>OY757933.1:23481778-24081778 GCA_963585895.1 Sepioteuthis lessoniana
AAGGATTCTTTAAGCAAAAAAAGAGTCATGACCTTACAGTAGATAGAATTCTTGTATTAGTAGATGGTGGTTGACTACATCATGCCTCTTTCCTTAATTTGCACCTAAATCTGTATTTCATAACTGAACAGCACACGTTTAATAAAAGCTTTGACAAGCTTAGAAGAAACTAAGTCTCCACTTGCATGTGTTGTTTATAATATGATGGAAGATGTGAAACAATATTTACATGCTGGTATATCAAAATCAACATTTGAAAATGATCGTCTTCTGTCTGAACTAAAAACCGCATAGAGAGAGCGAGTTATTTCAAACTTTCAAGATTTGTTCAGCGTACCTTTGTCTAAATTGAATAAATACCTGGAAGCCCACCCCGTGAATAACTTTTACAAGGCAGCTAGTATGTTTGATCCAAGACAGCTACCTTGTATAACTCATGATATTGATAGTTTTGCAGCTATTAAAGACTTTCAAGATCCTTCTACCGAACTTGAAGAAGAATTCCAAAATTTATGTAAATTACAAAGATGACTTACCAAATCCTTTTAACATCCCAGCATTTTCGAATGCAAATAAGAGCAGATTTCCTCTTCTACAACAGATTGCCAATAAGGTCATATGGATGCCTGTTACTAGCGTTGATGTTGAACGTACATTTTCTCAATATAAACATTTAATGAATAAAGAACGTGAAAATCTAACCCCTGAGAATACTAAGCAATTTACAACGTTGTACTTCAATGGAGACTTAGAAAAAAGATTTAATGATTGCTAATTTTATAATTTGGGAAATATTCAATTTCAAATTTTGAGCTGTTTTTCAATTTGTGACAAATTTTATTTAAAGTTTGAATTAATGTTTAAATTTTGTTAGAATTACTGTTTTGCAAAAATTGTAGTCAAAATTTTTAATATACTTTGAGTTATTTGCTGTTGATTCTTTCATTGATTTTAATATTGCAGACCACCATATATTTATCAATCTGAATTCTTTTAAATAAAAATTTAATTTTTTTAACACGTAAGACCATGTATTTTCCATTTCTTCATGTGAAATAAAACTTTGAATTATGTTTTTTAAGTTTTAATTTATCTCAATTTTCTCATAAAAGTATTAGAAAATAAATAAATATAATAACAAAGGAAATTAAATTTTGCAAATGTGAAAACGGAAAAAAACAGAATTTTCTAAAAGTGGAAACGGAATCAAGGAAAATTTGAAACGGAAAATCGGGTCCCTATATATATATATACATATATATATAATGTATAAAGACATATATACACATACATATGCATACATACATATACATACATACCTTTATATATATATATATATATATATATATATATATATATATATATATATATATGTATATAGACATATGCATACATACATATCAGGTCACTTATGTGAAAATACTGTATTCAGAACTTCTCGGGTGAATAAATTTGAGTTTGGTAAAGTTGTTGCTATGAATAGATAGGTCAAGTCAAATTTGTTTCTATTATACTGAATTATTTGGTAGCTTTTTAAACAGACTTAGAACATGAAAAGTTGTGCACACAAGCAAATCACTGAATATTTAAAAAAAATAAAATGAAGCCAAGTGTATGTTATGCAAGTGTGTAAGTAATCATTGACTAAGTGGAGAAAGACATTACTGACAATTAACTTTGTGCTTTATATAGATATAAAAAGTTCTAGAAGTATATGTGAATGATAGAAATGAGCTGTGGATTTTCTTTTAAATGAATAAAAACTTAATTTAACACAGTTTTTCAATCTTTATAAAACAGGTAACAGTAACTTAACATGTAAATTACATGTCTACATAATGAGTCAGATGTGTTATGATTTTTGGCAATGAGGATTTTATTAAAATTAATAATTCCACACAAAATTGCAAGACCTCCACAAAGTAAGTCACAATTTAAACAAATTTAAAACAAACTTCAAACTTATTTTACAAAGAGTTAGACATTATCTTTTCTTATGTTGCACATTTAACTTACATTTATTCGTGTTATGTTTTTTTTTTAATTAAGTTAAGAAAATTAGGCCCTTCAATTTTCTTGTTATTAGTCAGAAAGAATTAATCTATGAGTATCTTAAAGAAATAGTTTTGTTAGCGTGAGAATCAATTCCATAAATATAGTAAATAAAAACTTCAATGCCATTATTCTAATTTGAATAGTGAGGTGGGAAATATAATAAATGCATTTTCAGGAAAATTAATTCTTGGATTTTTTCTCCAAAATAGTGTGAAAAAGACAAACATTAAAAAAAGGTAACCAAAGATTATTCTTCCCTATAGTAGTGTTCAAAATTCAGCCCAAAGCTAATTCACTCAAGTCAATACTAGTCCTTATCTCTCGATTGTTTATGTTCGTTGTTTATCAAATCCTGTTTTATAGGGGCCACATTCTTCTTTCATAGCATCAAAATGATCAAGAAGTTTTGAAAAACTATAAAACTCCAAGTACAAAAAAAACCTCTTCTTTGAATGTAGGGGCAGTGGGGTTGCGAAATTAAGTTTGTTTTTTGTTGTTTTTAAGAGGAAAGATTAAATAGAGAGTATACTAATGTTTTAACATTTTTTATTCTGTTAACTACAATCTTGGATGCTGCAAGTTTATGCATCATTTAATAATTTTAGTTTTAAGTAACATTTGACGCGTCTCTCAACTAGAAAATAGCTCTCGACGAGTGTCAACTATTAATCGCATCACCAATATTCTATATCGATGTAGTTTCCACCCAGAAAAATACGTTTAAAGGTTCAGTTAAACATTTTCATGTTTTCTGAAGAATTCATGAAAATTCATAGTAGTATTTGTAATTTAAGGTTGAAGTCAGAAAACTGAAAGAAATGTTGTTATTGTTGTTGTTTTTACTTCAAGTTGTATTCATGGTGAATTAAAAAAACGAACAAAAAGCTGGAGAGAGCTGAACGAAAGGTTGAAAGCCGATCTTTAAAAAGCTAATCAAATATTTCTTATTAAACACTACTAAATTTGACGAACATGTGTTTTACGCACACTTTAAATTTAGAGGTTTGAAGGATCAAGAATAGCGAAGTGATTTTTTTTTTAAACCAAACTAAATAAACCCAATAAATACGAAAATTTCTACCTACCAAAATACTCTTCCCAATGAAGAGAATTGCGAAAGAAATTCTGGAGTTGAGAGTCAATGGATTCTAGATCCTTGTTAGTGTTTGTGTTTTTAGTAGTACTTGGATCCATTGCGAAGGTAAATAAATAATTATTCTGATGAAAGTTAGCAGGCAAGAACGAAGAAGGTAATCCTTATTTTTGGAAACGTTTTCGTTTTCTCTTTCTGCATACCACTCAGTTTTTTTTGTTTGTCTTGTTTTTTGTTTTTTTAATATTTTAACTGGCCAGAAAATGGGAATTAAAAGAATCCTATCACATTATCATGAGTAGCATGATTGTCAATGATTTTAGCATTAAAAACTTATTAAGTTTATGGAGTATTTCATTGAAGTTGTATTTTAACTTCGTATTAAAAATGTCCCTTTATTTAACTATCAATCTGGCTACATTATTCAGAAAACTTCTTTAAAACGAATTACATTGTTACATTTATTTATTAAACATGTTTGTTTAATGCATTAGTGAATATTTACATAGCGCTACTTTTCTTTTTTCTTTGGGGGGGGCTAAAATATCAGATTATTTTACATAAGTTTTAATTATTGACATTTTGACTAGGTCTGACAAAGCCACAAAAGTGGCTCATCCATTAAAGATCTAAGTCACTAGTACACTACGAGCAACGGTCTGCGAGACACGCTGACAGCTAACAGGTGCTTGGTCATTGATCAAAGTTAATGTTTTCTTTTATTTGATCCGCCGAAATCATACACAATATTTTTATTTTTCATCATGGAAAAAATATATATCGGTAACCGTTTTGGTTTTAGTAAAATAAAAATTAACCTTTAAAAATGAGTGCAAAAGCAGATAATTGAATTAAATAAGGAAAGTTTCTCTATCCAGTGTGCAGTAAAAATATTAGACCTGCACGTTTCAATGTAATAATTAAAAAAAATGTAAAACTTGAAAAAACAAAAAGATAATTTGCATAAGGAAAACTAGTTGAAATTGAAAATTAACATGTTTTAAACTTCCCAACAAAATAGCAGAAACTTTTTCTTGAAAAAAAAAAATTAAAGTACAGTACGATGTGATTGTATTTTTTGAAGAAGAGGGAATAAAGGACTTGCTTGCAGTAAGAACCTTTTTTTTTTTTGTTTAAAAAGTTTACCAGTCCAATTCCAGGGTGGTGGAAGTGTACAAAAAGAAACTTCAGAATAAATGTCTACTTGCAGAAAGTCACTGGGGAGTAAGAAAACGAAAAGATAAGGTGCATTTCCCTCCATTGGTCAGGTGAATATTTCCTGAGTAATTTTCTTCAGTTATCTTCTAATTTTGTTCCGATACTTCCTTATTCGTGAGCTGCTGGGCATAACAAATCTCAAACTAAACACTGACATTAAATTTTCTTACTTATACTGAGTGGTTGCTTGGTTAGCAGTGGCTGTCGGTATGTATCGTTATTTGCATTAAATATTGTTGTTACTGTTAGCGTTGCATGTTTTTTTGAAGACCTTAAAGAAAAATAAGGTTCCCAGAGATGTCTAACACCTCGGCGTGGCCTCGTGATCTTAGACAGATTAAAACAGATAGAACATCTTTCTTGTATCGCAATGACAAGACAGAGACCCTCGTCCATTTGGAGAAAGACAGACTGGGACTCAAAAAGAAGAAACTTGGACAGCTAGGGTACACCACATACAAGAGTCGGACCCGGCTTCGTGTTTGCTGCTTTGCTACTGACTGCGTGTATGCAAGAGTAGACAGTAAAAAACTACCCTTCTTACACATCCGTCAACCTCCTCTTTTCAAGGCTCGTAGTAGAAGCGAAAGAAAAGGGGATAGGCATGGAGTGAGATAAAAGAGACAGACAGAGAGATCGAGTAAAAAGCACAAACCTAGAGATTTCAGCCACCTTACTTCAATCCCCACTACTACGAGCTTTTTCCACAATGTTGCTTTGTGTGCCCATGTATCCTACTGTGTATGTGTGTGCTCATCAGTCCGTGAATACAATATAGGTTTTAAGATTGATAAATTAGACTGTGTATATATTCATAGAAAAGAAGATGAATGAAATTTTGAATTGTATATTCTTAAAAATATTTCTAAATCAGAGGCTGAAAATGCGCGGACAAAACAACACGGCATATTCACAAATAGACTTAAACACACCTCATTCATATTTATTTTAAGTCATTATTATTCACTTTGAAAATAAGTGACACAAAGCACAGCAGTCACATTTCTGCCTATTTTCAGAAATGGGTTAATTTTTTTTTTTAATTTCATATTGCGATCATGTCTTTCTTTAGAAAACTTTAAAGCTAAATAAAAACATAGCGGATGAATTTTTTGCGATTATTACCTCTTCGCTTACACACCACCACCACAAGTAAATATAAATACTGTTGTAGATACTTTCTTTTTTTCTATGAAAATAGGTTAAATTTCACTCGGAACTTTTTAGAATTGTCACTGACATTTTCTACTATTTTGTTTACCTATCTATTAGGCATATACATACACTTTTTATCAGTAATGTTATTGTTTACTACTTAAAAGACACGCCCCTTTTCTTCTAAAGTATGGTGATCAAAATCGTAATAATCCTTGTTTTTTATATTGAAAAATTCTTGGTAATGGTTTTGTACTGTTTCTCTTTTTCATAGAAAAAATATCGTCCACTGAAAAGCCCTATTAAAAAACAGACTAAAAAAAAGTATCATTTAAATAAAATGCGTTATATATATATATATATATATATATATATATATATATATATATATATATATATATAATCAGTCATATTTATTTATTCAGTATTTTTACACGAATTAACAAAACCCATCTGCAATGACTTTAATGATTAAACTTTAATCGTTTGATGTCAGTTTTAAAACCATAAAAAGAAAATAATGGTTAAACCTGAATTTTTTTTCCTCTTTTATTAACCGTATCCTTAGAAGAATAAACTACGAATAAAATAAAATAAGTACCACAATATTGTACCTTGATTTACTGCTTTTTGAACTTCGAAAATAAGTTATCCGTACAAACAAAAAAGACAAACCGATATAATAAAAAAAAAACTAAACAAAATCTAATTCTCCATTGAATTATCTTTAAAAAATATTTTAAAAATCATTCACCTGCGCCTTCATTAGTTGAGTAAAATTAATGAAAGGATTGAGGTAGGAGACATTGAAACAAAACAATTGAAAAAACTCATTGTCATCAGAATTTTGAGAAAAAAAAAAGAAATCTCATCTTTAATTGGTTTAAAATCCGCTAATAAGCCGATTTGGGGTATTTTAAAAAAATGGTGCATATAGCAGGTGTTCATTTTTGTACATACCTATATCTTTCAGTCTATCTAAGCCCATTTCTTCCTTTGGGTAATTTATTAAAACAGTAACTGATGGGAGTCACTGTGGCTTAATGGCGAACATACTGAACTGTGGCCTTGAAGTAAACGATTCGAACTACAGTCGTGTAATTACATTCACTTTCGGAATAATATCCTTGAGAAAAGTATGAATCTTCTCAGCTATAGGTTAAATAGTATCATTGCTGTTCTTCTATAAGGATAACTAATGTTGATTGATATTGTTCTATTTAGCGTATGGTAGCAAGGAAAATACAAACGCAGGGTGAAAGTTTTTTAAACAATTATATTAACAAAAAGGAAAAACACGGCGATAAAGCGAAGAATCAACTGTACAAATTTGTAGCGTACAATATCAAGTGAAAGAGTGAACGGGGTGTGTGTGTGAAGCCAGAGTTCATTGACAGTCATGTATGTTATAAGTTAAGAAACTCACTTGATGGGTATGGCGGTATAAGGGTGGTTAGGGTATCAGATGATCTTGGTGGTAGTAGCAGTCGTGGATGGGGTGCCGTTATAGCCAAGTCAGCAGTTGTTCACAGCAGGTGGTGTATTAAAAATCCGTCAGAGTTCAAATGAGTTCTTATGGCCGTAGTGTGTTCTTCCCTTCAACCCTCCATAGGCCAGTCTGACACATCTGAAGATTTTCGCTGCTTAAATAGTTACCCTTTGGATCAAGTCAGTTCTGGGAAATTTTTTAGGGGGAAGATTTATGATTGGCTGAAAAAGGGTATTTTGTTAATGTGAATTAATTTCTTGCATTCTCACCCGGAAGCCCTGCGTGGAGCCTCTTGCGCAAAGACACATTTTATTCATTGTTTCGGCAGCAGCCGTCAGGGTAACATCTGGTCGAATGCTACCCTTCTCCAGCCACGTGTATGTTTTTGAATGAAATCGTAAATCGAGAGAGATCTGAATCCTGCTATATAACAATATGCCATTAAATAAAGAAACCAAACAAAAACAGTAACACTAATTGCAAATTAGCAAAGAACTATCAAAACAAAATTTTAGAAATTTCTTTTCTTGCTCAAGTGACATCTGATTAAAATCTTATTTACATTATTAATTAGAGATCTTTCTAAGATATTGCCAGTACTAAAGAGATAGATAAAAATCAAAATAGTTGGGGGTAACATTTTTGGCAGAAAATAAAACAAAGATATCCTCTCTATAAAGTAATAGTTTAATGTTTAACTATATTTTTCTAAAGCCAACTATCTTTAAAAGAGCAACTTACACCTGGTTTTTAAAACATGATTTTTAAATGATGATAACCATTTTAGTCCTTATCACATTTCTCATTCAAAGAAAATCTGAATGTATTTAAAGGAACACACAGTAATGCATCCCATTTTTAAAATTTCCACAAAAACTACAACAGATACCTGAATAGTTTGTAAATAGTTTGTAGGTAACTTTATTTTTAAACGAGTTAGAGGACATTTATTCATGCACAGTTAAATGGTTTCAATTATGTCTATTTAACATTAGTAAATCTATTTTCAAGTATTCCTATCTCATTTGATACTAATCATTTGTTTGCACACAGTTAAATGTATTCAAGTATTGATATCTAACACTAATAATTCTATTCAATATCCATAATCATCCCAATAAAAGACTAAACACTTCTATTTGACCCATAGATAGGACCCTAACAGGTACTACTACTCTGGATAGAGTGGATGTGAGAGTAAGGGTAATGAACAGGTACTCCATATTCCCCAAACTTCAATATGCAATTTGATATCATATCCATAACACTAAGTGGTTTTAAGTATTGCTTATGCTAATAATGCTATTTAACATTATTCATTCATTTGCACACAAATGGTTTCAAGTACTGCTATGTAATACTCAAGCCTAGCCGACTTGGTAGTTAATAGAATGGATACAAGAATGACAATGACATGCTAAGTTGTACATAGAATGTGTATTAAGTAATGTGTTTAGCATCGGTTGAAAAGTCATATTAGAGAAACAGAAGTTTTGTGGAAAGACTTACATATTTAAAAAATGTATTGTTCTATGCTGTCATGTTCAATGTAACAAGAGATTAGTTGGTGGCAAAAAGCCCTCTCACATGCCAGTGTTTTTAACCCCATCCACACAGTTGAACTCCAAATGAACTTGTCTGGAATTTGTCCCACACAAAAATAGAATCTTTCATTTGGAGCTGGTCCCATGATTAGGAGACCTACTTATTCCCGTTTTTGAAAGCAACAACCTCTCAGACAGCTACAAACAGCAACACAGACAGTAAACAACACATACTAATAGTTGCAAACACTCCACAGTAATGAAGAAACACTGGTGGCTATATCAACATTCTAACATCAACCAAAATTCCACTTCATTAATAATGACCACTGCAAGTCCACACTTGCCTTCTCATTTTCTGATGGAATCACCTCAGTCTCACTTCACATGTCTCCTCCTACACACATACACACACATTCATATTCAATCAGCAGTCAAATATATACTCCACTAGTATGTACTTTTCATTTTCATGCACACATACACATGCATTACACTAACTTCTCACCAAGAACATTTTTGAACTTTTGATCTTTTACAACCACAACACACCAAAGCACTAAAAACAATAATGTAAATACAATTGTTAATCTGTATATCAATGTTTAATCAACACATATACCATTGAAAATATGAAACCTTCACAGCTTTTGAGGAAAATGAGATCATTATGAGGAAACAACACTATGTTCTGAAGAAGCATTAAAAACAAAAACTGTGGACAGACAAAGTACAAACACATACAACACAGATACTCACATCCATACCTGATGATTTAGAATTAGGGAGTGATACACTCCCTAATAGTGGACAAAATACATGAAATAGTGGACAAAATACATGGCAACAACCAAGTGTGACATGCCAAATTCTCATGTATCACCTGATAAAGACTATGGCTTTAAAACTTTAACTCTTCTCCTTTACAAATGTTCATAGCACTGACATCTTTGTCATATCACCACAATAAATAGTGATACTCCGAGATAAGCTGATGAACACCTGACGCAATCTAACATGTGGCAAATGACAATACAAAGAATTCGGAATGCAAAATCATCTCAGTATTCTTCCATGCTGCTTTCGTCCAACACAGACCCCAAATATTCTCGCAGCATTCTTCCAACACACTTTCACCCAACACAGACCCCAAATCATCTTGCCACATTCTTAGATGAACTACAAGACAACTGACAGTTTGATTATATCGACATTAAATCTCAGACATTTGTCTATAAAAGTTCTGAACGAAACTCGCTTCAATCTGAGACCACACGGACCCCATGAATCTTACAGCATTCTTACATGAACTACTTGACAACTGACATCTTGAGTATATCAACATTAAAATTAGACATTTAGCTATAAAATTTCTAAACGAAACTCACTCCAACCTTAAACCACATCATACCTCATCTACCTGCATTCAACTCAACATGAGTTTTTCAATAAACAGGCATACATCAACTGTACCTGTGTGTCAACCAATCAAGGAAATCTGATGCATTTTCAATTCTGGCCTACATTCAACGCTAAAACTGGATACATTGGAAAAACATAAACAACTGACCAGCTACGTTACCTCAATTCAATTTTAACAATTTTGTCACAAAACATGACCAACTATGACATGCTTCATCTCATTCAACTTCACATGTGACACAGCTTACCCCAGACTAGCAGTTTCTACATCTATAGATATCAATGCACTTATGTCGCTCACCAGTTACACAATTGTGAGTTTGTCTTATAAGATATTAGATTAAATTTGTAAGACAAACAAAACTAGATAAGAGCTCGTGAAAAGATTTGAAAAGGAGTGTAATCAATGAATGTAGATGCTAGCTCTTCTCTTTCAGGGGGGTGTCCTCGTGGTGTAATGGTTAAAGCGATGGACTGCGGAAACGTTGTAAGCAAGTTCGAACTCCAGTCGCGCATTAAATAACCTACAAAGGTGGATATGCCATTAAAACAAAGAAACTAAACCAAACCAATCTTCTCTTTCATTGCTAAATTTTTCTAATGTAACTATATTAGATGGTAAAGAATAAAATTACAGTTATTAATTTTTTTTGTTAATCGATTTCTTTAAAGATTTATTTACAAGATTCTTGCTCATCAAATAAAACCAAAGTATAAGAAATCAATAATACCAAGCAAATATTTATTTATTAAAATGTAAAGATTAATATACAAATTAGCCTTCCACTTCATGTTATTACTATGTAGATAAGGCCCACAGAATTAATAATATAAAACAATTTTATTAATAATCAAAATTTAAATCAAATCCAATCAGGGAGAATGGGATCAAAATAACTAAGGAAATTGTGATATTGGTGGTGATGTAGATTTGATTATAGACCGACACATAATCTCCATTATAATAAATAACATTTTTTTCACAAGTATAATGCTACCTCTGATTTTTATATTAAATTTAACATATTATACATGAGTTAATACATTAATTTTTATTATCTGATATTTTTGATTAAGAGGAAAAGATAACCAAGTTTCTTCATATTGAATATCTATATTCTGGAAATTATATATATATTTTTAATTAAATTGACAGTCTAGGTCTTTTAGCTTTAAATTTCTTAGGCTGTAACATGAAAACTAACAACTTACAAAAGAGGGACTACAGAAATGTATCATAGGAGATAAAGCCAAAGATAAAAGCTAGAACAAGAATCCTCTGTTACTACTTTGATAGTCTATCTTCTCATACAACCAATACTGTTTTTGCCATCCCCAAACTATGGCCAGTCACTGCTGAGATGTCATTAACATAAAGGAAGTCTTGTTAAAACATAAATATTGACTGATAATCAAATACAATATATAGTCCCAGCAGTATTTTAAAAAATATCCCAAGTCCTTTCTTTTTTTTGTCTTCAATAATAAACAAAATATCAGTAACATGGAAATTTATGAATGGGCAACTATCTTAGGTTATCTGTCTGGATGCAAGAAATCATTTTTCATTATACCGACATTAGAAACAAGATCTAAATCCCACCACTGCTAGTTTTAAGCTAATCAAACTCTTCCATATAATCATCTAAAAACTAATGCTTCAATCAAAAGGAACTAGGTAATATACCACAGGAAGGGCTGGGTTTTTAATGACTTAAATTTCAAGATAAAGAGCTAAAAGAATTAGCAAAGGAAGTAAACCCGAAATGTGATTAGTTCAACATGACTGGTTCTGTTTATCTAAAGTATTCTTTCATATCTTCCAGTTTTTAAAACAAGTTGTAAAGACAGTAAAAAGAATACTATTTTTCTTTTTTTCCATCCAAATCCTTGAGTTTCTTTATTTAAAATTTCTTTAAAAATCATTTATAGAAAAAAAAAAATTTTAAGATTTTATCTTCCATATAAAATTTTTTTAAATTTATCAGAATTTATAGAAGTACAAGCTGACCAGATGAATCAAAACAAAACTCATCTAAAATATATATATATAATTTCAACCATAAGAAAAAAAACTTTATACATTGAATATAAAAGAATTTAGAAAATATGGTTCAGTTAGAATTGAAAGCTTAAAAATTAAAAAGTTCTTTCTAGATAATTAAAACTGATTAACTGACATTAAAGAAAATGAGAATTGAAATCAGATAAGGGGAGAGAAAAATTGTTCTAAATAATTTATTTTGTAAATCTTAAATTTACAAATCAAAAAAAGATACATTCACCTACTGATAACACTGGTCAACAACAAATTTGTTGTCTGCAATTTTTTGGCTGATTTAGGACAAATCTGATGCGCTGAATCCAAAAATCACATTGGTTTTGCTCAATCAGGTAAAGTTTTTGAGCTATGGGCACATGTTGTTTTGTACGGGGTTTTTTTTCACATATACGCATGTGTGGAGCATTTTAGAAGTTGGTGGGGGTAAAATGCCATGTTGAATAATTGTTTTGATTGGAAATGATTATTTTAATGACAAGAAGTATTCAAGTTCGATAGTTCTGGGTGATTATGTCGAAAAGGGATCAGTTTGATGTCATAAAACCTCGAAATCTTCCAAAAATTGGTGCGGCAAAGCATAAAGTTGGTGGATCAAAACTAAAGTTAATGGGACAGCCGCCCCAGGAAGTGTATAGGAAACTCCACCCACGCATGTACGGGTGTTTTCGCTTCATGCGTGTTGCGGAATATTGGTGTTATTGTGCTGGTAGTGCCAAATACAGAATGCGGTGGCACCAATTTATGACTAATTTGTACCTATTTTTGTTTTGCAGGTGAATGAGATGGCTTGGGCTAGAAGATCGTGCTGAAATAAGCCTGACGTCTTCTGCTACATATGTGGAGAATACACCATTGCTCCTAATAGGAAGCCAGTCACAAGTTTCAAAACGCGTGCTTACCATGCTTATTTTGGTATTAAACTTGCTGACCAACATAAAACTTGGGCGCCACACATGGTGTGCAAGGCATGCACCGAGTGGGTAGACCAATGGCAAGAGGAGTCTGAACTTTGGAATTCCCATGGTTTGGAGGGAGCCGACAAACCATGTCATTGACTGCTACTTCTGTACTGTTGATGTGACTGGGATCAACAGAAAGAACTGGGGCAGCCTCAAGTATCCTGATCTTCAATCAGCACGTCGTCCTGTAGCTCATTGTGATAAAATTCCAGTGCCTATCTTTGGAGAACTTCCTGACATTAGTGACGAAGATGCCTCCAGTGTTGAAGGACATGAAGATGAAGAAGAAGTGGTTCTTGAAGATAATGCTCCACATCCATTTTCCCAAAAGAAGTTGAATTATCTAGTTTGCAACCTCAGGTTGTCAAAGGACTCTGCCAAACTGTTGGCATCCAGATTGAAGGAAAAAAACCTCCTCTCTGACAGTGCTCGCATCAGCTTCTTCCACAACAGGCATCAAGAGTACCTTCGTTTTTTTCTCTACAGTGAAGGACTTGGTGTACTGCACAGATATTGCAAGCTCAAGCTTGGAGTGCCACAGTATGAACTCAAAGATTAGAGACTGTTCATTGACAGCAGGTAGCAAGCTATCACTGAAATGTGTTCTGCTACACAACGGCAACCAGTTTGCCTCTGTACCCATCGCTCACTCGACTACACTGCAAAGAAAGGAATGTTATCAACGACCCTCTGGTGGACAGAGACAGAATACTCTTCCCTCCGCTGCACATCAAGCTCAGCTTAATCAAGTAGTTCACCAAGGCTCTGGACAAGGATGGTGACTGCTTCACTTATTTGTGCCAGGTTTTTCTTGGATTGACCATGGAGAAGTTGAAAGCTAGCATCTTTGACGGTCCTCAGATCCGGGCGCTCGTCAGAGATCCAGAGTTCAAAAACTCAATGAACGAAGTGGAACTGAAAGCATGGAAGGCATTTGTTCTGGTAGTGAAGAAGAAGGCCAGAAACTACAACAACATGCTGACTGCTTTCAGAAACCTGGGCTGCAACATGAGGAGTTCGAAGAACAAAAGTTCAAGCCCTGAAGTTTGAACAATGGTAAAGCCACAGGCAATTTACATGTACTTACCTTTATCAATGCCCACCATTCAGTTTACAGTAATCAATGTTTCTATCAGGTAATCAACATATGTTGTTGACAAAACATTTTTTTTTCTCTTAAAAACATATTTAGGATGATATGTGTTGACAAAAATCAGCTGATAATGCCACAAAAATGTAATCGATTTTGTCAAAAGATCTGATTTTTTTTTTTCACATCAAATTAACACAAGAACCTGACCTGATAGAGAGAAACGGATACCATTTCCTGATTCAGCAGTGCACAAATACCCTAAATCACTTGTAGAAATCTAGACAACATTCCAAAAGTAAAAAATTCTTGTTTATGCATGTTGAAAATACAGTGTGACTTATATATGAGGTATACAATCTAGTCTCATTAGCAATGAGAAATCCCATTATTATTGTAACGGCAAAAATTTTATTGAAGAACTTGACCTTTTTAAGGTTCCCTTGAACTCAATTTTTAATACTTGCCAAGTTAATTCTGCAGCAGATACTAATAAACATTTTATGAGCATACTGAAAGCTAAATTTAACTATATTTTTCAAGAAGGTCTCGGATGTTGTACAAAAGTTAAAGCTACTCTGAAATTAAAATCTGATTCAAAACCAATTTTCAGACCAAAGTGTCCAGTACCATCCGCAGCTTTAGCAACAGTGGAAAATGAACTAAACAGCCTTCAACAAGCAGGAGTAATTCAACCTATAAATTATTCATCCTGGGCAGCACCTATTGTTATGGTGAAAAAGGCAAACAGCAAGGTACGCCTATGTGCAGACTTCTCTACAGGATTAAATGATGCACTGGATATACATCAGTATCCACTACCTGCACCGGAAGATTTGTTCACAAAACTCCACGGTGGAACTTGTTTTGCAAAGCTGGACTTTGCAGATGCTTATCTACAAATGGAAGTTAATGAAGATTCCAAAAATCTTCTCACGATTAACACACACAAGGGCCTATTTCAATTTTGCCGCCTTCCATTTGGCGTCAAGTCAGCACCAGCAATTTTTCAACAAACAATGGATACAATTCCAGGAGTTTCCACCTCCATTGATAACATTATTACAGACACAACCCAGAGGAACTCCTGCATCACTTAACTTCTGTGCTGGATCGAATCCAACAATATGGATTTCGCTTAAGGTTGAACAAATGCAAATTTTTCCAAACTTCAGTAAAATGCTTTGGATTTATATTCGATAAAAATGGTCGAAGACCAGATCCAGAAAATATTCATGTAATAAAGCAACTGACAGCACCAATGGATGTATCAACTCTACGTTCCTTTCTGGGCCTTGTAAGTCATTATGGTTCCTTTTTACCAGAACTGCACGAGTTACGTGGACCCCTTAACAATCTTTTGCAAAAAGATACTAAACAGAACTGGTCAAATTCATGTAAAGAATCATTTGAGATTAAATCCCTTCTCAGTTCAGACCTATTACTGACTCACTATGACCCATCCATAGACATTACTGTGGTGTATGATGCTTCAGATTATGGAGTTGGGGCAGTAATATCACACATTTTCCCTGACGGAAGTGAAAAGGCTATTGCACACTCATCCAAATCCTTAACACCCACTGAGCACAAGTATAGTCAAATTGAAAAGGAAGCTCTTGCAATTATTTTCACTGTGAAGAAATTTCACAAAATGTTATATGGTCGTCACTTTACCCTGATCACAGATCACAAGCCGTTGATTAGTATATTTGGTTCCAAGAAAGGAATCCCGGTTTATACAGCAAACCGTTTGCAAAGATGGGCTACTATGCTTTTAGATTACAATTTTTCAATAAAATACCAACCAGGCAGCAAAATTGGTAAAGCAGATGTGTTGTCCAGACTCATCTCTTCAAATCAAAAAGCCCCAGAGGACAGAGTCATCGCAGCTATATCGGTAGAACCTGAAGTTATCTCGGGACTTGTTTCCACAGTTAGAGCACTACCTGTCACTTCAGAGATGATTAAAGAAGCTACAGCTGCAGACCCAATACTACAGAAAGTCCTACACTTCCACTCTACCAGCTGGCCAAATATATGCACGGACCAGAAACTTCAACCATTTTTTCAGCGGAGATCTTCCTTATCTGAGACCAATGGGATTCTACTTTTTGCTGAACACGTTGTTGTCCAAATCTAACTCCAAAACAGAGTTCTAAAACAATTTCACTATGGACATCAAGGGATTAATCGGATGAAAGCCTTAGCACGCAGAAGGTGTACTGGCCAAACATGGACAAACAGCTCAAGGAACTTGTTAAGAGTTGTACCAAAAGCCAACTAGTTGCAAAGTCTCCTCAGAAAACAAAACTGTATTCATGGCCTATCCCAGAATCTCCTTGGTCACAACTCCATATTGATTTTGCTGGACCAATAAATGGACAACATTACTTAATACTGGTTGATGCTTACAGCAAATGGCCGGAGGTTTTTCATATGAACCACCCTACATCCAGTGAAACTGTAAGGAAACTACAGGAGATCTTCAGCAGATTTGGTACTCCTAAAATATTAGTTTCTGACAACGGTACTGCGTTTATATCAGCAGAATTTTCAGATTTCTGTAAACAGAACAGCATTCAGAACCTCAGATCACCACCCTTCCATCCACAATCAAATGGTCAAGCTGAACGCTTTGTCGACCCGTTTAAGAGAGCACTCTTAAAATTAAAAAGGGGAGCATCTACACGAGATATCATAGAGATATTTTTAAGTAGCTACAGAGTTACCCCAAATCCAAACTGTCCAAATGGAAAGTTTCTTGCAGAAGCCTTGATGAACAGGAAAATACAGTTACCAATTGATGTAATTCGTCCATCGCCAAGCAATTCTCTCAAGAGAAATAAAACTATGGAAAATCAGTTCAACCATCGCCAGAGAGCAATGTCACGTCTATTTCTACCTGGAAAACCTTTGGCAAAAGATTACCACAATGGTAAAGAAAAATGGACACAAGGGTACATAATACGCCGTTCTGGTAATGTAATCTATGATGTAGATGTACAATCCTCTATTTGGGTCAGACATGCAAATCAGCGACGTCATTCATACCTTTCCGAGAGACCATCAAATGACACAGTCATTCCCTTGAATGTTTTACTGGACACATTTGAATTACCCCAAAGGGTTCAAACAACATGCAGGGAACAAAGTAAGTCCTGAAAGAAATTCCCAACTAGAAGGACACTGCGTAAGTGTAAACCAACTTCAACCTTACAAGTAGATCCACAAAAAAACATCCTACAAGCATCAGATTTCTAGGGGAGGTGTTGGAAGTAACAAGAAAGGGAGATAACTGCAAGGTTAATTAAGAGTTATCGCACTGGAAATGGGAGCATGCCTCGTGACCACTGACGTCAAGGGGACAATTCAAGATGGCGATTTGACACTGAGCACATGTGGACCTCTCTATTTCTCCATTTTCCACAAATTCCATATGTAGAGTAGTGACCCTTTTATTATTATTTTATATAATAAAATACTGTTAACTAAAAACGTTCTTGGTGATTATTTCCATTCAACGAATGCACCACCTCAGCATAACACAAGCACAACAGAATGAATCCTACAAAATCAATGATTCTTCAGCTAATAAAATCTTAAAAGATGAAGAAAATAAGAGAATGTCATGTCAATTAGGTGTGAATGTGGAAACCCTTAAACTGAAAAAACAAAAACAGATTGGTTTAAAAATGACAAAAGAAAAATTCTTAAAAAAGAAAATCTTAAGAGAAGAGACTTTTTTTAGTGTCTAATTATGTTTGAGTACTTAGATACCTTCTTTTTAATTTTCTATATTTTGTTTCAGTTATTACATTCATCTCTGGCCTACACAAGTGTTCACAGACTTATTTGATACTTTTCATCCCAACAAATTCTTATTCATTCACTCTTCTATTTCGAGCAAATTAAGAAGCTTATTTGATAAAGATTTTAATAAATTCTACTTAGTTTGAAGTCTGGCATAAGCAGGAACATATGTCTGTTTTTAAATACCTATGTAACTAATGATAATAATACCTTATGCAATACCAAAGCAGAATTTTTAATTATTATATTGTAAAACCAAGGCATCTGACTAATGAATATATAGTTGTATTTGTGGGTGCGTTTTTACATACATATGTTGTATAGCCGTGATACAACTTATATATATGCGGAAACATAATCAACAATAATGACTAACGAACACACTTCTTTAGAAAAATATACCTCTCACACTTTATTCTCAAAAGGGTTGTGATAGGGTTGTATGTGAGAGGTGAGTTGGAGACGGAGAGAGACTGCAACATATTGACCCCAAGTTCCTCTATATTATAGCAGCATGTCTTACTCATTCTGCTGGGCTGCTCAACCGGAGTCCTGAGGGCCCAAGCCCTCTGTCTGGTGCTGGCTCTCATTATGGCATCTTGTCCCCAACAACGACTGGAACTCACTGCCTTGAACTGAACTCTGCCTGCCTCGGACTCCAATTGCAACTGACTCCAACTAACTCAAACCGTCTTTGGCACCCGGTTATATAATTGTTTGGCGTCCACCTGCTTCCTATGGGCATCGCAATTGCACCGAATTCAACCCGTCCGCAGGTCAAGGTGATACCCCGATATCTTCGACCGGATGCACCTGTTTCTTGATTGACGGCTCGGTCGAAGGTCAATATGTTACACATACACACACGCATATATATATGGGAATTTCTGTACATGTTTCCAATGTAAACATTGAAATGACTTACATCATGTTAAATTGGTAATGCACATGACCAATCTGCTTTTATATGTTCTTAATGCACATGACCAATCTGCTTTTATATGTTCTTTGTATTAAAGGTATCATGCATATACATATTAAAGCAATATTGACTAGACATCAAAACACATACTCCTACATCATAGAATTTGCAGAGTGAGTAAAAATGCTGCTATTAGCTAGCCAGTGACATGGTAGGAGGTTACGGGCAGGTGGGAGTAGTGAGTTAAGCAGTGGGAAGGAGTTTGAGGGAATAGTGTGAGTATACAACAATTTTTGATTTTAAAAAATTTTTTTTAGTTTTATTTATTCTCTCTATTTGGCTGGTGTGATGTTTTGGGTATAAATCTGTTGTGTGAATAAGTGTAATAAAAAGACGGAACAAGAGTCTAGATATGTACAAGATGGCAGCTTGCCTATATTCTATTATCATACCGGAAGTCCGGAAATTGTACAAGGAAGATAACTTTACATCTACCTTTTTTTTAGTTTTTAAAGTTCTTTTAACTTTAGAGTGACTGTCTTTTGTGTGGTCGAATTTTTCGACCCCTTCTGGTGTATCTTGTCTGTGGGCTCACTGCATTAGTTGAGCTTTCACTCTGCGCAGTGGGCTGCATTTCTGGTTGGTCAACCTGTTCGTATATATTTCCATATGTGCTGTCATCATGACTGTACTCAGAAACTTATCTGGGTACATTTGGTAGTGTCGAAAATTCTTGCAGGATTGCTACTTGAGAAAATTTGGTTCGGTCAATTCTTCTATGAAGATGACTTTTATTCCTTCTAAGTAGTCCCGATTCAGTTTTCACTAAAACTGACCTTAGAGATAGCGACTTTACTGTTTTTCCTTGAGTAGTTTTTGGTGTGTTCACCCAAACTTGCTTCTCATCTACAAAAGAGGAACACAAATCCATTTTTTGTCTTTTTTTTTTAATTTTATCTTGCTTTTATACTTCTTGGCATTGTGCTGGCGGAATGTATATTTTGCAGAGATGGTGGGAATTCGAGTTTGGAGTTTTCTATTCATGAATAATTCTGCAGGACTTTTATCATGCTGAAGAGGAATACTGCGATAGTTTAGTAGAGCTATATATGGGTCACTTGCCTTTTTTATTAAATTCTTAATGGTTTGTACTGCTCGTTCTGCTTCTCCGTTTCCTTGTGGATAATGGGGGCTACTGGTGAGATGTACAAAGCCAAATCTATTTGAAAAGTCCAAAAACACTTTTGATATGAATTGCGGGCCGTTATCTGATATCACTAATTCTAGGATCCCATTCCTAGAAAATACTGATTTGCAGTTATTAACTATACTGCCTGAAGTGGTTTTCTGTAAGGAGGACACTTCTATCCACCTTGAATAATTATCAATGATTATCAGATATGTGTGTCCTTTCAATTTAAACAAATGCATGCCTGACTTTTGCCATGAGTAGTCTGGTAACTGAGGGTTGTAGTGGTTCTGAAGGATATTTTCTTTCTTTCTCACATACACTGCAGTTTCCTACTTTTTCATAACGTTTTCATTACACTTCTTCACACAACAGATTTACGCTGAAAACATCACATGGTGTCAGAAGTAAAACGGAAACAAAAATAAGAAAGAAGAAGAAATTCAAATTCATCTAGGATTAGTTTTAAAAAAACGAAACACACCAGTCGAAATTGCTAATTCAAGAATCGAAAAAAAAACACGAAATTTTGAAAGGAAATACATTTCTTCTGAGAACTGTAAGTTTTAAATAGCTATGAGGCAATATTCAGCTAATGTACCACCTCCAGAGAAAATGAGTTTTGTTGGAGACGTCGCTAACAACTAGCGAGCTTTTAAACGTAACTTTTTAAACTACTCAATTGCCAGTAGACTCTCGAAAGAGGTCGATACTGAATATCAGACTTCAGTTTTTTTGGCAACAATAAGTCAAGATGTATTTGACATATATGATGGGTTAGAATTTGATAATGAAGAAGACAAAATGGACTTAGAGATTGTTATGAAAAATTAGAAGATTTTTTCGCCGATGAAACGTATCAGGCGTTCGAGTCGTATAAATTCCACCTCCGGAAACAAGAAACAACAGAAAGCATCAAGGCATACGTAGCTGCATTACGTCGATTAGCGAAAAATTGTAATTTTGGCCAGCTACGAGACAGACAAATTAGAGACCAGGTCGTTGTTGGAGTTAGAGATGATAGTATCAGAGAAAAGCTTTTAACAGATAAGCAACTCACTCTCGACAAGTGTCTACAAATTGGGAGAGCATACGAAGCCTCAAAATAACAGACAAAAATTATTTCCTCAAGCAAAGTTACTGACGTGCAAATAAATATAGTAAATAGAAAATTAAATAAAAGGTACCCTAGTCAAAATAAAACAAAAAAAAACATGCCAACGATGCAGAAAATTTAATCCCCAGAACAGAAATGACTGCTCAGCAATTAATGTACGCCGTAGACTGTGTTAAAAAATTGGTCACTGTGCAAATCTTTGTAAAAATAAGTCTGAAGTTAGGGAACTAAACGAGAGTGGTTTTCTAAGTTCAATTACACTGAAAAAAATTAATTCAGTTAAAGGAATGAAAGAATTTGATTGGCAGGCAAAAATAAAAGTCACCACTAAAGTCTGCAGCAAAATCATCAATTTTCGATTGGACACAGGTTTTTTCGAAAATATTCCCCAATAGTGTGGGGGACTAACAAAAAATTCTATGGGCCTGGTCACAAAGAAATTCAGGTCATAGGACGTGTGGAAGATATTTTAGATTATGGAGAAATTTCTTTAAAACAGGACCTATACGTGGCGAAAAATTTGGAGGAACCACTACTAGGAGGACCAGCTATAAAAGCATTGAAAATATTTGGGAAAATTAATACTATCAATGAGAGTGACAGATACGAAAAGGAATTTCCAAGAGTATTCAAAGATTTGGTGAAACTGAAAAATGTATATAAAATACACTTGAATGAGACAGCCCAACCGTTTTCTATTGCCACTCCCAGAAGACTCCCTATGAAACAAAAGGTTCAGCAGGAGCTAAAAGGGGGATAACTTAACAGCTGGAAGACATTATTCTGCCTCATTTTGTTTGTTTTTGTACTGCTGTGTTTTGTGAGGTTTGGGTTTGCTATGCTGTATTTTGTGGAGGTTTTTCTTGTGTATTTGCGTTTGACTGTCTTTTCTATTGAATCTTTTTTCGTAGTCAAACTGAGTTGGTCCGATGCTTGGTGGTTTTTCATTTGTTTTTAATGTCACACCTGATATGTCGTAGATATTTTCCTTTCTCTGTTTGAACCAAATATGATCGAGGTTCTTCTAATTCCTTATCATTCCCTTTCTGTTCCAATTTCCTTGTTGTTTGTTTTCAGAGTTAGTAACTATTTACGTTTTTATCTGCTTGACGAGTCTTTATTATTTTGTTGTTCGGGAAGGTTTGTACACAGTGTCTTTTTCTTTATTGAGCTGGGGCTGATGATTTGTCTTTTAGAGGAGTTGTTTTTAGTTCTAGAATTACTAAGCATTGGTTTTTATGGCTTTTTAATGCTTTTCAGTGTCCTTTTTATAGTCTGTATATTTCTTTTTACTAGTCCATTGGCTTGTGGATAGTTACGACTTTTTGTAATATTATAAAGTCCCAGTCTTTTGCGAATTGCTTGAATATCATTGATTTGTATTCTGGTCACTAATCGCTATTTGAAGAATACCAAGTCTGGCGAAAGTACTTTTTATTCTGTTAATCATCGTGGGTGATTCATAATTTTTGAGTTTGTGAATATCGAAATATCTCGTTGTATAGTCTATAATTACTACATACACCTTGTTATACAAATGAAATATATCTGTATCTACTTTAGTCCATGGTATTTTGGGTATTTCGGGATGTATTATCGGTTCAGATGGCTGTTGATTCCCATGGTCTATGCAATGTGTGCATATACTTATTATGTCTTCAATATAACTGTTTATATTAGGCCAATATATAACTTTTGCTCTGCAATTCACTTTCTATCCCTAAGTTTCTGTTGTGGATTCTTCTAAAACTTCTTTTCTTTGAGAATTGGGGACTATTATTCATGTGCCTTTCAGTAGTAGCCTTTTCACAACTGAGATCTTATCGTGAACAAGCATGTATGGCGTATTTGAAGTGGGTGCTTCTTTCTTGTTTTCTGCCCATGTCGTTGTTGCATTGTAGGGGTACTGTAGTTTAGTTTTATAGATTATTTCCCATACCATTTATTGTTGGTTTATATTTGAAAAGGCAAATGAAGTACACGATATGAAACGACGCAGAGAAAAGAACATTTAAAACAAAGAAGTACAAACAAAATTAAATTTATATATCAAGAAATACATAAAAAAGAAACATTACAAACATTCTAATATAGTCAGTTGAATATTCTTGTGTGTATGCATGTACTAACACGGATATTATGGAAAAAGACTAAATATTGAAAGTGTCCTGTAGACTATAAAATGTATGTGGACGTAGTATTTCATGTATGGTATCGGTATATAGAAATATAGCAACGTGTGCTAGAAGGCATATGTCTTCTCCCATGCTGGTTGTTTGTCTCTTTCGGGGTTTGACAATATTTCTGTGGTTGTGTTCGAGGCTGGAGCAAGTCTAACCGAAAAGACAGAAGAGGAAAGAAAAAGGTTGCAGAATGTATACATTTTCGTGGGGTTAACTGCTGGAAGTCAAAATGTAAGAGAGAGAGAGAGTATGTGCTGTCTCTGTAAGTCAGAGTGTAAGAAAGTGAGTTCTTGGAAGACGAGAGTATATATAGGCAATCCTTGTTATGCAGTCGGCTCCAAATGCGAGGGACAAAATCAAAGTTGCGGACATAGTTGTGAGCACTAACCTCGTGACTTTCCTGACCAATAGGTTCCCGAGACTGACTCGTTTACCGACGTCCGCCATCTTAAGATCCTATAATTATATATTTTTTATTATTTATTCCCAACAGCATACTGCATTAGTATTTGTTACGTTGGATCTTTGCTTGTTTCTTCCCTGTATAAATCGTGTTTGTGGTCTCTCATTGGATACTATTTTAGAATTATATAGATATATTTGTCCATTTTTGTGTCTGTGTCGTAATTGATTTTTTGAAAATCTGCTTTAACGGCTTACGATTATTTTCGATTAGAAAATGTCTTCCATAAATTAATTGGTTAAATTTATGGCAAATACTATGCTCATTGTTTCCAATTCAATCGGACAATAATTTTGTTTTGCAATTGTCGATCGTGACATTTTAAAAATGTAAAATATAGTTTACAAAACATTTTAAAATATGATAAAAATTATTTGCAAAATATTTCAAAAAAGCAAATTGTGCTGCAAATATGTTGAAAACAGAAGAAATTAATATCGGGAAAACATGAACTCATTGGTATTTAAAAAAATGTTATTGTTTTGTTTGCAGCTATATAATATTATGCAAAATAAACATATAATAGTCCACTTAACTGAAGTCCTTGAATCTTATATATGAAAGTTTAACGTACTTCATACGTTTCCGGTTCATTGCTAGAATTTTAGTAGAGACAATTTTAACGTCTGCTCGTTACCGAGCTTGTTAATAGAAAGGGGTTATATCTGTCTTAGATATCTGGTGCCAACGTCTTGGAAGCCAGCGATTGGTTCATTTAAAAAGACGTGTCATACATGTCCTTTAGAGAGTGGGGTCGACCACAGGAGACAACCCACTTACCTTAGTTATATATTTATTTTTATAGACAAGTATAATTCAGGTAACTATGTATTGCCATGCTTCTGTTGTAATACCGCTCCTAACCCATTTTTTTGCTCGCATCTGTGGTAATTTTTATAAGTCAATTTGGATCATAAAATTCTTGGATTGGTGTACTCGTGATTATTTGTTTAAATTTCTCCATTGCTTCTATCTGAGGTTTGTCGAATGACCGCTGTACCTCATTATGTAAGAGTTCTCTTAGTGGTGTGGTTATCTCGGAATACTTGGGTATAAACTTGCATAGGTAGTTCGTCATTCCTAAGAATCTTTGGATGTCTTTTTTTATTTTCTGGATGAGACATTTGTGTAAAAGCCTTTATTTTCTGAGGGTTTGGTTTTATTCCTTGATGAGTAATTAGAAGACCTTAGTATGTGTAGTGATTAGAAAAAGAAAAATTAAATAAAAATAAAATAAATTCAGGAAATGTAGAAGTTCCCAGAAGCCCCTAATAGGAAATTGGAACTGCGCATGCCTGAAAACGGACTTAAAAGCGCGAGAAAGAAACTCATCCTCTTTCAGCAGTGACAGTTGGATTGTAAAGACATTTTTTCTCCAACTGCAGGTAGGAAAACCACGTGTACGCTTAACGACATGTTGACTCACTTTTCCACCAGTTGCAGCTATCTTTGCTAACAGCAGCCTATATCAAAAGCACCAAGTGGAATTATCACCCTCTACTAAAAATACTGGATTTGAACATATCAACCCTGAAAACAACTAGTGTATTTTTAACGCATTGTCTGGGAGACACGACTCTTTCCTTTGGATTCAGAAAAAAATTAATCTCCCACAGAATAGTTGTTAAATCCAGAAATAAAGTTAAGATTAAAAAGATATCTCCGCTTCCTTCCTTTTCTTCCTTCGCAGCCTTCACAGACAAAAAGACGCAAGCGAAATAGGAAGGGGTTGGAAGAAATAAGCGGAGTTAGATATCAAAAACCAAAACCCGAACTAGATGAATAATCCAACAAAATCTCCATTAATCCCATATATGTCAGTTGCTTTGTTGTAAACTAGCATTTTGATGTATATAGTTTTAAACCTGCCTTGTTTAGCTGACTGAACACTTTGTCTAAAATTTCTGTGTGTTCTTCTAAAGTTTCTGACCAAATTATCACATCATCTTGGTAGTTTATCGTCCCCTTCATCCCTTCTATGATTTTCGCAACTTGAACCTGGAAACCTTCGGACGCGTTGTGTGTCCCATAAGGTAAACGAATAAAAGACAAGTGACCATATGGCGAATTAAATGTTAATAATTTTG
The DNA here is from genome assembly GCA_963585895.1 of Sepioteuthis lessoniana. Lineage (NCBI taxonomy): Eukaryota > Metazoa > Mollusca > Cephalopoda > Myopsida > Loliginidae > Sepioteuthis > Sepioteuthis lessoniana. The sequence continues at coordinate 23,507,640 of OY757933.1, forward strand.
AACTTTCTTCATCCGCTGGTATATGCCAATATCTATTTAATATGTCTAATTTTGAGGAGAGCTTACGGTTATTCATTTCTGCGAATATTTCTTCAGCTTTAGGTATCTTGCTGTTCCCTTTTTATCACTTTATTCGAGTCTCTGGAGTCTAAGCATAATCTCAATCTGCTATTTTGTTTCTACACTATCACGAGGGAATTTACCCAGTCAGTCGGTTCTTACAACGTTTTTATTATCCCCATTTTTCTAATTTTTTCATCAATTTTGGTTTCGTGCCAAATGGGATATTCCTTGGAGGATTTACGACTGATTTTACATCCGGATTTACAATCATATGGTGTGTAATTGGTATGTCACCGAAACAATCTTTATATATTTCTATTAGGCCTGGTATATCCGTATTGTTTATTTTGTATATTCTTTTCATTAATCTAGTTTTTCTGATGTTCCTGCATCAATAGCTGCATTTGCATCAGTTTCCGCTACTGTAAAGAGCGATTATATTTTTGCATTTTTACTTTGCAAAGTTACCGTGAAGCTACAAGTTACTGGAAAATCGTATTGTTAACCGACGTTTTGTTTAGTTTGGGCTTAGGGTTTATATTGTGTCAATCTAAAAGTCTATCGAAGCCTTGTTCACTTTAAGTTCTGTTTCCATTTATCTGCTTGTAGTTCATGTATGTTCTTGTTAGGTATGGCGTTCATCTCATATTCCTCGTGTTCCGTGGTTTGGGTACTGACCTTCTGGTTTTGTATAGCTTTTTCCTTTTTTGTTCTACGCATCTTAATTATGTTATTTCTGTTGTGTAAAGTTGATCAGTGCATACATTGGTCAACCCAGTTTTGGCGGGCTTTTTGTCTTCTTATCTCGTGGAAGCCATTTTGTTATTTATGGAGCCTTTCCATTTTCGCTCACGTATCATGGCTATCTTTTCTGTTTTCGACGTAGTCATTATTTTTTTTGCTGTTTTTTTTCCTTCGGCACTGAAACCTGCCTGAATTGTGTTTTCCAGATCGAGGGATGTTTCCTGTAGCATCCTTTCACGTAGTATGTTGTCTTCAACGCCACAGACAAGGACATCTTTTATCTATCTATAAGTGGTCCAAACTCACATTTGTTTGCTTTGTAGCCCAATTCTGTGACATATTCATCGAATCTCTGGTTTTGCTTTTGCATATACTTGAAAAACTAGTGTGTTAAGAAAGCTAAATTTTTAGAGGGCTGGCAATATGCACTAAACTTTACAATTACAGTTTTAAGGTTATGCCATTTGTCTTCATTTTCGAAACTGAATGTGGAATCTCTTCATTTGGTTCCTATACAGGTCAATAATATTGAAGTTTTTATTTTCTATTTTTTTTTTGCATCTTACTCTGTTGCTTGTAGAAAAAATATGGAATTGATTTCTTTATGTTTCCCATGCTTGTCTGAGATTATTTGACCCAAAATTTAATTCCTTCGGGTGTGGTAAAAATTCCTTAATTCTCTTCTATGAGAGTTTTTTGTTCTTAAACTTATTCTGACACCATTTTATATTTTCCTAATACCTTTGTATTAAAGGTAACATACACATATAAATAAAGTACTATAACAAGACATTAAGACATGCACTACTACATCATATACTTCATTCAGAGTAGTTTTATTTTCATTTTTTAATCAAATTCTCGTATAATTTTTCAATCAAATTTTACAAGGATTGATTTTAGTTCATTTGAAAATAATAGAATAATATAAAAAATCAAGAACACGAGTAATTATTTTTAAAACTCACTTTTGTTAAAACAATTATGCAAATTATCGATTTGATATGCTATCAAAACCTTTATTTCTTAGTGATATATAACACACATTTAAATGCATTAATAACATGTTCATGCTGGGTGGGTGAATCATCTGGCCCCAGAAGTTTTTTTTCCATCAAACACCTGCTTCGCAGGACTGAGTTCATGCTTTGGCACCGGAGGCATCTCAAAATGGACAATGTCGACAGGATCAAGCATTTTTTGTCATGGCAGTGCATGAGTCTCAATTCACGCATGCCCCCAATAGAATAACCTTGAGTTAAATCCGGGCTGAATCTTCTCTTTTGATACTTGAGACAAATCCACAAATCAAAATAAAATGTTTATTTTGCGTTAATTCTCTTATATAATTTGATTAAAAAATGAAAATAGAACTACTGTGTAATTTTAACATGATATTAAGTAACAATGTCATTCAGATTTTATTGCATCAATGAGAATATTAGTATAGAGTTTTTATCAATATTTGCAGAGGATTAAATAAACAGCAGTTTCAGGATACTTTAGTGACTTCAATATTATAAATAATTTTCTACAGTAGTTTCCAGCTTACACTTTTTTTTATGAAATATATTTTTATTTCTAAATCTCCTCCGATTTGTCAAAAATTACTCAACTCAAGATTTAGCAATAAATTTTTCAAAAGAGAGGAATTTCAACAAAATTAACTACTATCGTCAATTTTCTAAATTTATTTTTCACAGGTTAATTTTGGTTTTTGAAGTTATTAGATGTATGAAAACCATTAGATAATAATAATGCCTGTGTTTCATAATAATTGCATATAAAATTTATATAAAAATGTAAGACTTATTATAACAATAACAACATTGGGAAGGGATTGGTTAGAGGATGTCTGAAGCCCAGTACTGATTATAATTCTATGAGAGGAAATCTTTACGAACCACAAGTTTGGCTGCTGTCATCTAGTGTTGTTGAATAGTGCTGTGATGTGTCCATGATTTTTTAACACTGATCCAGTGAAATTCGACCATATAGCCCAAGCCTATTAAAAAATACTGCTGGAACAAATACTGTGCATGTAATCAAACGATGAATAAACACTGTTAAAAATTGACAACAGTTTATTCCATAGAAGTTTGACAAGCAGAATCTATGCATGCTTTAACTCTTAGTGGCTGAGGTAGTGATATGCTGATGTTATTCTTTAACTTAGGGCTGTTAATTCTTCCCAGTAGCTGTAGTAATATCATGGACTATTTCTCCACGCGCAAGATTACAATCCCTTGGCGTAGGAATAGACACACACTCTGCATTCAGAATAAAGATGCCCTAACTAAAGTACACACGCCTTATGTTGTTCTTGAACCTACTTAAGCCTACTGGACATACTAACACCCACAACAACAATATATTACATGGTGGCAGCCGGGATGATAAAAAACGACATTTAAATGCATAAAAAACGAAAACAACATTTAAACGTTTAAAAAACGAAAACAACATTTAAAGGCTCAACACCCCCCTGAAAATCCGGGTATGAAGAAACAAACCGAAGACACTTCTGGACAAACCAAATCGAGAAAAAAAGCAACAAAATGTTGTCTTTTTACAGAATTTCAAGAAAAAACCTATCAGGTAAATAATTGAAGCTCTTTTTAATTATTGCCACGTACGCCTTTTTTACGTGTTTCTGCCATCTTGAATTTGCATAGTTTTTGAAAACACGTTCAACGTAGAACATTTATAATGGCTAATAATGATATCCCTGATATGGACTGGCAATCCTCAAATCTAACTGAAACATTTAAATTGTTTAAACAGCGGTTGGAGTTGCATTTTGTTATCAATAAAATAAAAATAGAACAAGTAAACTACATACTATTGAGAGTTGGGAATGAAGGTCTAAAAAATGCAACACATGGTTATTAACGGAGGAAGAAAAACGTACTCCTGAAATTATTTTTAATAAGTTCATTAAACATCTCGAACCTAAAGAAAATTTTAGAATAAACCGTTCGAAATTAATGACTTATAAAAAGGAAGCCGAGGAATCGTTAGACGACTTTGTCAACAGATGCAGGCGAACGACTCAGAGATGTTCGTTAACAGAACATGAGCAACAGCAACGTATAATAGAACTCATTATCGCCAGTATTCCCATTGCAGACTTCTAAAAGGAGTTACTAAGAAAAGACAAAACTCTAATCCTGGAAGAAACTGTTAGTATTGGCAAAATATACGAAGCTTCCAACATTCACATAAAACAACTGAGGGCTATGGGGAATAATAATAATGTGGATAATACTAATATACAAGCCATAAGAACTCCAACACGTTCTACTATGTCAAATAAATGTCTTAAATGTGGTAAAAGCCATGCTTTTCACCATGAAGCTTGTCCAGCATTCGGATCAAAATGCAACACATGTGGTAAAGCAAACCACTGGGCATCAGTATGTTTGTCAAACGGAACAAAACCAAAACAAAGGCCGAGGTCACAAAGCAGAGAACACAAAAAACCAAAATCTCACTATCAACAGTTCGTGAAAACAGATGCAGTATACAACTACAGAGAAGCTGAGGAACAAATGGAAAGCCTGACGTTCAATTGTATTAATATGACCCAAAGAGATAAAGCCTTCGTACTCATCTACATTAAATTGCCAAATCGAAATGCTATCCACAAGTTGCCTCTGAAGATCGACACTGGGGTACAAGGGAACACCCTACCAGTTTTTACATTCCGTAGAATGTTCCCAGAAAAACTGGACGCAGATGGTTTCCCAAACATAAAAAAACAATTTATCAACAAAAAACTGATAGCTTATAACGGTACACCAATAAAATGCTTTGGTAACATCAAAATACCCTGTCAATACAACAAATCAGACTGGCATGTCAGCACCTTCCGCATTGTGGACGTACAAGGGCCAGTAGTACTAGGGCTACCATCGCTGGAACAGCTCCAACTAATTACCCTTCACTGCACAGTCAAGAAAGAAGATGCATTCCAAACTCCTGCAGCAGCACAGATAAATACAATCAAAGACCTGATGCAGATGTATCCTGATCAGTTCGACAAAACTGGCCCCATGCCAGATGCAGTCAGACTATCGGTCAACAAAAACATACATCCATATATTGATGCACCTAGAAAAACCTCAATTGCACTTAAAGACTATATAAAACAGGAGCTTGATAACATGGTCAAAAATAAGATAATAAGGTGACTGAACTTACAGACTGGGTTTCAAGTCTAGCAGACTTGAAACCCAGTCTGTAGGTTCAGTCATACTCACATAAAAAATATGGGAGTTTGAGAATTTGCCCAGACCCAAGACACCTTAATACAGCGCTCAGAAGACCACACCATGCAACACCGACCATAGAAGAGATAACACACCATTTTACAGGCGCCAAGATATTCTCTAAACTTGACGCCAAAGCTGGTTATTGGTCTATACATCTCGACACTCAATCGCAATTGTTAACAACGTTCCAATCCTCTTATGGCAGGTACTGCTTTCAGCGGTTACTATTCGGATTGAGCGTATCACAAGACATCTTCCAAAATTAAGATGGATCAAATGCTTGAGCAAGTTGATGGTACTATAGGAATCGCTGATGACGTCGTTGTCTATGCTAAATCAGAAGAAGAACACGATAAGATTCTACACAGGCTCATGCAAATAGCCGCCGAAAATGGTCTTTAACATAAGACCATTCAACAAAATGCAAAATCAAATCAAAAAGCATATCTTTCTTCGGAATAATATATAGTGAAAATGCTGTCAGCCCTGACCCAGAAAAGCTCAAAGACCTGCAAAATATGCCGTATCCACACAAAGGTAGCCAAGCCAACAACAAACCCTGCACATAACCTACTGGATTACCCCTCATCTGAAGATGAAAGCTACACACATATGACAACACCACCAGAATACAAAGACAACCAAACACAACACACAACTCTAAACCTCAGGCGTTCAAGCAGAACAAAACGGCCACCCAAAAGATTTGACCACGAACAAAAAAAAAAAAAATAATAATAAACATACCCGTACACAATAGTCTGAACCATCAGATGTCTGTTAACCTGAATGAGAGAAAAGAAAATCTTTTCTCTCATTCAGGTTAACAGACATCTCCTCCGACAGAGAGTCTGAGCCATCTGTTCAAGCATCCCAATCACTTCACAGACTGAATGAACTCCCTCACCAGATAATTATTACCACCACTGTCATTGTTGTTATCATTATTTAAAAGAAAAAAAAAAAAAAGAGAGAGAGCATTGTAATATCCTAACTAACAAAAGGGAAATAACCTCTGATGCCACAGGGGTTACGGCCCCTACCACATCCGGGGGATTTGGTCAATAAAGGAATATACCAGGCACAGCAGCAGATGTTCGTTTTCCCTCTGTCTTTAATCATCATCCATCTTATCGATTCATCTTGGTAATAGTCCATACCTAACAAGTATCCATTACCTCAGATATAAAGACTTTACAATACCAGCTGCTTTATTATCTAAGTGGTATTGCAGTTGTCCTAATAACACCTTTAAATCCATCCAGTATTCTCAAATCTGATCTACCAACACTGTTTACCATTATTGTTTTTACACATTAATAGTGTTAATAGAATAAGATACTTTTTAATTTTTAATAGAAGCAAAATTTGTTAATCATTTTAATCAATTTTGACTTCCTGTCAGAAATAACTTCAGTAAGGTTCGTTAGGATGAAGGAAAATACTATCTCTGTCAAATATATCACAGGTTGGTAGCACCTTTAGGTGGTTTGAGCCATTGAATTATTATTACCATCAACATAGAAAATTTGATCTTATTAGAATTAGATAAAAGAACAATGATTTGGAAATGATAATTAGGAATCATAAATTAAATCCTAATCAGCACTAGTGAGAACTGATTTGCTTGTTATACTTAGTAAATTCTTGTTTAATTCAGTATAAATGAGTTTCCTCCACTTGTACTTTCAACTGACTAATACAGGGGTGGTATAAATAATGCCTCTGAAATTGAATATCAGCCCATAATATTTATCTATTTACCTAAGTTTATTATCCATCTAAATTCCTTTATGATATTAAGGGGTTATTGGAAGTTTTGTTAGTCAGGTTTGTGGTCTTTGTTGATGGTCAGAGTAACACCATATGATATTAAACAAAGGAGATTTATTGTCAAAGAAAAAAACTTTTTCTGATAAACAGCCCGTTATTAGCTGGGATTTTATTTCTGCATTTCTGTCTGTGAAACGGCACATAGCTGCTGACTCTTTTAATTCCCGATGAAAGTCCTCTATGTTTGGGGTGGTTTGTTTTTTGTTTTTCGGAATATAAATCTGTTATACTCAGTGTTGTTTTCTGGGTTGAAGTGGTTTTGCACAGCCAGGACGAGCTTATCGAAGTGTGTTTCATTTTTTTCTGGCATGGTTTGTTCAGGCGGTAGTTTGTCAATAATATCATTTACTTCTTCGCCAACAAAAGTTAAAAGTATAGCTTTTTTCCGTTTATCGTCTTCTATGTTGTACGCAGTGAAGTAATTTCTCAGTCTATTGACATATTTTGTCCATTTTGCTGCTTTGTTTTTTGATTCGTGGTCAAATTCTGGGTAATGTGGTAAATCGGCCATGTTAGTTTTTTTTCGGCACGTGGGCAGGTTTGTTCTTTTCTTTTTTCTTTTTTTTGTTGTTGTTATTGGTGAGTAAACGACTCTTTCTTCGTCGCCAATGTAAAGTCTTTATATCTGAGGTAATGGATACTTGCTACGTATGGACTGTTACCAAGATGAATCGATAAGATGGATGATGATTAAAGACAGAGGGAAAACGAACATCTGCTGCTATGCCCCGGATGTGGTAGGGGCCGTAACCCCTCTGGCATCAGAGGTTATTTCACTTTTGTTAGTTAGGATATTACAGGTATATATAACTAGGCTTCCCAAGGTACAAAGGAGATATGTGATTGAGTCTCACAGGAAGCTTATCCTTTACTGTTGCTTCTATTGCACTATAAATCAAATCTCATTATGAGTCTTGACTTTTTCATCACAGTGAAAAATACAATGGTCAGTGGGCCACACAAGGTCACCAACGGTTTACTGTACTGACACAACTGGAAAACACCACAACCAACGCTCTCTAAAACCTTTTTCTTTTTGCCTGAAGCTAGCAACAATACAGAGATAGGCTGGAGGTCTAGTCATATGAAAAACACATAGTCAACCACAACAGCAAAATAAAAACCATCCCAAGTCTATATCTTACCTTTTCATAAACTATCATTTTATTTTATACTCTTTGGGAATATGTGACTACATCTCACACGTAGAAACAACAACCTAGTATACAGACGACAACGGGGAGTCCAATCCTCAAATTCTGTATAAGAAAACCTGAGTTTCACAAAGATAGACATTTTCATTGTAAAATTGCTTTCTATATTCAGATTATAAATACACCTTTTCTTGTTAACCTATTAGTTTGTCTACCATTATTTCTACCATTTCACCAAATGGCAACCAGTACAATGTTGTCCTCATCAAGTCAGCCTTTCTCTTTACCACAGGGATAAAACATTTCTCTTTTGTCCGCAGGGATAAAACATTTCCAATGTATGCTGTTCTTCAAAGTCATAGAAATAACAACTTAAGTTATTCAAAGAAACTAAAATTAAAAAGGCGAATTATTTATGATAATAATTGTTGAATATTACAATAGATATATACAGATTACGGCCCCTGGTAAAGAGAGGACACTCTCAGGGTTCTGTCCCCTTTGGCTGTATTTTTCCCAGAAAATAAACATGCAGTAAGCGACCATGTTGTAGTTGTTCATCTGTCGTTTTCACTAATTTAATTTAGTCTTGTGAGGTGATTTTATGACTTGAAACATGTCTGGAAATACACTTCAAATGGCGACGAGTAACGGGATGATGCATTCGGATTAAAAAGTAACGAAGAGCAGGAAAAAACTACAATTGAATTTCGTGGTACGGACAAAATGGCTCTACTAGGTACAGTGAAAGAATGGGATAGCGCGGAAGAGGATTGGACACATTACATCGAAAGAGTGAAATTTTTCTTCGCGGCTAATGATGTCTCAACGGAAGGTAAGAAACGTGCAATACTTTTGTCAGTAGTAGGTGCTAAGCATTATGCAGTCCTTAGAGGACTCGCCGAAAACAAGCCGGAAGAAAAGACGTTTGAGGAATTATGCACCTTAATGGAAAGGCATATTAGGCCAGCCCCGAACGTAATTCATGAGAGGTTTTTATTCAACACAAGAGATAAAAAGGAAGAAGAGTCAATCAGTGAATATGTGACCCTATAAAGAAAAATGTTGGAGCACTGTAACTTCGAAAAAAAAGTAAACGAGCATACACGTGATCGTTTAGTGGTAGGGGTGAAGGATGAGAAAATACAGGAGCGGCTACTAGGAGAGAGGACGTTAACATTAGAGAAGGCCATTGAAATAGCAGTATCAATGGAATCGGCCAGGAAATACTCAAGGTTAATGCTCGGGACTTCGACAAGCGAGACCGAGACACCAATTCACTGGCTACCAGACAGAGGCGAGTGTTACCGTTGTGGAAGCACTATCCATCTAGCGGACAGATGCCATTTTAGAAGCAAAGTATGTTTCAAGTGCGGGCGGACAGGACACACGCGGTGGAAATGCAGACAAAAGGATAAGAGGTCTTCTACTGGTGCATCAACACATAATAAAGTAAAGAGAAGGGCAGTTAACAAAATGGACGAGAGGCACGTGGAAGAAAACGAGATAGATCTGAAAAAAAACTGAATCTAAACACCGTTGCTGTTCGTCGGATACCACTTGTACTTGTGGAACTGCTTATAAACAAAAAAAGGTACTCATGGAAGTAGACACAAGTGCCTCATGCTCTGTGATGAGTTTGAGTAAATTTAAGGAAGTGGGCCAACTTCAAGAGTTAAAGGAAAACTTGGTGAGACTGAGAACATACACGGGCGAGCTGGTGAAGTCATACGGGACCACAGTAGTTGGAGTATCCTATGAAGGGACAAAGAATCGTCTACCTCTATTAGTGGTGAAGGGTAATGTGCCAACGCTGCTAGGACGGAACTGGTTAAAGAGAGTAAGGTTAGACTGGAGAACCATGTTTACTTTATGCGAGGAGGAGGCCCTTTTAAAGTTGAAAGAGCTACTCACAAAATTCGAGTCAGTATTCAATGAGGAAATGGGTTGCTTGAAGGACTTCAAGTTGAAAATACCCATGGATAAAACAATGAAGCCCAGGTTTTGCCGGGCAAGGCCGGTACCCTATGCTATAAAGGCAGGGGGGAAAGCTGAATCGTCTGGAAAACCTGGGAATTTTTAAAAGAGTGGAGTATTCTCGGTGGGCTGCCCCTATTGTGCCAGTAGTCAAGAATGACAATGGAGACATCGGGATATGTGGGGATTATAAGCAAACGGTAAATGCTGTGGCACCTTGTGATAGTTACCCCATATCACGAACAATGGACACATTCGCTACGCTGAGAGGTGGTCAGAAGTTTAGCAAAGTAGACTTAAGCCATGCCTATCGACAATTAGAGTTGGATGAAGAAACAGTAAACACCCATCGCGGATTATACCGGCACACCAGATTACAGTTTAGGGTACATAATGCAACTTGAATCTTTCAAAAAGAGATGGCTAAGAGGTTGAAGGATATTCCCTTTTGCAAGGTACGCGTGGATGATATCCTGATTTCTGGTCACGATGACGCAAGTCATCTAAAAAATCTGCAGAGCGTGTTTACTGCCTTGGATAAGGCAGGACTGAAATTGAAAAGGAGTAAATACAAATTCCTTCTCCCGGAGGTGACACATCTGGGTTTCAAGATCAACAAGGAGGACACAGCCCCACTTCCAGAGAAGGTGACTGCCATGACAAAGGCTTCCCCACCCAGAAATGTTACGGAGTTAAAAGCCTTTCTTGGGGCAGTGAACTACTATCACAGTCATTTACCAAATTTATCGAGTACGTTAGAGCCACTTCACAGTTTAATGAGGAAGGGCACAGTGTGGAGATGGGGGGGGGCAGCCTAAGGAAAGCTTTTGAAGAAACAAAGAAAATGCTACTCCCTATGGATTGGGTGCTGTAATGGCTCACAAAATGGGAGATGGGAGTGAGAGGCCGGTATGCTACCTCTCACGAACGCTCTCTGACGCCGAACGGAATTGTGCCCATATCGAAAAAGAAGGGTTGGTCCTGGTTTTTGCCGTAAAAAACTGCACCAGTACTTGTATGGGAACAGTTTCAGAATATTCATGGACCATAAGCCATTGTTGGGACTGTTTGCAGAACACAAACCTATTCCATCTCTTACCGCTGCCAGGGTTCAACGCTGACCTCTCTTCCTGGCAGCATATAACTATAAATTGGAGTATCGTGCTGGGTCCCTCAATGGAAACGCAGACTGCCTCAGTCGTCTCCCACTCGGTGCACAAGAACAAGATGTAGCTCCATCCACAAACAGAGTACACATGATGAATCTGGTTGATGCTCCAGTGATGGTGGCAGCAGTAAGATCAGAAACGAGGCGAGACCTCATTTTGAGCCGGGTGTACGATTATACAATGAAGGGCTGGAGCAGCTATTTCAGCAAACGAGAGGAGTTAACATGTGAGGATGGAGCTATACTATGAAGAAGCAGGGTTATCATTCCATCCAAATTGAGGTTGAAGTTATTGCAGCAGCTACATCAGACACACATAGGGATTGTACGTATGAAGGCCCTTGCTCGAAGTTATCTGTGGTGGCTAGACTTGGACATGGACATTGAGAGGACCTGCAAGGCTTGTGGGACCTGCATGATTGATCAGAACAACCCCAGTATGGCCCCCATCTATTGCTGGGAATATTCGAATCAGCCTTGGGAGAGAATCCATATAGATTATGGGGGTCCATTTTTGGGATATATGTTTTTGATTATAGTTGATGCTTACTCAAAATGGACAGAGGTATGTGTGATGAGAACATCTACTGCTACAGCCATGGTTGAGAAGATGAGAGGAATCTTCGCAACACATGGTTTGCCTGTGTTGGTTGTGAGTGATAACGGTCCATGTTTTTCTAGCCAGGAGTTCAAAATGTTCATGAAAAACAACGGAATACGACACATTTTCACGGCCCCCGATCACCCATCCTCAAATGGGCAGGCGGAATGCAGTGTGCGCACGTTCAAGGAAGCACTGAAAAAGATGGAGGTAGACAGGAAAGCAACACTTGAGACCAAGGTAAGCAGATTTTTGTTTACGTACAGGACCACCGTCAACACTGCCACAGGGATTCCCCCAGCTGAACTAATGTTCAAGCGGCGATTGAGAACTGCTTTTCATTTATTGAAGCCTGACACTTATCAAGTTCTAGGCTACAAAAACAGAATTGAGCAGGGAACGAAAGTCAGGGCACTCCTTCGAGAATTCAAGGTCAATGATTCGGTGCTGCTACGCAATTTTGGATCAGGTCAGCGGTGGATGGAAGGTATCATAACCAAACAGTTGGAGGCAGTGAATTTTGAAGTGGAGACAGATGGAAGATTGCTGAGGGGACATACAGATCAACTGTTGAAACTTCCACCCAGACGAAAAGTTTAAAAATCAAAACATTTTTAATGTAAGCTTGTATAAAAAATCTCTTTGACTGGAATGAATTTATCAATCTTTTATAATAAAGAATATTTTTAACCTATGAAGAAATAAACAGCAAACGTCAGAAGTATTTGCTGAGATTTTCAAATGATTCTTTTTATGAATGGTTATAGTCTATTTCTCCTATTTATACTTTGTTTAACGGAATTCTCTACAAGCCGAGGTCTAACTGTTTCCCTTTTAGAGAGACCAAAATAACACGTGGACTCAGTGCTTGTAAGTTGTTATGTTCTTTATGCTGAAGAAAACTGCTATTTTGTGGTAATTTCTTCGTTTTTATTCATGACAATTTATTCCACATAAAGTATATCAAGATGAAGCATATCCCGTACCTAAACAAACTGAACATACATTCGAATGCCCACAAAGAGGTAAGGGGATATCGGAACTGGAAAATTGCATTAAAAAATTTCATTAACAAATGCCAAGACAAGTCTCCAAAAATATGCTGCCTGATAAAGTATGTCTCCGTGACTACATACTAACTCATATTAAACTGTACGACGTACGAATCTGCCTTCATCAAAAAGAAAACTATAATTTTCGCATGCTCTCCTCTAGTCACAAAATGACGGTTCACAAACGAAAGTATCGACGAGTTCCTACAAGGGCTACACTAGATGAATAAAAACTGTCAATTTGTAGACATTGCTGCAGAATAATATCGCCGGGAATTGATTAGAGACACGTTCATTAATCTAATCACATCCCATACGGCAACGTTTGCTAGAGAGTCAGGAACTAACTCTTAATCAAGCAAGTGAGACAGCTAGGACACTTGAAAATGCCCGATCCAACTCTGAACGGTACACAAGAGCAGCCACGCGGGTAAGTGCTGCTTTGCCCACGGAAAATATCCCTCAATTCCAAGACTGCATTGCCTCTCTACAAACGAACTCTGCTCCGGTTAGTCCCACTTCAGAAAAGCATTGGCTAGTTTTGTTGTGGCAAGTTACATAACCGTTTCAAATGCCTGGCTAAAAATACGGAATGTTGTTCTTGTAAAAAAAATTGGTCACGGGGTGAAGGTATGCTGGTCTAAATGAAAACAGGAAGTTTCTGCTGCTATTTGGAGAAGAGAGCTATGTATAGTGTGACGGAAAATTCTTTAAAATCTCACAACGGGACTTTATTTTCGCACGTGTGAAGACGGGGCAGACTGGCACTTGATCCCTTGTAGAATAAGTCCTCGTTTAGAGTTTTTTTCTCGGGCATATAAGAACTGGCATATTATGTGGGGGATTAATTTATGGACAGACTGACCGCCGCTGGCAAGGGGTTCCAAGTTCCACACTATACACACACCCACCAAGGCCGCTAGTCTTCCTCCCCTAGAACAATGGAAGATATGGACCTCTAGGTTTAGACGTAATAATATTAATTATAGTAGACGGCAATTCCGGTTTCCCGTGTGATATTTTAAAGGAATTAATAGGACAATTTTAAGCGAGCATATCATAAGGGGAATAGGAGCTGAAAAAGAAATATGACATAACAAATTCGTAGCAGACGCAGCAAATAACAACTTCAAACACGTGGGAACATTAAAATATATCAATCTTTTACCACACATAGATATACACCTCCAACGTGTCAAATATAGCATAACTGAATAGTCCATGAACATAAATGTCTTTCTTCTTTTCTTTTCTTTTCTTTCGTTTTCAGTCTTTCTTCTAATTGAGAGAGAGAGAGAGGGTATATAAAATTGGGTGTAAGGAGAAACGGTCTCAAAGTTTACTTATCTTTTTTTTTTTTTTGATGGAGTTCCTGTGGAGAATATTTCCTCTTTTACAGGCTAATAAACTTTGTGCTATTTTTAATACTGGCTTGAAGAAATGGCTCCTTCGTGTCCGAGATATTGTTTTCGTCTTCTTTTACCCGGAGTACTTGGCTTTGGTTCCGTCCGCCACGAACCCTGTCCAACAACTAACTTTTTTCTTTTCCTTTTTTCGCTGACGGGAGGAAGGTGCCACTTCCGTCTTAGGGTCCCAGCCAATCATTTGGCTTCTACCTTCTTCCCTCCCGTGTCAGGCGACTCCTTAGGGCTACTAGATGTCACCCCGTATCTCATTCTTTATCCATCAGGTCACCAAGTACAAACATCTGTTTTTCCATTCTGACCTGGGTTTGTTACTTTGGGATTGACCTACATTACTATGATGTCTTAACGGTCATTCTCTGATGGCTTGCCACTGTTAATTCAAACACGAGGATAGTAGTAATCTTATTTCTATCTTCTCAGTGGGATACCACGTGACAATAGTACTAGCAGCCATTTCTCACTGTTTATCATCTTCCATTATTCCTGTTTTGATAAACAACTATTCCGCATCGGCACAAATTAACTGCCCCAAAATTGATTACTTGTTATTGAACCAAGCTCATTTTCTTGGATAGCACAAGTCGTTATTGTAAAAGATAAGCTTGACCGTCATAAAAAAGCGTATGTTTACTATCTTAATACTATCACACTTATATTGAAGTGAATACCCACTCCTTACCAAAAACTGAAATCCTCATAAATAAACCTATAAGTTACTTGGTCTTCTCTACCTTTGACCAAAAACTGCGTATTATTAAGTACCCCTGTGCGGGGATGACAATCTATTTACTATTTTTGAAGTACACAGATGTCTATACCAGTTTACCCGAATACCGTTTTGGGTAGTTAACAGGGTAGCAACATTCCAACAGGCCATTGATAAATTTGTCGACGAAGAGAACCTCGTCAATAGATTCCTGTGCCTTGACAATATCACCACTGTAGAGTGAGACCTAGTCGAACATAATAAATGGATAAAGATGTTCCTGGAAGCTGCTCACGGTGCTGACAACGCACAGAATGTATTAAAATCAAGGCTTTCTAAAAATAAGTTATCTGTGCTTGGCTATGAAATTGGTAATGGATTAATTCGGTCCAGACTACAGCCACTGGGAATACTAACAAAAATGGCAACGCTTAAATGAATTCGAGGCATGTCTGCATATTATGCAAAAATGCATCCTTCGTTTTTCAGATCATGCAGAGCCTCTAATCAAGGCAAAGCATTTTCCACTTGATAAGTGTGTGAAGCATTTAGCACCTTAAAACAATATCACATGTAGGCTGTACTACACTGCCCTGATAACACCAAGCCATATATAATAGAATGTGATGCTTTAGATGTTGCCATATCATCTTTATTTCTTGAAGGAGACGAAACTGCAGTAAGTGTGAGAGAGACATGAGACGAAGGACACAGAATGGCGGAGAGCTGCTATGTTGACCATATCTTCTTCACGTTGTACCCTATTCTGGGCCCTACTTAGCACTTCTTCTGCTTCTCGACCGGGGTGCGCTCCTTGGATGCTTGCTGGCCGTTACTCTCGTAACTCAGTGACTCTGTGTCTGACTGACCGATGTGGGTACTCGTTTCAATATGATTTTCCAACGCTCATGCGTTCCGGTTGTCAACCCTCGTGAACTACTTCCGGCTGTCAACACATGTGGGCTGCTTACACCCACGCGTCGCTGTCTTCCTGTTTACATAGCTGGAACATCCTGCCTCAGAAATCCTTGATTGATTGCTCTGTCAATGGTTCAATATGCAACACTTGTAAATCAGTCTGAGCGAGTTGTTGCATTGTCACGAACCCCGAATCACTATGAAGTGCATTACCAGCTATTAAGAGGCCGCTGCCGTGATCGAAGATGTGAACAAATCATCGCATTTTCGGTCTGGTCAACATTTTACAATCGAGACAGATCAATGATCCTTGGCTTTTATGTTGGATAATCGTCAAATCTCCAAAACAAAATCTAAGGTTGCCAATTAGAACCGGCAAATTTCGGCTATGACATTCACTACTGTCCTGGGCATTGCAATATAGTCCCTGATACCTTGAGTTGTACCTGCTGTAGTGACACTTTTGCCCGATCTCTCAAGAAACTACATGAGGATTTGTCTCACCAAGTTACCCAGCTCTTGCATAATGTACATTCTAAAGATATGCACTTTTCTACAGACGAAATCAAGGAAGTATGCTCATCTCGTCGAACATGTACCAAACTGAAACAACTGTAGCCGAAGGAATTTCGTATTTTTGTTTGGCGCGTAATTTAATTCGACCGTTAGGCTTGACGCATAATTTCACCCAATCAGGATGACTTATCCTATTCTCCTCGAACCATCTTTCTGGGCAGCACAAATTGGGGAAGCCGTCAAACACCCTCTTAGGCTAAACAACTTCGTTCAGTGCAGACGTCTTACAGTCTGCTCTTTAATAGCAGCAGCAGCATCGACACAATGAGGGAAGCAGTCTAATTTATGGACCTTTTGCGTCTATTTCTCTTAGATCAAGGGTTCCCAGTTGAATAATAAATTAGATGAATTCAATACGCCACACACAGAAACAACTTTATGTCACCCCCAAAATTGGCTATGTCGACTGCAATGCAGTATTCCGCTCCGACACTTAGCTACTTCTTCACTGGGCAACATTTTCTGGAGACATGCACGCTTCTCCCCGAAACAACCAGAACCACAAATTCACGGTGACGTCAACGTTTCTCTCCTCAAACATCAAACACGACTTTTGCTAAACCCTGGCGAACATATCTCCCTCGTACATCCAACAATGCCTTAACCTAACAATGCACTTTTCGCTCAGGCATTTAGCTGCTAAAATGTTTTCTCCTCTCATAACTTCATTTCGTTTCCTTACTTCTTTCCTTCCCACGAGACTTGCAGCATAAACGTAAACTCTTTATTCCATGCTGCCATTAAAAACCTTCATATAAAACCTAACGGCATCTTCGTCTTCTTACTTCTTCATCTTCCTTTATTAATAACAACAATTTGCGAGGGAATAACACACACACGCAAGAACACATTTCTTCGCCAAAAGTAATAACAACATTTACAGCCTCGCTAAACAATTCCTTATCTCAAGGTAAACTTATCAAGGCTACCCAACCTCTACAGCGCTTGAGTGTGGGCTTCAAGGAGTTTTTACCATTAAGGACGCATAACCAATACCTGTTTGCTGCGATGGATTAATTTTCACATTTTCCATTTGCGATTCCATGCATATCGAAAACATTTTTCCAGTGTTTGGAATCAATCTTCTCACAATGTAGAGCCCGTAATTAACTCCACTCAGACCGAGGCTTTCAGTTTCTTATCTTGTCAGATGAAGGAATACCAGTTGGTGCAAGATAACCCTTGATCACCCACAAAACAATGCCCTGAAGGAATGCTACAATAGGAGATCTTGAAAACCACTTGTTTCACACGGAAATATCAGAATTTACTATTAACCTAAGAAATTGGAGATGACTCTTGCTGTCAACAGTATCAGGTCTATCTTGTCCATGGCTACAAACACAACACCCCAGAAGAGATACTTCTCATTCCTTACACTGTCATCATTAGTGTGTCTCTCCTCTCCTAGCTGCTAAATCCCGGGACAGTCTTTTAACCCCAGTTTGTGAGACACTCAAGAATGATCCTTTGGTTCAGGAAATAGAACTATTTAACGCGAATCCAACCTATGCACACATCAGATATGGTGACAGCCTAGAGTCGACCATGGTGTTACATGACTAGGCTCGCTGTTTGTCGCAGATACTGGTTGACGAGTACAACAGGGAAAATACAGCAACTAAAGCGGAACCTCGAAAAGAAACGGCCCTTCCAGTGACTGAAAATCGTCCCGTAGAAAGACAGAACGGTGCTGATGTATCTTATGAGGAATCAAGTCGATGTACTCATCTCAGATAAACCCAGCTCGGAGGAACCACCACTTCGTTGTTCCTTGAGAGAAAGTCGTGGACTATAACGATATTGGCGGTAAATTTATTTGGCTTGAGTGAATGTTATAGTCTATTTCTCCAAGTTATCCTCATTCTCTTCAGGCTGATGTCTACTTTGCCTGATTGTTACTCTTTCAAACAGACTAAAATGGCAACCTGACGGCTAACACATGCTTCTTAAGTGTAACGTTCTTTATGCCGAATAAAGTCGCTATTTTGTTGTAATTTCTTCGTTCTAATTCATGACATGTACAATTACTATTTCAGCAATAACAAGACTGAAACCATAGTGATAAACACATACCAAAACTGAGATCTAATTACTAGAAAACAAGCATATCGCATTCATCCTGAAGCTTGCTGAAACAATAGTTGGATCATGCACAAATGAAAATCTTTGTTGGGAGACTAAACAGAGTGTTTGGGGAACTCTTTTTTGGTCACATAACAAGGTGAACCACGGAATCCACCTCTTAGACGAACAGGAGTATAGAAGAACGGACGTAGTAGTTTGCTCCTCAGCGATCATAACATGGGGCCTCCCTCCTTTATTTTCCAGACCTGAGAAGAGTAAGTGGATTCCACCTTTTTGCTGTATAGACTTTTCTGTTTGCTCCTTGAATGCTTGTGACTCTTGTAAAACCCGGGATAGGAACTTAGTTTCCTAATCGTATTGTATACAATTAAATGTCATATCATATTAACTTGTTCTGTTTCTACTGAATATTGTGCGTTAGATTACTCTCTTTGGGATAACCTAATTCATTATAAGAAACAAGGTGTTATCTACACGTCAATACCTCAGTAAGAACTTATATCTTGAAAGACTTTCTCAATACTTATTTATAATACTTGAACACTCCTTGTAATGCAAGATTGGTTTACACGAGACATTGTCAGTAAGTCTAATTATGAGTTTTAATAATGCCACTGCTGGCTTTATCCAAAATTTACTTATTAAAACTTAGATACTGTAAATTGACCTTAAAATCTACAAGGTTTTTCTTGCATGTGTGTGTGTGTGTATTGAAATGGAATTTCAGATCTCTTGACTAACAATTCTCAAGATCTGAAAGAGTGACTCCTAATTATTTAAAAGAATAAAAGTATGAGGAGCTTTAGCATGTATTAAAATAAACATCTTTTTTATAGTTGTATGAAATCTATAAATGTCACAATTTCATGTTCTTACTAAGAATGCTGTGTTATGGAGAGGAAAATAAGTCACTTACAAACCCTTTCATCAAAAGGTAATTTGCTCATCCCTAGATCCGACTTTTTCACTAAGGCTTTCATTTGTCCTGGAAATTGTAGTGAATACTGTACACTCTTTATGAGTAGAATGTCTATAGTGTAACAGGGCTGCCAGTTAGATATATTCTGAATATGTCTTTTTGCTCTCACCCCTGGAAAAGTTGTTACAAACCCTCATGGACACAATATATGAAATAAAACAGATAAGGATAATGATTTAGTAAATAATGTAAATGCTAACATTTTCTTGATTGTTTATTGATAATACAGATTTTGGTTTTTTTGTTTTTTCTTTTAAGATTAATTGAAATAAAAATTATGAGGTGTTCAAAAAGTATAAATTACTGAACATTAAGCAAAGTAACTTTTTATTTTTGTTCTGAAATCATTTTTCTTCTAAAAATGTCAATCAGCACGGAAATACAAATACATAAAGTGTTTACGGAGGCTAAGACACACATCAAACAAAATTCCAAACAGACAAGAGTTGTACATTGAGAAAGTAGGATATTTATTAGACTACAAATTTCAATTTGAACAAAAATAATTATATAATATTTAAAGAGGAAATAAGAATTAAAAAATTGCTGAGTAAATTAGAAAGAAAGATATATGATTTTATTCATAATAAAAAATAACTTCATTATGTATCACCAAGCAGCAATAAACATACATGATGAATTAACTCTTGTTTCAAATAATAATGTACAAAATATCTTGGGTTTAAATAAGGAATTAATTAATGTAATCTACCTCTAAGACAACAAAGATCAGAAATTCTACTAAATTTGATGACTGTGCACCATGTAATAGGTAAAACAAAATGTAGAAGAAGAGAGACACCAATATTCGAAGTTCTTTCTGCTACAAATGTCTACAGTTAGATTAGTGATTAGAGAAACTGTTACTATTTAAAATTATTGACTAGAAAGACAAGCAGATAAAGTTTTTCTACTTAAAATACCAAAGAATAATTAGCAATACCCCATTAGCATCAATAAATGTTTTAATTGTCATGTAGAAAATATTTTTCAGAAATTTTATAGCTACATATATAATAAAGAGTATAATCTATAACCAGGGAGATAAGTAAATTTAAGAACTGGTGACTAGCAATCACAGTAAAAACTTAAGCAATCACAATAACTGATGAATTATTTGATAGTGTAGGGTTTCCATCCCTTGACTTTCAAAAAGAACTTATAAGAGCCACTAGGTAGCATGACCTAAGTAGCATATAAAAAGGTGCAGCAAAGAAATTCTCTCTCTCTCTCTCTCTCTCTCTCTCTCTCTCTCTCTCTCTCTCTCTCTCTCTCTCTTCATTCCAGCTTTGACAATGAGAAGCACATATGAATGTGAACATCTAACAGGGATGTTCTTGCCCCTACAAACCTTGTGTCATACCACACACAGTTTTATGCTTTGTTGTAAGTCTTCACACAACTTTTATTCTATTAAAGACTTGTCATACATGCCAAAGAACTTTTCTCTATAAAGTACTCTTTTAGTATTTCATGTTATTATTGTATTCATCCTAATAAGTTTAATCAAGCATTTCTTAATTCATCATGAATTGTTATATTGTTTAGCTCAAGGAAATATTTAACCATAATACATTTCCTCACCAACAAGTATTGGAAATGTGTCCCTTATACCGTGGCAGTAAGTTTTGGAATTCAGATATGACAAAATTTCAAGCCTTTAATTCTAAAACCCTCTTGATTCTACTCCCACAATGTCATATAAGTTACACCATCATTATAAGCATGATATATATTATCATTGTACAGTGAAAGTGCTAAGATATATTTAGCTTATCAGAAAAATGAACAACTCAGATGTAGTTGGGGTTTTTTGCTTGTGAGTTTGATTCTCATAAGGTACTCTACATTTTTAGCCTTATGACAACTCTGATGAAATTGAAAAAGCAGACAGTTAAAGTAGTAGTAGTTAGAGAAAAAAACGTCACTATATCTTTTTGAATAAAAGATGCCAAAATGAGCACTTTATTTACAATTAATGTTTTTTAAAAAATCTATGTTTGCCAAAGTTTGTTGTTTTGATGTTGAAAGCATAAAGAAAATGGATTGTGAGATTGTTTGGGTACTAGTTGAAAAGAAGCCAAAATTCATTTTATTCCCATCTGATGGATTGAAAGAGCTGAATTCATCCCACACTTCTGTTAAAGATGAGATACATTCTTCTTAATTTTTTCATGTCATATAAAATCATAAGAAAAAACCATACTGATATCTCAGTTTTTGGCCATTTACAAGTTCATTCACTCATTTATTTTCAAAATTTCAATTGATTGGTTTGTGCAAAATTTAATTTAGAATCTTGAGCCACAGACAACATTGGTAATGCAATACTGACATACTGAGCAAATGATAATTTAATAATTTAAAGCAATAAAAAAAATTCCTTCATGGCTAAAATAAATGCAACTATTTTTTCTTTTATTTTATGAATTAGATTATTTCAATAAGAAAGTTACCTAAATGTTAACTCATCATCATCATGTCATGCCACCAGCAATTGATCTCCCTGACCCTCTCCTGCCACTCTTCTCTATCATCCATTGCTCCCGGTAGATCTTCAAGGCTACATCCTGTATCGGCACAGAGATGTTGTATGTAGGTTCTAGCTGGTTGTCCAGCCTTTGCTCATCCATGTGAAGGGGTCCACAGGAGTATGTCACTTATGAGTTCATCCCTACTTCTACAGCAGTGTCCCACATGTCTGGTTCATCTAACTTGGATAGTTTTCGTGATGGGTGGTAAATGGCCATACAGCTGCTGCTTTGTGGAGTGCTGCCTCTAGGACTTGTTCAGTATTGCTCACAGCATTCTTATGTAATTGCCATCAAGCTTTTTCTCCATACATTTAGTTAGCATCCATGTAGTGCATCCCTACAGCAGTATTGATACGACCACTGCTTGGAAAAAACTGTGTTTTATTTTATCAGTCAGGTCTGACTTCCATATGACTGATAGCCTATTGATAGCTGTCCATGCCCTTGCTAGTTGCATGTTGATGTCTGTCTCAGTTGATGAGATGCTGCTTCCAAGGTAGGGGAATTTGTCAACTAGTTTAAGAGAACTATCGTTTAGTATGGAGATGTGGCCTCTTTGATTAAAGCAAAAAATGCAAATTATTCAAAATGTTATTTTAGAATATATTAACTATTATTTATGCTATAGACAACAACATTCAATTTTTAAAAATGAATAAATAATTTACAGAAAATTCCAAAAATAACACAAAATCTAAGGTTCCCTTAAAATTCAGTCAAACCATCACTTTAATGGATTTGATTATTCATAAGTTTTCCCACAGTAAATAAAAGGGAAGTTTTTTTCAACTACTGTGGTAAATAACACATGGTAAATAAACTAGAAAATGTAAAGAAAACCATGTTTTTTAAATTTTAGTATGTCAAATGAATAAAATGTACGTATTAATTTATTTTATTATACTATATGTACATTGCATGGTTTCTCTCGCTCATTGTTAATTTACGTAGTTGAAACTATCAATTTAAATCCTGAAAACATGATTACCATACAGTCTATTGCTTTATATTTTGCACATATGGTAAACATCAGAGTTAAGTTATGAGACAGACTGGAGAAATTTATGCTTTTCCCACTTTCTCAAGGATCTTCTGCCAAACAAAATAAAGAAATGAATATTGATAATTTCTGAAACCCTAAAAATGTAAAGGGCTGAATGCAGTTTCAAAAATTCTTAGAGTTTATTTCATTATTTTGTTTGCTTTTTACAATTTAATATAAAATAACTTAACATGACAGATAACAGAAAACAAGCAAATATAAAAGAAAGAAAACATAATGATACATGCATGTATCTGTATGCAATATTAAACTTTATTGAACCTTATTGAACCTCTTACAGTCTTCAGAGTAAAATTTTAGATATTTATGAACAATTGTTAAGCTGTTTGAATTTAGATACACTAGACAACTTGTGAACCCATTGGGCTTCCATTGTAACAAAGGACTCTTTATGCATCTATTTTGGGAAAAGTAAACTATTCTGTTTATACTTCATAGTGTTATCTCATTATATCAAGAATTTGGATAATCAAAATTATCATTCTATTGCAAATAGGATGGGAAATTGCTTAGAGAATTCTAAGTGTATTGCTCTAATAAAAATCTCACTCTTATTTTGGTTGGCTTATAGTCACCCCCACCTATGTATGCACACATATAAAGAATGAAAACTTTTAGTCATATAT
The DNA here is from genome assembly GCA_963585895.1 of Sepioteuthis lessoniana. Classification (NCBI taxonomy): domain Eukaryota; kingdom Metazoa; phylum Mollusca; class Cephalopoda; order Myopsida; family Loliginidae; genus Sepioteuthis; species Sepioteuthis lessoniana. The sequence continues at coordinate 23,531,423 of OY757933.1, forward strand.
AGATCAATTAAGATAATGAGAATTAAGTTTTAAACATCCTACATATACTGCATATACAAAAATTGATCAATGAGATTTATTGATTATAAAAACAAATTTCGGACTTTATTTCTCTTTTTTGGACAGGATAAAATTTATGTTTGAAGGAAGAATGGGAACTATATTAAACCAAAAATATCTGCACCGGTACCTTCTGTCCCATAACCCCCTTGGTCGGTTTAGATTATATTAGTAAACTTTGTGTTTTAGGAAATAGGCTCAAATGAAGAGTTTATAGCTTACAATGAAAAATGCCTCTCCACGTTCTTTCTTAATAACATGATTTGATATCATAAGGATACAGCTAATCTATAAACTACTGCCAGAATTAATTTACAAAATGGATTTTTTAATCATATTATGAATAAATTCTTTAAAAAATATTTATTCATAGTATATGCATATCCATCATTGTGTGTGTGTGTGTGTGTGTGTGTGTGTGTGTGTGTGTGTGTGTGTGTGTGTGTGTGTGTGTGTGTGTGTGTGCATTGATGTTCATAGCCAAATAAAAAATATATTATATAACATACTTTCTAAGATAATATCCTTCATTGTCAATACTCTTAATTCAGACATTATACAATGAAAAACTTTAAATCACTATTGAACTAGACATAATGTCAAGTAGCAGATTTCAATTCTTGTACATATGTAAAGCAATTTTTCCATAGCCTAATGATAAAAATGCATTTATTTAAAGAAATGCTTACTTTTCAATTTAATCTTTTCCTTTTTCAATTCCCTAGTTTATCACAAATTTATCATATACTGTGCAAATTTGGGATAAAAATTCATTTAATAACTACTTCTCAGACAGTGGATGTATTGATTTGCCATTATATATATATACATATATATATATATATATATACACACACACACACACACAATAAACAAAATACCCCGATAAAAAACATTAGTAGAAATAGACATGCTCATGCTAAAGTATACATGCTTATAGATTTATGGGTATCGATTTATAAATATTTTTTGGTATGAAAAATCAAAATATATTTTTGATAGAAAATGCTGTTTGTTAAGTGTTATTGTACCTAACTTATGGACTATAATAAACTCTTCCTATTACTATGAATACCTGGAGAATATTCATCTCGATATTAAGTTAACTCCAGCCTAACACTTTGGCTGTCAGACTGACGTTCAACACTCTTACCTATGCTTTTTTTATACTTTCATTCAATATACTTGTTTCGCATAATTCCGAGTTCATGTCTTTCTTCCGGACCTTTTACTGGTCCATAAAGTTGGTAATTGGAAAAATAGCTAATGATTTTTTAGTACTGACTTATGGAAATATAGTTGCTTGAAGTAACAATAAATTTTAACTTCCTAAAAACATAAAAATACCCTTTTTAATTATAAATCTCAAAAAAAACCCCTCAAATTTCAAAGTAACCTTCATTTAAGGGCCTGAAGCACCAAGGGGAGTACTAAGAATTCCAGGGACCTTCTCCTTTGGTAGCATCTCACCAAGATCAATTCTTGATACATATGTAATCTAAAAAGTGAATTGCTAAAGGAGCTGGGCAATTTTTGTATATACAACCATATTAAAATATTAATTTTGTCCTGTTGTAAATAAGTTTTAAAAGATTTTTTACCTTTTTGAAAACTTCTCAATACTTTATAAATACAATTCTAGTCTACTCACCGACTTCTCTGTACAAATCTGCATTGGTTACTGCAAAACAGTTAAGTCATTGTAAAGTTTCTAAGTTTAATTCATCTGGTGTTTGCTTTTAAAATAGATTCTTAATACATGAGCAAAAACTGCAAAACACTTAAATGCCAACAACATTCTTATTACCTAAATGATGAGAACTTGCACCTCCCACTTCCTTAGAAACTTTTCTTTCTTTTTTATTTTTTCCTAAAACATCTTGCAATACTTAGTATGACTAAACTTGGAATTTCTACATCTTATTGGTAAATCTCAAGATAAAATGTCTTCTTGTGTCATAATAATAAAAAGAACTCAGGAAAAACAACATTTATATATTGTAACTGAAATCTAAAAAGATGAATAAATAAAATAAAACTTTGTACCTAATGTTTAGATTTGTAGTTTTACAAATCTAAACATTAGGTATGTTCTGTTACCAAACAAACATTTTATAAAATCTTCTTAGTAACAAAAAAGTGAACTTACAGCTAATCAATAAAAGTTAAATGAAAGGATAATGAGAATATTGAGTTTTTTAAATTCTTATGCTCTTCCCAATGATTAGAATTGAGAGGCTAATTAGGTATTATCATAAATAAAGTTTTTGATCTGCCACATTTTCACAGTTTGTTTAGGATATTTATATTTATGTTCTATAGACCATTTTATATTTTCACCTATTTTATAATAAGATTTTGTGGGAAATTTTTAAAAAAGCATCTTTCAAAAAATCTGTTTAATTCTACATGAGAAATAAAATTTATGCAAAGAATCCAATCATGATTGTAGCTTATATATTTTTTAGGAACCCAGTTACAAAGAACAACTTAATATGCTTTGTTATAATTATCATTACTTTTTTGTCATAATTATCATCTTTTTTTTTGTTATAATTATCATCACTTTTTAACATTTGCATTTTATTTGTCTAAATTTTTGAAATGAAGATTGATAATTTTTATCATTTAGAGCATTTGGACTATTGTCTTCATCTTTATTCACAACATTTTAGCCCATGTATCTTTCGGCCTTCTTCAGGTGTTTCTTGTTGAACTCAGGAGCTTATATGGAAAGTTGAACTGAACCCTTTTCAGGGGTTGGGAGGTAGATTGTTATAATTCCATTAACTATAACCAGGTACAAGCATTAAGCTACAGTAAGTATTCCATAAAAAAAATGCAATATGAGCTAAGGTAAAAAAAATCGTACGTAATAGAGATAAGTAGTAATTCATAGTGTTGATAAAAACATTAGATTTATACGTCCCAAAAATTCACTCAGAATTCTACTGTAGGACATGTAGCATAACAGAGACATTTGGTTAATGAACTTCTGAATGAAATCATCTGGAGGATGCAGATTCAATCCTGACTACAGGTAAAAATACAGGAATACACATCAGATAATATTAGCATTGCTATGCAGAGAAACCAAATTATTCTTAAGAGCAGCCCAATAGTTCAATTATATAAAAGCTAAAGTAGATAAGACTCTGGTTAATAGTAACTGTAAGCTATGTTGAGAGAGAAATGAGATGATTTATCACATAACAGAATACCACAAACTGGCTCAGGAGTACAAGAGCAAGCATGACAGCATGGGAAAGATAATAGCAAATGACTTAATTCTGGTGATGCAGCCCAGTAGAATATACATAGACCAGAATCTGTCATTGAAAATGAAATGAATAAAATTCTCTGAAATTTTGAGATAAAAATGGTGAGAATTTGACAGTTGGTAGACTTCACTGTTCCAGCAAACCAAAGAATGAAGTAATGGAAATCCTGGGATGATTGAAACTGTCCAGACCATAACACAGTTGAGATTGGCCAGAATACTTCAAAGAGTCCTGGTGAGTTGAGAAGACTTGTTGTCATTCAGTCTTCAATGAAGGCCACTAGTTACTACTGGCATGAAAACTTGCAAAAAATAAAATATTGTGATAAATAAAGCTAAAAAAGGTTGAGGTTTTTTAGAGTGTTGAAGAAGTAATATTAAAGTCAATAATAGTGCTGTAGGGAATAAATAATGATAAAAAAATATGTATATAGGATTTACACTCCTGTATTTTAAAATGGCCATGATGCCACTTGTTCCCAAAACAAAGATGGCGGACGTTGGTAAACTAATCAGTCTTGGGAACCTGTTGGTCAGGAAAGTCACATGGTTAGTGCTCACAACTTTGATTTTGTCGCGCGCATTTGGAGCCGACTGCATGACAAGGATTGCCTAATATATACTCTCATCTTCCAAGCACTCTCTCTTTCACATTTTCACTTCCAGAGATAGCACTCTCACTCTCTTCATTGAGACTCAAGAGACAACACACTCTCTCTCACATTTTGACTAGCAGTCTACCCCACAAAAATGTATACATTCTGCAACATTTTTCTTTCTTGTTCTACATTTTTGGTTGGACTTGCTCCAGCCTCGAACACAACCACAGAAATATCATCGAACCCTGAAAGAGATAAACGACCTATGTCCCTCCTAGGACACGTTATATCTCTATATATCGATACCTTACATGAAATACTCAGTCCATATACATTTTATAGTCAACATGACATTCTTAATATTTAGTCTTTTCCCTTAATATCTGTGTTAGTACACACATACACACACAGAGGAATATTCAACAGACTCATGTTAAGTACATACACACATGCACACACAGAGAGGAATATTCAACAGACTATATTAGAATATTTGTAATGTTTCCTTTTTTACGTATTTCTTGATATATAAATTTAATTTTGTTTGTACTGCTTTGTTTTGAATGTTTCTTTTCTCCGCGTCATTTCACATTGTGTACTTCATTTGCCTTTTCAAATATAAACCTAACATAAATTGTGGGGAAACAAACTAAACACCAAACATACAAGCAGAATTTGTGAGACCAAAAATATTCACCAAAACAATAACATGTCCCCCTACAGTACACAATATAAAATACCTTTACAGAATAGTTAATATTTCTCTATTTGTTGTATCCCATCATATACAATGAAATTACTCTTAAATTAACTTGATCAAGAAAACTCAAAGTTTAAATTTCATTCTTCATTGCATTTGCTTTTCACAAAAACATAGAGGTTAACAATAGAAATAATGAAATTTAGAATTGAAATTATTTCACATTTGCTTCATTCATAAAATTTTTCATTTCTTTGATTGCTCTGGATGAATAAGAAGATTGAATACATAGATTCTACAGTATAGATCCACTGAAGCAGTGAATGAAGCATTCTCTTTATAGCTTCAAAGAGACAATTCTCCACAATCAAATAGAGATGTAATATTTTTTCTTTATGAAATATAATTTTATGCATTTAAGTCAATGATGATTCTACACATTTGAATCAATGACTTACAGATCCTCTGTCTTTACTTACATGTATATAAATAGCATGTTATCCATACATCAAGTAATGTATACATCCATGCAAATATGCATACACATAGTTTGCCCACTTTGTCAGTTGTGGCACTATTTACCAACCCCTCCGCTCCGGCAGGATATGACACAAGGTCAATTTTTTAAGCGGAGTTTAACAGGTTTTGAATTCAGAGTTTTCCTTCTCCTAGACTAGTTGCCTCACCAAGGCTGAAGAACCTAGTCCGTCCTACTATTTACCCATAGCTGGAGGGAGAATAAGGGGGTTCATACCTTTCCCAAGGGTATTTGCCCGAAAGTGAACGTAATAGCGCGACTGGAGTATGAACTCGCGTACTACGATTCCGCAGTTCATCGCTTTAACCATTACACCACGAGGACACCCCCACTTTGTCAGTTGTGGCGGGGGTGCTGAAGAATACACTAACTGCACCTTTGCAAAGGGGCTATATCCTCCTAACGAGGCTACCTGTTGGTCGTGAGTGGCTACCTGTAATGCTTGAAATTGAGATCCTGGTGGCTGAGTAGTCTATGACCTAGAAACTGAAATTATCAAGTGGTTTGCAATTCTCCTCTTAAGCCCTTACTGGGTTAGACAGGTTGTTGGAAAGGCCCAATCAGATCAACTGGCTGGTCATGTCAAGACTAAGTACCAATATGATTGTCCTAACCATATTCCTGAAATTGCTCTTGTGGCAAACAAGTACCAAGCTTTATCTTAAAGGTGCTAGAAGGTAGTGGCTGAGGGCACTGAGATAGCAATACTTGAAACCATTTAACTGCGTGAAAACAAATGTTAAATAAAATTATTTGTGTTAAATAGCAATACTTGAAACCATTTAACTATGGGCAAATGAATAAATAATGTTGAATAGAATTATCAGTGTTTGATAGGAATAGTTGAAACCATTTAAACTGCATCTGATGATGAGACTCCAGTCTTAGAGTTTGGGAAATGAGGGCTACTCCTTCATTACCATTACTCTCAGGTTCACTTTGACCAGGAGTGGTAGTGCCTGTTAGGGTCTGTTTTGTGGGTTAAATAGAACTGTTCAATCATTTACTTAGGATTATTATTATCATTTGAAACTATATAGCTATGTGTAAATTCTTCATATTAGATAGGAATACTGGATAAATAGAAATGTTAATGTTAAATAGCAATACCTGAAACTATTTAACTGTGTGCAAACAAATGATTTATATAGAATAGAATTAATAGTGTTTACAATACTTGAAATCCTTTAAATTTTGTACAAACATAGAATTATTAGTATTACATTGAAATGATTGAAACTATATAAAGTCATGTGTTAGCAATACTTAGAACCCTTTAACTGTGTGTAAGCAAATGATTGACATTAAATAGAATTATTAGTGTTGAATAACAATACTTGAAACCATACAAATGAACTCTGCTTTATTAAAAAATGATGTAACTTACTAACTATTAAAATGATTAATATCAAGTAGAATTATTTGTACTTGATAGCAATTCTTGAAATCACTTTACTGTGTGCAAACAAATGAGTTTTAACTCATCTGAAAATAAATTTCTCTCCAAACTATTCACTTGCAGCCCCCCATATATATATATATATTGTCATCCACAGACAGACTGTTTCATTGTATTGCAACTCATCAGTGTGGCTAGACATATGAGATACTTTTGGCTGGGATTGAAACCTGGCTGACTTTTTGCATGCCAACTTCTGTTTGTATATATATATATATATATATATATATGGTAAGTTTCCAGACTTTTTTCGTATGGGCACTTTTATTGATAGTACACACATGAAACTCTAGCCCCTTTTAAAGTAATCTCCTCCGGCTGTAATGCACTTATTGTACTGTTCCAACAATTTCTGGAAGGCCCCATGAAAGTCCTCTTGTGTGAGCGTGTTAATGACCTTCATCACAGCCTCTTTCATCTCCTCAATTGTCTCATAACGAGCTTAAGGAATAACCAAAAGTCACAGGGAGCAAGGTCTGGACTATAGGGAGGCTGAGGAAGTGTCTTGATCAAATAGTCTATGACAAGGATGAAGTTGTGGACTGGTGTATTGTCCTGGTGGAAATGCCACCGACCCGATTTGAAGAGAGCTGGCCTCTTCAGATGGAATCTCTTCCTGAACTCCCTTAAAACCTCAACATAGTAACCCTAACCCTAACCCAATCAACTCTGGTGTATTGACTCCCTTACTCCTCCTACACCTCTCATCATCCCTCACAGACTCTGTGCATTCCTTGAATCTCTTATGCCACTCAAAGAATGATGCTCGATTCATGCAAGATGGTCAAAAAGCAGTCTGAAGCATTCCATATGTTTCTGCGGCATTTTTTCCAAGTTTCAAACACAATTTTATTGCATATCGTTCTTCTAAAGTGTCCTCATGTCCTGGTTGCATTTTTGAAATTCACCAGCTATGACAATCAGGCTTTAGTAGGGTGAATTCCAATTGCTGCTGTAGCTGTTCATTTGAACCTGAAATCATAAGAATTGGTCAGTCATCTCATAAAATGTATAGCAATAACATACAGACCTTTCAGGAGTCTACAACAAAATAAAATACCTTTACAAAAAAGTCTGGAAACTTATTGAAGGCACCACATATATATATATATATATATATATATATACAAATCTGTATACAACTCTATATATATATATAATTATGTATAGTAGTGTATATGTTTGTTTATAGGTCTGAATAAATGTCAATAAATATACTTGTCTAATTCCTAATAACTAAGTATGGGTTTGTCACTTAATTGGTGTGGGTTAATGTGGATGTCTGACAAACCTGGGTGGGGACATTACATTTAACTACTGAAATAGGCTTAAAATGAGAAAGCTCTTTATATCCATCACTGTGCTATTTAATAGGCTATTGTTACATGAATCCTGCCTGTTGGCAGATATGACACTCAGATAGGAGGATAAAGATTACAGGTGGAGGACTTGAGGGGAAAGAAGTAGAATTAGTGTCATATTTTGCTAACTTTAGACTAAAAAACTCTTTGAAGATAGATATCTTCTACTGTTACAATTATTTTGATATATATCAGGTTAAAACAAATTCTGTAAAAATAGAAAAAAACTTATTTTTTAATCCTAATCATAAAGAAAAGCAATAAAGACAGATCCGTATGTACAAAGTAAATCTTTTGCTCATATCATCTTCCTTTATTTGACATATCAATCCCTAGTATACTTGCTTAATCTATTGAACCAGTCTTCAATAAAATTATCATTATTTTTTCATAATTTGAAATATCATTTTTCTATTGTTCTTGCATGCAAAAAATACAGAGCATGGATTTTGTACTGCATGGCTCTTTGTGGGTGTATATTTGACACAGGTAAGGTAGGTAAGGTATTAAAGAAAACAGAAAAATATTGCATAATGCTTCTATGGGTTGAATAAGATTAATATATTTTATAATAATAAATGTACAGCAAAATATCTTTCTCTTCTGATATCTTTAATAAAATTATAGAAAGAGAAAGATGTTTTCTTTTCAAGAGGAAAAAATATGAAGATTAAAAAAAGTTATTCATAGTTAAGTGGTCTTCTTCCAACAATGGACAATCTCTTTTGGCTGTTTTAAAAAGTGACCTTAGTAAAAGGTGAAACACATGTATAAAATGAAATACAAAATACAGATCTAAAAACATTATCAACAAACAACTACATACATTTCACAGTCAATACACAACTATTCACTTGATTTTTATCATTAAAGGTTTTCAGACTATTGTCTTCATCTTTATTGTTATTTCCACGATGTTTCGGCTGATATGTCCTCTGGTCTTCTTCAGGTGTCCAGCTACACACATGGTGTAATGGTTATCGGTGTTGGTTCCCTAAGCTTCTAATGAAACAATCATCTGGAGGCTGCAGGTTCAATCCTGACTGCAGGCGAGTAACAGTACATGACTAACGGAATCAGAACAGGCGACCCCCGTGGATTCAATAAAGGATGTAGTTTGAAGTTCCGTGAAGGTTCCCAAGTTGGACTGCAACATTGTAGTAAACAAGTTCAAACTCCAGATGCACTATTCTATTCTCTTTCAGCCTAATACCCTTGGGAAAGGTATGGATCCCTTTATTCCCCACCAGCTATGGGTTAAATAGTACCACTACTGTTCTTCTACAAGGATGGATTTGACATTAAATAACCAATGAAGGCTGATATGCCATTAAACAAAGAAAACAAACCAAACTTGATCTACACTCTTTGTGACATTTCATGTTTTCCAATATATCTACTTAAAACAAAAAAGATGTAAATGAGTAAGCTTCTCCTTTTTCTCCTCTCTCTCTTTCCCTCTCTCTCTCTCTCTCTCTCTCTATATATATATATATATATATATGTACATTCACACACACCAAGAGAGTGAGATGTGTAAAAGTTTTCACCCAGAGTTGCATTTTAGACAGATTTATTAACATGCATATTGGATATACTGCTAAACCTCAAAAGATTATCAAAACTTTTTTGCAACTTATGGCTGAATATTCTTTTACATGTAAATGAAATTCAAACATTATGCGTACAATATGAATTACATGTTTGGAGTAAGTATAATTTATTTTATATCCCAAATGAAAGAGAAAAATTGAAACTGCTTTCACAAGGTTCACTGAGTAGAATAAAAAATGTTGTTTTATTGCTATATTTATTTCTTTAGTTCATCCAAGTATTATGTTTGGTCAACCATAAGTAAGCCTTCAGCTTCTTTACACCTGAAAAGATACTCTATCATGAATTCATGTTAGCTATGGGAGTAATGTTTCTTCTCATTTGCAACTAACTGCTTACCTATTTGGTTTTAGGGGATTTTACCTGTTAATATCAGAACAGAAAGATCTAAAAAGAATTTAATGACTACAAAATAAATAATAAAGAAGTTTAAAAAATAAATGAATATCTGTTGTAACTCAAATGTATAACTTTCACTGTATTTGGAAATTAAATAATACTTATATAATACCTTTATACATTTTTATGGAACAATGAGACTTTCTCATTTTACAGATTAAATATAAATATATTTATAAACAAAGTTTCACTAAAATAGGATATTTAACTGTTTCATGCAAATGAAAAGAAAACACAAAATTTAAAACTGTTGATACAAATTTGGTGAATAGGACATTCCTTTACATTTACATCAATATGTTACTTATAAAGGTATAAAATAGGTTGCCATGTCAAACATGTTTAAAAAAAGATTGGAGGAAAAAATAAAAAATAAAATCTGATTTATATTTTTTCCTTTCATGAAGAGTAACTTAAAAATATTTTTCTTTTTTTAAAAAAAAAAGGAAAATATTTTTAAGTTACTTTTCATAAATTTTCATTATGCCAAACTTTTCCCTCAAAGACTATGAATTTTACTTCTTAGATATGATTAGTTGGTACTATTTTAGAAAATGTAAAATCTTCTTAATGCATAAAAAGAAATTAATTTAAATGCAAGGCGCTTTTTACAAACCGATTAAAATTATCACTTAAAGTTCATTTAAAATTTCATTAAATCATGCACTTATAGTATTGAAGTAAAAGTAAAAACTCTGCCAAAAGGGCTTGATGCATTATAAAAGAAAGAATCAAATTGCTGCAAAATGAATTTTATTTGACCAATAATATCAAAATTAATTTTCTTGCAAGTTACCTGACTTATCTGACACTTGATATTTTCAAATGGTATACCTTCTCATCTAAATATAATGTTTTTCAATTTTTTTTTTCATCAAAATGTATATCTATTAAAAACCATATGCCAATTACAACTGAATGGCCTTGATATAGCCCAATTTTAAATGCAAACAAAAGCCAATTCAATTATTTCATTAAGAGCAATATATTTAAATCAAAAAGTTTTAAAGTGATCATATGATAAAAAAGAGAATTTTTTATCTTGAATACAATCATATACTTTTTTCCTTTAAAAAAATTGACAAGTTACATATACAAATTGCATGTTTGTCCTACCAAAGATTCAGTTACTTTATGCAGAATAAATGATTTTTTATATGAAATAAAGAAAAAATTAACGTATATTAAAATATCCTTCAAATGTAAATTTTTTTTCCGCAGAGTTCCACAGAATTTGTTCAAAATTCAGATCAAGTGAAAAATAGAATAAGCTTTAAATCAGTTTAATTTGAGTTCATAAGAATTGAGGATGGATTAGTGATATTCAGTGTTTTATAGCCAGACAGTTATCAACTGAATTTTGATCTGAAAGTTTCACACGATACAACTTAATCTAGCTAATTAATTTTTCACCCCAGAATTAAGTGCATTAAAAAAGAAAAAGATTATGATGCAACATTATTTTTTTTTATAAGTCTGCATACAAACTTATTTACCAAAGTAAATTTATGTTTAATTCTTATAAATCTGATAATGTTTTTTCTTTCATTATAAAAAGCTAAAATAAATTGCAAACAATTTTTAAGACACATTGATACACCAGAAATTCAAAACTAGATGAGAATATTTTGAACAACTATAAATATTCTATCAACTGATATGAATAAATATAGATAACCTTTGTTCCATAGTAGTTGTTATATTTCATCATCATCATCTTTGGTCTTGTCATGGCTGACTTGCATGATCCATATTGGTGGTTTTCTTCTCAGGTACCATGCAAGAGACCCTTACATGGTCATATCCCATGCAGCAACATATTCTTGTCACAGTAAGCTATATATCATCTGCTCATTATGGCTCTATTTACAACTGACCCAAGAAGAAGAATGCCCATTCATTTCATTCATGCAATAAAGAAAGAATGCTTGTTTGCTCCAACTATGCTACCAAGAAGAACACTTGTCTACTCAACAATTTTGTCACCAAAAGAACTGCTGTGAGCCACTCTCTCATAGCTAGTAAGCTGATGCTCTGAGTGTCAAACTTCCCTTTCTTTCCTTCAGCCACCATGCAACTTTATTGATCTATTTGTTGTGGAGCCGATAAGCATATCAATCCCGCAAATGATTTAAACTAAAGCGTGTGAGTAATTGACAGCCAAAGATAATGAAGGAAACAAAGGCGAGGTGACAAATATAACAAAGGTAACAATTTATTGTCATATTTACAAACGTATGTGTAAAGTCTGTGGCAGTTGTATTTGTGTCTTCGGCTAGATGGGTGATATCGGTAGCTGGTATGGTCGAGTCGAAGGGAAGCAGCTAGAGGATCATTGCTGGTAGCTGATGTGGGTCAAGTCATAGGATGCAGCCAGATGATCTTTGCAGGTAGCTGAGGTTGGTTACCAGGAACATACGAAGTCGAGCGAGCGAATCAGTGAAGCTAGGGCTTAGTCATGCCCCTAGCTGTGCGGATGTATCGAAGACGATGGCTGAGGCTTTGTGATGCCAAAGCTGTGTGGACGTATCAAAGACGATAGCTATGGCTTTGCCATACCAAAACTGTGCGGACATATCGGAGACGATAGCTATGACTGTGCCACGCCAAAGCTGTGCGGGCGTATCGGGACGGTAGCTAAAGCTGTGCCGTGCCAAAGCTGTGCAGATGTATCGAGACAGTAGCTAAGTCTTTGCCATGCCAAAACTCTGCACTATCGAACAGACAGGCTAGGAGGCCATGGCAAAGATTGGCGTTATCTTAGTGTCACGCAGATAGTGAAGCGGTAGCTAAAGGCTAACCCGTGCCTTTAGCACTGTGCAGCCAAACAGGTGAACGGACAATGGAACCAACTGAATGGTTAAGACTGGATGGTCTTAGAGTCCTCTTCGTGTTTGCCTCTGGGCTGTTGACTCCGACAAATCATTAAGGACCATCAGAGATACTCCAACCCACAGTAGGAGACCTCTTATGGCCCTTAAAAGGACCTTTTGTGCATAACAATGTAATGGGAAAGGTGAATGCAACCACTAGATGTAGGATTCAGCTTTCAGAGCCTCGCTCTGAGAGTGTCCGGGGACCTCTGCTTTTTTTGCCGCAGAAGCCTTTTTAATATCAAGGGAATGCAGTGCTATATAAATAGAAAGTTCTTCAATAAAAAATAGGTGTAGAAATAAAGTACTTCTTTAGCCTGATATAGGCTGGTGAAGATAATTAATTCCATTTTTATAGAGTTATTTCTGTCAGAAGTGTTTATTTATCCCCTTTTTTAGCTGTAACGGGAGGTCAGGATCGTAAAAAGGGCTTCGTCATTTCCGATCGTAACCGGATGTTGTTTTTCTAGGGCAAACGAGTAAACCAATGTGTTTACATTTGTGAACAGGTCGTGACATATTGAACAGAACCTTTTTTTGCCAAATGAATTTTTTGACCATATGAATTGCTTGTTTGATAGATTTATGAATACACCAATACTTTTCTATTAATTCTTGTTTGTTTGTCATTCATTTCTTTATCATCACATTACAGGTAGTGAGTGAGGTAGGAATGATTTGCTTCATTCCAGCAGGCCTTCTCCACGAGAGGCACTTGCCCACTTGCCTAAAAGAGGTAAGGACTTGGTTTATTGCTCACCACCTGAGGCATCCCTGAAGGAGAATGGTAATAGAGCCAAGCATCTTTTGCTATGGCTACACATGAGTCTTAGTTTGTGTGTAGCTAATTGACCAGTGAAGCAATTGGGACACTTTTATAACTATAGTCCCCGATAAAGTTGCTCCATTTTAGAAGGAGGTATCCCTATGTCATAATGGCTAAAGTGTTGGACTGCAGCCTCAAAGTTAGCAATTTTAAACTCCAGTCATACTATTTCAGTTACTTTTGGACTAATACCATTGGGAAAGGTATGAACCCTCTTGTCCTCTTAGTTATCGTTGTTGTCCTTCAACAAAGATAGCTTTGATATTAAATAACCCCCAAAGGTTAATATGCCATTAAACAAAGAAACCAAACCAACTTCTGGTTTGGAACTAGTGAAGAATTCTAATTAAGATTTTATAATTATCTCTATTATTTTGAAAATTTGGATAATGAAAAAATTATATTTAAAGTGAATGTAGATCTCATGAAATTATCATTCAGTTACAAATTGGTCCGGAAATTGCTTTATTCTCTAAGCTAGAGCATCTTTATATGAAATCTTGAACATTTTTGCTGGATGACTGTGATACACACACATCTTTTAATCATAATATAATTAGAAATAACAAAAATTAAAACAATGAATCCAACAATACACACACAAAACTGAAACCGTAAAACTTCAATAAATGCGTAAAAAAAAAAATAATCAGGTAATGTTGTTTACAGGGCATAAGTTAACACAAAGGGGAACCAGAATGATACAAAAAATTTTATTGGAACTTCTTTTCCAATAAAAATTTTTGTATCATTCTGGTTCCTCTTTGTGTTAACTTATGCTCTGTAAACAACATTATCTGATTATATTTTTAAAAAATTCAATTTGAATTTAAAAATTAGGTTTGGCAATCTTAAATTATGATTTGCAACAAAAAATACCAAAAGCTCAACTCTATTGAAATAGATGGAAAAAAGTTAAGTCACCAACTGTTGTTGTGGGCGACCCAAAGGCTCCCTTTTCAATAGCTACCACACAGATGTGCAAGCGGGGCACTACTCCATTCCCTAGATTACTCTACTTTACCCTTGATCCATTCCTTATAATGCTGAGTGTTAAGCAAGGCAGTATCAAGTATCTTATTTGAGCCTTTGGTATGACTCGACCAGAGATTGAACCCTGGTCTCCCAAACCATTGGTGAAAACTCGACACATTAGTCCAATGGCCCAGCAAAATAGATAAGGATATTAGAATTTTAAAATGACTACAAAATTATTAATTATTGCATAGGATTTCTTAAAAACTACATCAGAGATTAGAAATGTGATACAGAGGTGCTTGGAAAAAAACTTGTTTTTGAAATCCTCTTTAAAATTCAAACTGAACAACAAAAAAAACAAACTTTAAAAACCAAACAAATTAATTAAAATATGTTGACATAAAATCTAGAAATAATAACAAAAGACATTAACTTGAATGCTTAAAATTACAACATTTATTTAGATAAAATACTTATTTAGATAAAACATTTATTTAAATAAAATATTTATTTAAACCAAACATTCATCTTAATAGAATATTTAAATACGAATCATGCAAAATATATTAAGAATATATTTAATCATTTAGGTAAAATTGCATATAATTCCTCTTAATGTATTTATTATAAGATGAATATATAATGAAAAAACATCAATAAAATCTAAAAATAAGAAAATAAATTTCTCCCAACTGCTGAAAATTCTGATTAAAATTGAATGTAAATTCAAAGTAAAAAAAAAACAAAAAACAATGGAAACTAAAATTAAGAATTTTAATTTTAAAAGTAGGAAACTAAAAACAAATTTCAGATTTCAAAACAATCATGAAAGGTGTAAAACAAAGTTGTCTTGAGAAAAACACATCCATACAAATTTTAGAAAGATGTGATGACAGCAGTAGTAATTATAAACAAAAAATATGGACAGTGATAGATATTGATTTTTAAAAGTGCAATAAGAATTTATTAGTGAAAAATATAAAAACATTAATACTTTTTAAAGATATGACTAATAAAAACAGTTTTAAAAACATCCTAAAATTCAATTCTTGAGTTCTCTAACTGCTTGGATGATTTTTTAAACACAAACAATTAAGCAGCCTCAAAAATTTCATAACTTAAAAGCTTTACAATTACTAATCATTTGTAAAAAAAAAAATATTGCTAATGACTATTCTGTAGATCTATCAAAGATAGAAAATGAACTGGAAATCTTAATTTATTCCAATTCAGGCAGTGCACCTAACCTGAAGACTACCAAATAAGGAGAACAATGTCAGCAAATTGCCTTGTCTATTTCTGAAAGCTGAATCATATTTGACAAATTAAGCTGTTCATTGAAAACCATTTTCTTAGCCCTTGTAAACAATAATTTGCAGGAAATAAACCAAAATCACATTCTATTTATTTTTTGGATGAAATATTGTCAATCATTCATTTTGATTAGAATTTTCTTTTATTGTTTAAAATTTTACATGATCATCTTTTATTATTGTTCACACAATCTAGAAATAACAACTCAAGTAAATAACACCCCCACAAAAAATAAATAAAAAGAAAAGAAAACGCGCACACACACACACACACACACACACACACACACACACACACACACACACACACACACATGTAAAATTATTAAAAGGAAAAAAGTAAATGCTAATCAAAATGAATAATTATAACCAAAATTACACTTACGCATATAAAAGAAAAAAAAGATTGATAAGATTATTATTTATTTTGCCTACTTCTATCAAAACACTGGATATATGTCATTATTCATTAAGGATTAGGGTTTCAAGAATTTTAATGTTATTGCACTTAGAAAAATCTCAGTGTGATTTGTTATTTTCATTGTTACCCATAAAAATTGAATCATTATAATATAGATTCTGTGACAAATAATCTTTTTCAAATTATAAAGATCCCTCAGAATAGTAGTCACAAAGAATATTGATGACATTTATTTTCAAAATAGCACTGGTTTTAATTAGAGGACAGAAAGATCTCATTGTCTAAAATCATCCCATGGAATATATAGTGAACTACAAGAGATTATTTAAGCAATTTTTTAATGTAGATAAAATTTAAGAGCAAAATATCCTAAAAAAAAAATCAATTTCTCAAACTTGGTATTATGAGTAAAAAGCTATCTTATTATATCTCTGTATATCTTATACATTTCTCATTTGTGTACTGATCAATATTGGATAGGTAGTCAAGACTTCCATTGCAACTGTTTACATTGATAGCAAAAAGATTTCTTAGTATTGATTGGTTTGGTTTCTTTGCTTAATGACATATCAACCTTCATGGGTTATTTAATGCTAAAGCCATTCTTATACAAGAACAGTAGTTATACTATTTAATCCATAGTTGGGGAGATATGAAAGTTCATACCATTACCAAGAGTATTAGCCTAAAAGTGAATGGAATCATGTGACAGGAGTTCAAACTCACTTATTTTGAGGCTATAGTCTCCTTAGTATTGATGGTAAGCTGTGAAATATTCTTGTAAAAGTTGAATATAAATTAGATACATTCAACAAGCCTTGCACGGGCACAACTTTATGTCACCCCAAAATTGGCTATGTCAACGCGATGCTTTTATTCCGCAAACGACACACTAGCTATCATTCACCTCTGGGCCACTTTAATGGAAACAGCGCATACTCTCCCCAAATACCAGACACAAAACTCACAGTGACATCCAAAGTTCAATTCCTACAACTGCAACATGTCTTTCGTTAAAATACAACGAACACAATCCCTCACACATCCGACGACACACGCTGCCATCTCAACCTTTTCAACTTCTCATAATGCCATTTCGTCTCCTTACTCACAATCTAACTCACCCCGAGTCTTGCAGCACCAAAAGCAAACCCAATATTCCATGCTGCAAATAAAAACCTATTCATAAAAATATATTTCGACTTTCGGCATCTTATCTTCTTCATCATTCTACCTTTATTTACCCTTAAACTAACAACACTAAGTGAGGAAACAACTCAACGTAAACACACATACATCTTCCTTGCTAAACACAAACAAAACTTTCCCTTGCTAACAACAACAATAACAAGCTTTTTCACTAGCTAAACCTTATTCAATTTTTATCTTTCTCATATCTGATCTATATTTCTAATAATGAACTAATGCAATTCTTTTTTTTTCTAAAAGAAAGTGTTTGTAATTTCAACATATGACAAAAATGCAGGACATTTCCTATCATATATCTTCTATCAGATGAAAAAGTGTAAAATATTCTAATTCAATTAGAAACTGCCCGGAGAGTCTTGCTAAAAAATTCTGAAATAGGACATTTTAACAAGTCAGTAAATTTGTAGAGATTCAGATCCAAACCACATTTGTTAATAGTACATTCCTTCATTAAAAAAACAAACTCATGTAAAACAAATGGTTTCTCGGAGGTGTGGAGAGTAAGTCAAAACTTCTCATTACAACAAATACATTGTACTATAATTACTAGGGCACAAGAAGTTGCAAGAAAAAACTGATAGTATCCCATTGTGGACCAGCTGTGTTTAAGCAACATACATTACCCATGCCTGCTCATTCTTATCTCAGATTGCTCTTAAGGCATCATACATTTTTCTGTCTTGTACCAAAATAATAAGTCAACTATCAAGAGGAGAGAGAGAGAGAGAGAGAGAGAGAGAGAGAGAGAGAGAGAGAGAGATGCTTGGATGACAAGTAAGAGCAAAGTAGAAATGTGGGTGAAAGAGTAACATTAACCTTCAGATCTTTTATTCACAGATTAATCTGGAAGGACAGAAAAGGTTCTGCTAGCCTATTAAAGAAAAATATACACTGTGAAAGGGAAAAGTAGACACCATAAACATGTGGGTTCAGTATATAATCCAGTGCATACATGCACATTAATTAATAGAAATAAATGTATGAAGAAATTCAATAAGCATGAAGATACAGAAGTTAACCATTTTCTTCACAATTATTACATATATTTCTGTATATTCAGGAGAAAATAACAATCTGGTATACACACACAAATTCATTACAATAGAGTTCTTAGAATTTACTAAGCTTTGCTTAATCTGGCACAAAGATTAAAGGTACCTGCTATTCTTAAGTGGTCATCCATCTAATTACTGTTAATACTTAACTTCAGTAAACTTGTAGGAACTAATATTTTAAGTGTGATTTAATTTAACATTCAACCAGAGGCATGGGACAACCAGTGAGAAACAATGTCACTAATAATGGTCTGCTTGATAACCATTTTACTACATGAAATATCCATACCAAAAGAATACATGATAGCCAAGAGTTTCTATTTTTGAATTTAGAATTGAGTTTAGAAGATTCATTACCTCGTAGGAAAAATTGTTCTTATTTGAATGAAAAGGAATGTACCAAATTATATATTATGGTACATTAAATATAAATATTTCCTTGATTTTACTTTAAAATGTTCAGGTTAATAATATGAAGAAAAACAGTGACTGTTTCAGGTTATTTTATTGGTGCTTGAGATAACAATAAGGATCAATTGTTTTTCTAGCTTTTACTATGAAATAGAAGATTCCAATATGATATAATTATCTGAAGTACCCATGTATGTAGGGTAAGAGATTATCTATTTTACAATGTTTGTTGTCAATTCAAAATTTACACTGAATGGTTACAAATAGTGATCATTATTATAAAAAAGATTGACTAATTATATTTTTATATCATCTTCACAAGTTAATATTGTTCTGTGAAAAATTTCTGAGTTTTGTAGAGAAGTGAGTGATACTTAAGAGATTTATTGATATAAACATTTTCGTTTTTTGTTTAATTTGTTAAACCTAAGAATACAAATAATGTTAAGAAATTGCTTCACATTTTCAGGCTAAATAATTATCAATAAGCCTAATTGATAATGTTTAATTGAGTGTAAATGATTATTTTAGTTAGACAAATTATTAATCCTTTTTTCCCTTGAAGTTTTAAAATTCAAATTCTATATAATTAGATATGGCTTACTGTTTATTGTTAGAGATGACCTCCTGATGAAACACTTTCTTTTTCCATGAGAAATAAAAATTTCTATTTATATCAAAACCTTTCCCTGAGTTCAGTAAGTATGCATAGCAAATTTGGTTACTCTACATCGAACCATTCAGTCATTTAAAGAAGATAGATAAACACACAAGTGTACCAGTACACCTGCCTTCCACAAACACTGGTGGGATTCCACTTTCAATCTATCCCCTGACCATTCTTGCTTGGCTGGTTAAGTCAAATGATGGCATGATCAATCTGCTTATCTGCCCACATTGTGCTTTTGGTCCAGACAGCAGATCAATTGTTAATTAGACTGCACAATTAAGAAAGCAAAGAAAAGTCAAACATCAACAAACAGATCAGGACACGGCTTTGTAACAAGTATAATATTTAGTTTTTTAAAATCATACATAGGTTCACTCATTCCAGTGGATGGTAGTAATAGAATGGAAACCTAATTCACAAATTAATAGTCAGTCAATTTCTTGGCTTTCAAAGTCAGGCCCAAGGCTTCTCAAATTATCATATAAAGTTTAGACTTTTTTCTTCTCACTTTCTATAGTCTGGTATAAGGCAATCTTGGTCTTAGTCTGGCTTCTAGCTTCTCTCAATTTCTTGATGGCTAGATAAAAAGCAATCTCAAGTAGCATTTTTTTGCCTTTCTCTGTCTTTAGCTTCTAGTTCTTTCCAGTTTCTTGATAGTCTGGTACAAGGCAATTTCGAGTAACATATTATGTTCACATTTTCTTAGTCTCTGGCTACTAACTTCTCTGAGTTAGGGAGTCTGGTAAAAATTCAAGACTCAGAGTATCAGGGAGTCTCTTGGCCATTTCATACTGGTCTCTGTCAAGTGACGAAATCTCTTGCTTATATGCATTTTCTCTCTACTGTGAGTTAGTAGTTTGCCGTTTCATTAGTAATATCAATTTTCTCCTAATTTAGATTACAATAATTTATTCCACCCTTTCAACTTTCTGCACCTTCAATACTTGATGTGCTCTCATTTCTACCCAAAGGGGCAGGTCTTTCTTCCTACTTCTTTAATATTTCACTTTATCCCATTCTGCCCCACTAGAATAGTGATGTCAGGAATTGTTCAAATCATAATAGTAAACTAAAATTTTCCATGCTTTGAATTTAGAAAAAAAATGTTATTCAAAATTGTTCATGTCCAATTGACAATTGTATTCAGCTGTCTGACAAGCCTTGACGCCAGGGCCAAATTTGCCAGCTGATTTTGCTCGCTGGGAAATCTTTAAACTAAACAACTTTCCAGGATTTTCCTCTTCTTTCAATTAAAGCAGAATTTTTTTCTATGCTTCTTTCTCATCAAAATAACATTTTTTTGACTTGTTCTAATCTCAAAAAAAGATTAAAAAAATATCCTCAATTTGTTCTTGGGTGATGTACTAGGTTATCCTTCTAAAATCCATTTCTGTTAGTTTTCATTTTTGTAATGTACTGACTTTATTCTTCTAAAATCCATTTCAGTCAATTCTTATTTTTCTAGTTTATAAATTTATTTTGCTAGGTTCTCTGATCTGTTGTGTTGCACAAGCAATTGGTTATAAGTATTGATTATATTCCAAAACTTAATGTTTAAGATTTATGTCATACAAATTAAAATAATTTCTCCTCATAAGTACAAAATGTAGTAATTTCTATCTCAGTAATAAAAAGCAATAGATCCCTAAACATTTGTTAAACAATTAGATTCCAAAAATACATAAGTTTTCTGTGATTTATCAATTGTACAAATCCAAAATAAGAAATTAATTCAGCAAATATCTTTTTTGTTCATCTGTTTCTATGCATCACATCTCCAGAACAGCAACAGCAATGGCTACCTAATTTTCTGTGGTTATTAATATGGACACAGAGTATGTTTTTAGCATATTAGTTTTTGAAAATGACCAAACTAAGTTTCTAATGACAGATTCATTTTCCAAAATAAGTGATAAACTTGTGTCTGTCAGGTGAGCTAATTAGAATCTTTATTCTTGTTTAACCATAAAGCCTTCTATAAAACCCAGTTTGCTATAATGTTTATGTTTATTAACTTCAATAAAACATGGGTTGGATAAATTTATAATCAGTTTCTGAAACTTTAAATCTTACTTGTAGGGCATATTTTCTGGTAATTTAAAAAATCATAATTCCAAATATATCTGGTCCTGATTCAAAGATGGCCAGATATAAGAGTACAATATTTTGGAGTTGGAGGGTCTTTTTAATGCAACTTTGAGTTTTCAGTGCAGATATTTTGAGATCCCCCCATTGTATTCCTTTGAATCATTTGTATGAGTAGATGAAAATGGTAACAGAAGAACCGTAAAAGTAGATTAATTTTATATAATTGTAAATTTGTTCTCTTTTTCATAGGAAGAAAAAAAGATGAAAAACAAAAATACAATGAAGGACTTGTTAAGAAAGTGGTGCAAGAGAAAAAAAGATGTGGATTCAGACAGACACAAGGAAAGTAGTATAAGCATTAGCTTGTTTTTCTCCTCCTACTACTTTATCATCAGATGGGAAGAGAAATATTATACTACCACTCACTCTTCAATTAATTCCAAAGAAACCAGCAACTTATTTATATATTACTAAAATTTCAAATGTTCTCTCTCTCTCTCATTCTCTCTCTCTCTCTCTCTCTCAATATATATATATATACACACATGAGAATTTGCTAAAATCATATTCATATGTAATCATAACATAATAAAAATGGCTCACCATAGCAAGATTTTTATTAAAATTTTACAGCATAAAGCAATTTCTACTCTAATTTTCAACTGTATGATAATTTTACAGGATTTGCATTTGTGTAGAAAATTTTTTGATGATCAAATTACTTTATGTAAAGGAAATAACTATGAAATGCTAATTAGCATCCTTCACTCTTCCTAAATGGAAGCATCAATATCATCATGGACAACTGTTACAACAGGATAATGGGTAGTTTACTCCTACTTTATTTTTCATATATTAAATTACAATCAGAAAATCCCATACAAATCAATACTTTTGTTCATTACAAAAAAGAATCACAGCATACTTAATCCAATTTAGCTGATTAAATAAGGAAAGAAAGATAAAATGAAAAAGATAATGTCACCCAGATTTCAAAATTTTATTTTTTCTCAGCTAAAGATTTGATCTCTTAAGAAGATTCTGCAATAAATAAGAAGCCAGGAAAAGAATACAAATAAAATTTTTCTCTATACTCCTTCATTAGATAAAAATGGTGAGGCTTAAAATCAAGAGGAAAATTTATTTAAAAAAAATATCTACCCTTTGATTTATTATGTATATGAGGGAATGAAAGTTTTTTTAATAGTTTTCTTTATGTATCAAATAGATTTAGTTTTTCTTTATTTGATTGATAGTCCAATTTGAAAACCAAGGAATTAGTCTTCAAATTGGATTATCAGTTAAAGAGATACAAATAATAGAAATGGAAATTCTTTAATCTTGTATAATCAACTCATAAAAGAAAGTAATTAATTCATTCATTAAAATATTATTTTAATCCACCCATTAAATATTATATAACAAAATTATTAAGGAAACACTGTATTTTGAAAAATAGATGATTTTTTATATTGTTATATGCTGAGTCAAATCTTGCTATGATTCATGACTCTTTGTCAAGGTAAAAAAATGAAGCATTATACAATGGCTCATAACACCTGCAGATTGTTTACTCAACAGATGCAGCATGAGGTAGGCCATATGATCCCTTTTAAATAACTAGAAAGCAGTGCCCCTGAAGTATATAAATACACTAGAATGTCCCACTCACTCTCTTTTTTCTCTTTTGCCCAGTTGGCTGGGGCTATAGAATACACTGACTGCACCTCTGCAGAGGGGTTACCCCTGCAGAGGGGTAACCATAATGAGTGTCCTGGATATGATACTAAACATAATGAGTGTCCTGGATATGATACTATAATAATGATACCATAATGAGTGTCCTGGATATGATACTAAACAGTCTGATGGTCAGGTTCCAGTAATGCTCGGGCTTTGGGGAATACGGAGCACCCCTTTGTTGCCATTGCTCCTAGGTCTACTCTGGCCCAGTGTGATAGCACCTGATAGGGCCCTATCCATGGGTTAAATAGAACTAACGGTATACTTATGCTAAACTGAATTGTTTGACTAAACTGAATAGCTTGAAATAGAAATGTTTTGACAATTAAACCATACTTACATTTAAACTGCGTGTTTAAGCTAAACTGAATTATTTCAAATGGAACTGTTTTTTGACATTGAAACTGTATTTACACTAAACTGAATTGTTAAACATAAAACTGTTTTGACATAACTGTGTGTAAAAAAAATCTGTACTTATACTAAACTGAATTAGCTGAATTAGAACTGCTTGACTAAACTGAATAGCTCAAAATAGAAATGTTTTTCACAATTAAACTGTACTAATATTTAAACTGTGTGCTAATGCTAAACTGAATTATTTGAAATTGAACTGTTTTTGACATTGAAACTGTACTTACACTAAACTGAATTGTTATATATAACTGCTTGAATAGTTTGAAATAGAAATGTTTTTGACAATTAAACTGTGTACTCATGCTAAACTGAATTGTTTGAAAAAGAACTGATTATTTACATAAAAATAGATTTGGCATTAAATAACCTACAAAGGTTGATATGCCATAAAACCCAACAAAACAAACAAAATCTTTTTTCTCTTGGCAGATTTAGTTGTAACAATATG
Source organism: Sepioteuthis lessoniana (assembly GCA_963585895.1). Classification (NCBI taxonomy): domain Eukaryota; kingdom Metazoa; phylum Mollusca; class Cephalopoda; order Myopsida; family Loliginidae; genus Sepioteuthis; species Sepioteuthis lessoniana. The sequence goes on from OY757933.1 coordinate 23,555,885, forward strand.
TGGCTAGAACCCTGTCCAAGCAGACACATTATTTCACCTTCTTGTAACAGTGTCAGTTAAACACACCAATGGACAACACACAGAGTGAACACTAAACCAAACCATTTATGGAACGTCTCACGCAACAACACCAGTTAGTACACACAACTTTGTATATTGTTTACTGATAGCACTCTACACAACTGTCCTGACTGCATAAATGTGCAACACAGAGACTCCATAGATGTCTTACCAATTGCAGCAGATGTAACATAAAGACCCCTCTTAATTGGTCTTATAATGGCTCCTCCTTATCAACTCATGTAACCTATTTTGAGCTTTTACTTAGGATATTCTTCCTATGTAACATGCAGTACAAGAAACTCATACATGGTAATATCCTATGCTTCATTATGGCTATACCTGCAAGTAGCTTTAGAAGAGAGTGCCCATTCACACCACTCATCCTAACAAAAAGAACATTCATCAATCCAACAATTACGATGTCACCAAATCCTACCTTAGCAATGTGAAGCAAGTAAGCTGAAGCTCTGAGCTCCAAACTTCTCTTTCTTCTACTGTACAACCTTAAACACCAACCAAACAGAACCCTTCACCAAGTGGACTGTATGAATTGCTTTAATGAATACACTTTTTTTGTCTTTAACCCTTGTTGTTTATCATTCATTTATTTATCACTACACTACAAATGGTCGTGATACAGTATCAGGACAGTTCTATCTTCTCCATTCTCTTTCTCTCCTCTTTCATTCCCATACACGAATATAACAATATCAAGGTTTTAAAAGAGTTTAGAGCTATAGTATCTCTTGTCATGCTTATTTTCAAACATTATTCATGGTTTTGAGATACTAAAAATCTTCAAACATCATTTTCATGAATGTATAGATTATTTTATTTATTGGTGTCTTATTCTATTGAAATACTAATTTTTCTCTTCTATTAATCACCAGACATTCACTTTTGGAATAAAAAAGCCAGTATACGAGGAACATTAAATAAGTTTCCAGATTTTTACGTATGGGCACTTTTATTGATAGTACACACATGAAACTCTAGTCCCCTTTGAAGTAATCTCCTCCAGCTGCAATGCACTTGTTGTACCGTTCCAATAACTTCAGGAAAGCCCCATGGAAATCCTCTTGTGTGAGCGTGTCAATGACCTTCGTCACAACCTCTTTCATCTCCTCAATTGTCTCATAACGACAGCCTCTGAGCTTAGGGAATAACCAAAAGTCACTGGGAGCAAGGTCTGGACTATTGGGAGGCTGAGGAACTGTCTAGATGCCCATCTTGATCAAATAATCTGTGACAAGGATGGAGCTGTGGACTGGTGCATTGTCCTGGTGGAAATGCCACTGACCCGATTTGAAGAGTGCAAATGCTGGTAAGTTTTTTTGGATACACAAGGGTTTGCCAGTTTATTGTATACTCCTATCCTGCTCTTAGAACGTGCTGAGCAACACAAGATCAGCATCTCAATGGTCCCAGTGACCATCTGGAAGTACATGAAGGTGTGTAAATCTGCCTTCACAAGTTGTCACATGTCTGGCTTTTTGTTAAGGGTTTGTCTTCTCATAATAGTTCTATTTGACCCATCGGTAAGACCCTAATAGGTACCACTACTCTGGGTCAGAGTGGACCAAGTAATGGCAATGAAGGAGTGCTCCATATTCCCCAAAGGTCCAGGACTGGAGCAGCCTTACCATCAGATGCAGTTTAATATCATACTCCGGCCAAATAAATGATTAAAACTAATTGCTATATTTGTAATAATTCAGAATCAATACAAAATGCCTTCTTTTTTTAATTATTCAACCAATTTTATAATTACAAAATTGATAGTACTACAATTATATAAAATATTCATAATTAATTTTTTACTAGTTTAAATAATTAACACCATTTAGTGATAAAGTAAATACAGTAAACTCTTGTGTATTGTGATGGTACTCATTTGAACATCAATATTTAAAAATGTGCATTCTAATTGCATATTTGTTTTTATATTCTCATAATATTTTTGCTGGCAGCCACAGTACATGAAAATTTTTTTACAATATTCTAAATCCTTAAAATAATGTCATTTAAACTAACACAAAAATCTAAAAAAATGTTTCATCAATCATAAGCTTGAAATAATTATTAATGCACTTCATATAAAGCAGCCCTCTTAAATCCCTAAGCATGCAATAATAATAATGTACTATTTAATTTTCCCAGTGTTTGATCATAACGAAAATGATCATCTAATAATGTTCCTTTACATCTTTTTTTATTTCTTATAAAACTATGAACTGTGAAATGAAAACACATCCTTAGATAATCTTCATCCAATAACTTAACATTCTATACAGCAAATATGTTAAAAGTAATAAGCAGATACCCCCATGATTACATGATGTATAGATTATCAGTTGAGATGGAAAGAAATTTCTCTTAATTTTATCAGTTCAAAAACCAGAAGCCTGACAACCTTTACCAATGAGAGGATTTTCCGTAAGCATTGCCATAGTTGAATATTCTATGGGGAGAAATAAAAGTAAGTAAAGACTGGGAACAAAAATACTATCCACTTGAATAAGACCATTGCAAGAAACTAAATACCTGTTTTGCATGTGTTCACATTTTTGACTTCAAGATAAAAACATCAATAAGGACATTTCTAAGATTGATCTTATCACTAAAGTAAATCAAATTTTTGCTTCCAATAACCTACAGAATCTACACTTAACCCTTCTCAACCCGCTTCTAATTACTAAAATAATTCTCTCAAGACCAAGTAGGCAAAATCAATCCCAAGATTTTATTTACTGCAGATTTAAATACTCCTCCATGCCTATCTTCAGATTAGTAATTATTGCTTATGGTTGGTATCATGCAACCCAATATAACCTGTCACATTACTTGAAGGGGGGATGGGTACCACCAAATAACCCTAATTGCTCTTAGAAATATAATGAAAAGGAATTAATTGATTTTGGCAGTCTGAAAATCAAATAGATTATTAGAAACATCCATCCATTCTTTTCTCTATACATTATTGAAGCAAAATATATCACAATCTGATTTTTTCAAGGCTAGATTTTTTTCTTATAACTAAACTAAAAAAAATACTCAATAACAAAAGTATTATTTACTAACAAAAAAGAAAACAATTGACTTTGTTGTAATCTACATTAAAAATAACATCAAATTCAATGCATAATGATAAAGAACTATAGAAACTTGTTTAATTCATTCAACTCAGTATGGCATAAATTCTTTTTTCTCGTTGCACGTTTTTTTAAGATCCAAGACTAAGCTAGACTAAGCTGAGGAAATATCAAAATTAAAGTGCTGCATTTATTTATTATGATTAATCATTTTTTTTATTTTAAACTTGGTTGGTAACCAGCTTGTGATAGGTTCTTGTTGGATCCTTCACCCTCAGAATAAGGACATGCAATAAAGAGAAACAACTCAAAATTCTAAGAATAACCAGCAAATAAAATGAAAGCTGGTTTTGCCGAGTAAATGTTGATTTCTCTTGGGAAACATCTCATTTTTCTTTTAATTTTGTTTGTTTCTTTTTAATTCTAAAACAATCAGTAAAAGTCAACTTCGATAAAAGAGAAGAGACTTAATATATAGTACTCAAGTTAATTCAAGTTTTATCTTCTCGATATATTATATTCAACCAGGGTTTGCTTGGAGAGAGAGAGAGAGAGAGAGAGAGAGAGAGAGAGAGAGAGAATTTGAATTAGATTAAATATTTATTAAATATATAAATGAAATTGAATATTCCTTAAAATTCTCAAATAAATCTTAGAAAGATTTCATCAAGAAAATGTAAAATAAAACATGCAATATGTTAAGAAAATGTGAACTGTATTCTCAAAAGAGAAAGGCCATATACTTCATTTTCCTTCACATAAATTTTTCTTTTACTAAAATTCTCATTATGTTTGCATGTATGTTGTGGGGGGAGTATGTAATTTGGTTATTTCTGTAGATTGCTCTCTAAATTATTCCTACCACAAATACAACACAAAACATTACAATCGCGCAAAAGAAATGGAATAGAACACAACAAACATTAAATAACAAACAATTTAATATGCATATAACAGAATATGAAAAACAAAATACATGATGTGTAAATGGCCTTTTGGAAAATAAAGTTTGAAGAAGAGAATAAATTTGTTGAAAGATGTGTGTATGTTCATGTTATCAGAGTCCGTAAATAAGTCATTCTTACTTACATTAAGTTTATAGCGGGTTTTATGATTGTGGCGACAGCGTGTCTCGTTGATGAAAGAAAGTTTGTCGGGTTTTCCTTTTGAATATAATTCTTGGCCATTTGAAAAGAGGTCATGAACTTTAGTTGAGGAAGGAAAGGAATTGGTTGGACATAATATCGGCTACTGGCTTAGTGGCTTGTGTTCGTCTGTGTCTTCGTTTGTGTGTAAGCTTGTGTCTTGTGTGTCTGGCTTCCTAACTCTGTGTTATTTATATCCTACAGGTGGATCAAAGAATCGTCCTAAAATCTTGGCGCTCAATATTAAAAGACATAGAAGATATTAAAAGAAATATGACTGCACAGGATTACACCAAAAGAAGAAACCCAGAAGTGATTTGATTAAAAGAAAACGCATTAGAATAACTGTGTTGAATGCAAAAAGTAATGTTTCAAAAATGTTTCATTTATTGTTCATTTGTCATGGAAAATAGCTTCAGTCTTGATATTTTTTAACACACTTCATATATATGTATACATATTCTTATGATTGGTTTCTTAGTTTCTTTGTTTAAAGCCATATCAACCTTCTTGGGTTATTTAATGCCCAAGCCATCTTTGTAGAAGAACAGTGATGGTACTGTTTAAGCTATAGTTGGAGGGATAAGGAAGTTCATACCTTTCCCAAGGGCATTAGGCTGAAAGTGAATGCAATAGTGTGACTGGAGTTTAAACTTGCTTGCTACAATGTCACAATCTAGCAAATTAGTCATTATGCCATGGGAACTTCTTATGAGGTAATATAATAGGAAACATGATCAAAAAAGTTCAAATTTTGGTTCATACTACTTGTTTTCATTTTCTAATTACGTTCTTCAAAAGGTATGAATCCACATCCATTTGCTCTGTCCTATTATTTGATATATTGATAATAAATGTCACTGGTAAGTCATGAAGGATGATAAAGTATGGGGGAGAGCACTTGGACATTTGGACACCACCTCATATTTTACAACCCATGGAAATAGTATTTACAGTTATTAACAACCTTCATTGAAGTCAGCTATAAATAATCAAGAAACCCCAAGCTAAATATGATTATTTTCAGTTTTGGGACCTGAGATTACTGAAACATTGAGATAATTCTATTTTGTTGGTGAATTGTTTAAAGCATTTGTTGAAAGGCTCAAATTTACTATTTTAAAAATCTGAATTCTAACAGCATTCTATTTTATTTCTAGATATTTTTTTCCAAAACTATAAATAGAGTGGTTTCTCCTCAAGTGCCAGTTTTCTTTGGCAATATAGATAAACTTGAACTGAAAAGGCTAAAGCAGATATTCTATAAAAAACACAGGTTCACTTTTAAAAATGTTGCCAATAAAAAATGTATTTACAAACACTAATTCCTCCAGTAGATAGTTAAAAAGAGACAAGATGTTTTTGATAATGGGAGAAAAGCTCCTATTGGGTTTATGAAAGGTATCTTAGATAAAAGCATCACATAGACCTCAGGATGGGATTCATGAGAGGAAGACAGGCAAGCAGTGTAAGCATTTTTTGCATATTTGTGAAATGGTTATCATTTATATGGAGGATGAATTGGACTACACATTCTAATCTTATCTGAGAGTTTAGGCGCACGCACACACACACACACACACACACACACACACACACACACACACACACACACACACACACACACACACACACACACACACACACACGCACATATATATACAGATATAATTAATTATTATGAAATTTTAATGACTGATGCTCTTGCAATAAGCAGTAATAACTTCAATTGTTATTCATATTGACCTTTAAATTTGTTTTGTTGTGAACATATGTATTACTATGCCTATCAGGTGGAAATATATTTGAAAGAATGCTTGGGTATTCTGATATATTTATTTTTTTCTTGTATGCTTTCCTACATTTAGTATATTCCATTTCTTCTAGATGATAGATGCTTACATTGTTGATTTAAAAAACAGTTTCCTTGTGCATAGAAAATACAGGTATACACAAGGAAACTGTTTTTTAATCAACAATGTAAGCATCTATCATCTAGAAGAAATAGAATATACTCAATGTAGGAAAGCAAACAAGAAAAAAAATTTCTCATGCTTATTCTGTTCTTTTGATCAACAAAGAGAAGAAACTAAAATCAGTAAATTTGTCATTGCAAAAGGAATGATAAATTCTCATGGATGAAAATGCATCTAAAACAATTTCCTTTTCATAAATACTGTTTTTCATAAATACTCTAAGTTATTACAACAAATGAACATTTGTCAAATTTTAGTTAATATGATGGTAGAGTTGAAATAGTGTTATAATTTAGGTCAAGTAATACATCAACCACACCATAAAACATTAAAGAATGATAAATTAAAGAAGGATAAATTACAATCAATACTTAAGGTGGGATAGAAATATGTACTACTAAAAAGCATCCCTGTGTATATGAACCCTTTGCTGTTACAACAGAAATTGGTAGACATTTTTTCAAGCAGCCTGTCCTGAATTCATTTTTCAATAGATATAAAATAGAATACTCTGAAAAAATTTGGTTTGTTTCAAATTTCAAAGTGAAAATCTTTTTCTGAACTTCTACTTCAATGGGATAATTATTTTCAGTTAAAAACCATTTATTGCTTCAGCTGTTCAACAAACTTGTAAATCAAATTACAAAACTATTCTCCTTCCTTACATATTTTATCAAGTCAGTTTTAAAAAAAAATTCCTTCATTGTTAGATAAAAAAATCATTATCAAAAAGATAAAAGCAAGATTCATAACTATTAAAACAGTAGGAACCACTTGCTCATCTTCTTTCTTACCAATTTCTTCTTCATTAAAGGGTTGCTAGAAGGGAAAGTATTGCTAAAAGGAAAATTGTTACAAGAAGGAAAAAGTCAAAACTAGAGAGTTATATAAAAAATCAGTCAAAAAAGATACACTTAACTAAATGATGATTAGGGAATTCTAATTTTTCATATCTGTTTTTAGATTTTTAGTTCAGAGTAACAAGCCCAGTGAAATCAACATTCCCTTTTTATTTTTTAGAACCTTTAGAAGGGTTAGAAAGACTAATTTTTCATTACTTGGCATCAATACATGCATAGATTTTGTTTTTCTTATGAACAGAAGAATTTTAATTTGACTGATTTTTTTGTTGGGTTAATTTTCCCTACAGCTCAATTTTTGATTGACCATCTTTGCTATTGTAAGTAAAGTTGGCGACCTTAGTCAAGGGTGACCTGAAAGCTCTCTTTTCAATAGCTACTACACTGAGGTGTAGGGGAGGGCACTACTCCATTTCCGGGATTGCTCCACTTTACCCTTGATCCTTACCTAATAATGCTAGTGTTAAACAAGGCGGCATCAAGAACCTTTTTTTTGAGTCTTTGATATGACTCAACCAGGGATTGAACCCCAGTCTCCTGGACCATTGGTGAACACTCTACTCATTAGGCCAATGGCCCAAAAGTAAAGTTAGTAACAGTAGTCAAGGGTGACACAAAGGCTCTCTTTTCAATAGATACTATTCCTTCCGCTGGATTGCTGGTGGTAAGGATGCAGAGCCCACATTTAGCAGTTTGGTTGGTGGTTAGGATGCAGACCCCATGCTGCTGCTGGGAGAGGGAATGGATACCTCTCCTCCAGACTTGGGTGAACCCACCACCAAACTGATTTTTGGTTACTGTCTGTTGTGTTTATATAGCATCAACTGCTACAACACTGCTGGGCCAAGTGAAATGTTTCTGTACACAGGAAGTTTCTTTATTAAATATAAGTAATAATGAAATACTTCATTTTACTTTGATGAGGAACATTTGAATATGATATATTTTATTCTGTGGTAATAAATTTATTTCCGAAAAGCTAGTAGAATTAATCCTTTCAACAAATAGTTTGTGTGTTAGTAACAGAAGTTTTCTCATGATGTTGTAGAACATTTTTGTTGTCTGATTTCATGGGTGACTCAGCATTTTCTCTAAACTGGAGATTTTAGGTATCATAGCCATCCTGACTATGATAAATACAATGTGATTTCAAGACAACATCTTTTTGATTAATCTTTTTCCTTAATCTTGATAAGTTTTTTAAAAACACTTATTGCTGCAAAGTGACATGCTTCAAATCTAAAATATCAAGGTAGTTAAAAGATAGGAAACAAAAGCTAAGGTAGTTAAAAGATAGGAAACAAAAGCTACTATAAGAACCTAATAAACCAAGAAATTCTCCAAAAAGAATGCTGATTTTATTGGGGAGTAACATACACACATGAGGGGTTGCTTAAAAGTTCTTGATCCAAACATTTCAGGTATGACATTTTTTAGACTGGGGTGGAGGTGGATGTTAAAAAACTTGAAAAATGATGTGCTAAGTGTATTGATATGTGGAATAGCATAGATATTTTATGGCTCTAAGTAATTTCCTTCTTTATTTGGTAAGAACTTTTTAGCATTCCCTTATTGATAGTGAATGTCATATTCTATCATAAATCACTTATTCCATATTCCATAACTAGGTAAGAAACTCAGTAAACAAATTTCTAAATGTTAATATCAGAAATATAAAAACTTAATGTTTGATATTTACATAAAACCAAGTTGAAAACAAAAATTTAAGGCCATTATAATGCAAAGGTAATTTTTAAAAGGTTGACTGCAATTAAAATCCAAAAGATGTTGCTTTGAAATCACTTAATTTAACAAAAAACCTTGATTTTTTATCAATAGAACTATTATTGCTAAAAAAAAAAACTTCTCATGCTCCTAAATAGAAAAAAATTAAATTTCATTGACAAAGAGTTTTACTCAAATAAAGCATTCTGTCTTCATTTTCTGTGTGTAAAAGACGTGAAATTACATAAGGTTCATTAATTCAAGATTATTTCTACAAAATTAGCTTCAGAAACTTAATGAATCATCTGAGTGAACAAACCTTATAGCAATTAGCTCAATTAACTTTGTTGCATGCACAAAAAATCATACAAATGTCATTTTTTCATTTTCAAATGTCATCTCTCAAAATATTTAAAAAAATAATTGTAGCTAAAAAAAAATGTTCATACACAATAAGACTTCAAATTTAAAGAGAAAATCAATTTTGTAGCACATTGATTTTAGTTGGTAGCTGCCTCTACTTTTGCAGTAAAATGAAAAACTCTGGTATAAACAGTAGAAGATTCACAGATGCAAAACAAAGAAAATCTTAATAAGATTTTTAAATTATTGTTATATTTTACTAGATAAAATCTTTTTTGATAAAAATACAACATTCCAGGGCACCTCTGGTGGTGTAACGGTTAGCAAGCTAGACTAGCAAACCTACACGAGTGAGTTCGAGTCTCATTGGGTACCCCATTCATTCGGCCTTGTGCCACATCGAAGCAAAGAGCTTCGTAAATTACTAGAATACAACATTCCATTGTAAAACTGAGAGAAAATCATAAGATGCATTTAGATTCTAATATAAGGAGAGCATAAAGAAATATTGATATAACTACAAATCAAGAGTGAATCATAATCAATCACTGTTCTTGGTATCAAACATTCACTTCAAATAAAAATGCTCTGTTTAATTAATCATTGAATTTCAGTTTTTTGTTTGACTTAATACCAGTACCTGTTTGTAATCATCAGAGCAGAGAAATTAATATAAAAAAAACTGATTTTACTTTAAGAAAAAAATACTCAAGAAAAGAATTTTAATATTAAACATGAGTAACTTTAAAACTTGGATGAAAAAAGAAATTGAAAAAGCTTTGAAAAATATACGATATAAAAAAATATGATATTACTACAAAATGAACCACTATTCAGCTGTAAGAATGATGTACAGATGATGGCTTTGTCTAATAGATAAAATTGGTCCATGTGGCTTCACTTACCATAATGGCAAAGATCTCCATCTCTGTTCTCATTATATTGAAAACATAAAGTCATAGTTGTTGATATCCAAGTCTAATATCAGGCTTACAGACTTCATCCAACTGCCTCTGAAATCAGTCTTTTTAAATTTATTTTTCTATGAGGTTCATACAATGAATTTGGTGAATATTACCAAAATTGGCAATCGGTTGCACTTTTCAAATGGAAATCAATAGTAATGGACCTTGTCATGTCCTAGAAGACTGTTAGCATGACATTCTTTATTGACTGATGTGTCTGGAACTTTTTCTTTGCTGAAGAGTCAGGTTGTTTCCACTCCATGAACTGTTTTTTCATTTCATAATAGCAAACATATTTAGTGTAAAACATGCTTCTCCATACACATCACACAGTCTTCAGTAAATTTCATATGGTTTGCACTTCTCAGCCACCAAAAATTTGATGCCAGACCTCTGTTCAAGCCGAGAGCAAACTTTTTGATTTGCTACCATTTAGAATAATTTCAAAACAATTTTTTTGTGAGATTAAAATGATTTTTGCAATAAACAAATTCCAAACAATGCAGAGTTTATATTTATAGAAAAAAAGTTTGAAAAATTCAATTTTGTTTGTTATAAAGAAATTCCCTTTATTTATAGGATACAAATAGTATTTAGCTCACATCTCTGCAATTACACTATACTCTGTATAAATTTTAAACTGTATTAAACAGTGGTTTTATAGACAGGCATAAAACAATGAAGGAATTTAGTAGTCATAACACAGATTTTTTGAAATAGTGTTTAAATATATCCAGTAAATGAGGAGTTTATTAATCCTCCTATATAAGGATGATTAATAAACTTATTATTTGTAATCCTTGACTGACTTCAGTATTTTTATGTTTTTTAGAACTCAGCATTTGGTAATATTTTTGGCAAAACTTTTCCATATTTTAAAACGAAATATGTACAATTCATATCCAACCTCTAAAAAATCCTTAACCTAGATAGCTTCATCTTTATTGTATTATCTATGACAAGGCTATCAAATGAGGGTTTGAAAATAATACTCTTTCCTAAAATCTAAACCTGTGAATGCATGTTGGTATACATAGGATAAAGGCTTTAGATTGAGACCTGACAATATGCTGCTGCTTATGTAAATAATTTTGTGAATTCAAGAATAATTTCTTGTGATCATGCCTTATTTAGTAAAGAGATATATAATTTCTTTATTTTAGCAAAGTTTATTTCTAAATGATAAGAATTTAACAATATTTCATAATTTCTGAAATTTAGAGAGAGAGAGAGAGAGAGAGAGAGAGAGAGAGAGAGAGAGAGAGAGAGAGAGAGAGAGAGAGAGAGTTGCATCAATAAATCCATAACCTAACAATGCAAAACTCAAAAACCAAAAATAAAATGCACTTATTTTACATTACAAATATCTATTTTTCAATACAACCTTTCTTGCTAATGCACTTTTTTTTTTCTTCAGAATAGATTCCATATACTAACAATTATATAGTAAAAATTTTAGATTTAAATTCAGCAAATTGCTTATGCATGATGGACTTATTGATCTGTTATTTGTTTGGTATTGTCTACATGCATGCACAAATATAAACAATATTAGAATTTTGCATATTCTAAAATAAAGCTTTTTCTTGTTTATTTCTTATAAAAAGCTCAATTTCATTGTTTACTGACGTGCTTAAACTAGTTCCACATGTTGGTTGTTTTAGTCACATTGTTTTAGTTTTTACTCCATCTGAAACATTGGGGTTAAACATGGTTTGCTAATTTAAATACAAGCCTGAGTTGAAAAGATAGTTCATTGAGTGGAAGCATACTGACTCTTCTGTAAAGAAAAAGCTCCAATGTATATAAAAAAAAAATAAGACTGAATGCATTATTGTATAAAAATTCAAAGAAAAACCAATGTTTTGTCTTAGTTTAAAATCAGTATTTTCTCTCCATAGGAAAAGTAATGTAATAAGTCAAATTAAACTGGTAATATCGCTTAAACTTCAAGTCCTTCATTTTATAAATGAGAGGTGCTCAAATGTACAATATGATCTGCTATAAAATTTTTACTTTGGTTTCTTTACTTGTCAAAAATTAAAAACAATAGCTTATCAAATAAATTACTTGCAAGCCATTAGAATTATGTCAATTAAATCCTCATCAATATTGGATTAGAAATAATCCGTAAAAATCACAACTGATTTACTGTTTCTAATCCCAGGATATTCTGCTTAAGCACAAATCAATTTTGGTTCAAATTCTTCTAGGACTTGAATGATTTAATACACTTTGAGCATCTATACAAAATAATTAACATGAACATTTGCTCCATTCAAACAAAAATAAATAACAAAAGCTGAAATTAATTGTTTTGAGAAGGTTTACCAAAACAAAAATACCCCAAAACAATTACTTTAATACTTTTAATCAGAAAAAAGTATCCACTTATACAAGTGAAATTGGTGCTTTAGTAATTGTTTCAAAATCTTTAAAGGTAAATTAACAGTTACTGGGAATATACACCTAAGTCTTTTCCCCTAATTTGATGACTCATGAACCCTGAAATAAAAGTCTGTGATTATATTGATTCTTATTTTATGAAAACAACAAACAATTCTAATTGGTATTTCATAGAACCCTCAAAATTATTCATTTATAAATTGGACTAGAAATTGCTTTATTCTCTAAATTTGGGCATTTTAAATGAATTGCTTTAATAAAAATCTCTCTATGATGTATATATATATATTATATACATATATATATATATATATATATATATATATATATATATATATATATATATATACATATATATATATAAGATTTTTGTAATGTACAGTTGTTATTATTTTTGTGATTCTTCACATTTATTATATATATATTTTTTATCAGCATAACAAAAAACATATACTATGCTTAGAGCCCAACATGAAATGGTAGATAAAAGGATTTCTCAGATTTTTTGTAGTAGCTAATATCAATTTCTTATTGGCTATCAAAAGTATGTCATATAATATTGAATTTTATGAAAATTTTAATTATATTTGAAATGTATAGATTGAATTTTGGAAACCTAATTTTGGGGCAATAAAATGGAAGTTAACTTACGAGTAATGAGAAGGTTGAAAGGCAAACCTTGGCTTCGAAAATTAATTCCATAGGTAAATGATTTCATAATAATAAATCAAGATTGACTTATATCACATATATTGTATCTAAATTCAAAGTATGAATTAATGTATTGTGTTATTAACTAAAATTCTCAATCACAAATAATAATACATTAATGGCCAGGAACACTGAGGAATGAACTTTCTTCTTAAGGCAATAAAATAGTAAAAATTAGAGATTGATTCGAGTGAGTACTGTTTCAGATTGTGAAACTGACTAAATTTAATTTCACTTGGACTTAATTTATTCATGAATTATCTGTTATTAAGTTGAGGTTCTTTAATAAATCAAAATTAATCAAAAGATTCCTTTTTCATTAAGTAAACTTGAAATGTAAAAGCTTCAAGTTAATCGGCTGTTTCACAGAATTTGTATCTTATGAATCATGGTTAGGATCACTCAGCCTGTACAGGCTGGAAAATCTGAACCCTGAAAAAAGTAGCATTAATCACCATAATTGTTTTTATCACCAGATTTTTTGTCTTCTTATTTGAAAATACAAAGGAAAATAAAAGTGTAATGAATTATATAAGTGAAAAAAGTATAATTATATAAGTGAGAAAAGTATATAATTAAAGTAGAGATAAATTTCTAACATTTTAACATCTATGGTCCCTGAGGCAGCTGATCAAAAACTATACTCTTGTTATCTCTTATAAAACTTCATGTCTGTTTCTAAATGATTGACAAAGTTTATTTGCAAAGATTTTAGAATAGTTTGATAATTCTTTATCCTTTTTTCATGTTCATTAATGAATAAAGTAAAAAAGCAAAAAAAAAAAATGTTACAGTGAAACAAATTATAAACTACAAGTAAAGATTAAAAAAAAACAGTGTTCAAACTTAGGTACAAAGTAATTTTTAAACTGAAAAAGAAAATGAATTGTAAAAATATATTTGAATTATCAGATTTAAAAAATTCTTTTTTTAAACATGTTCAAAATATGAAAGAAAATCAGACAAAATTTAACATGATAAAAGAAGTGAAATATTAGTGTTTTACCATATTCACCACTCGTCATAAAATTCCTACCTTTGTTTTTTGTTTTTTTTTATATGAGGAAATATTGAAATAAGAAGCACAGATGATTAAATGTAAAAATACCATGATTCAATGCAGGAATGAAAATGATATATCTATATGTAATCTAATGATGTATAAATAGTTCAATAAAAGTGTTTTTACCAGTTTTTGTTGTTTAGAAACAACATCCTAACTTCTTACAGGCACAACAGTTTTTGAGTAAACTCAAATGAAAGTAAGAAAGAGAGTATATTTGTGTTCACATGACAAACTGAATTGTGCGCTATGTAGACAAACATGAAAAATTGCCTCAAGAGATTTTATCATATTTTAAAACATGATTAAAATTTGTTTTTTATATATCACATCAGATAAATTATTAATGTTGTTAAAGATTCTAAATAAGAAAAAAACAGGGAATTATAAATATTATAACATTTTTTTTTTTTAAATTTCATCATTTTTAGTTTATTAATCACCAAAAATTAACTTACACTTTCAAAAAATATCAGCATCTGCTTGCATTATTATGATCAGAGTATCCTGTGATAGTCCAGTTTAAGGAATATTGCTCTATAGTAGAGGTCTTTTCAGTGTAAAACATCCCTCGTTCATTCTTGCTTTTTAGACTGGTATCCACATGTAAATAATATCAAAATCCCTGGTTTGCTATGCAGCAGTGAAAGTATTAAAAGAGATGATAATCAACACAACAACACAAAAAAACCTCCACCCTCTGCTTTATTTCCTCTCCCATTTTCTGCATTTCTCTCTTTCTTACACACACACACACACACACACACACACACACACACACACACACACACACACACACACACACACACACACACACACTATCTGTTGCAGCCAAATACTGCGGACACGCTAATAATATTGATTTTTTAATGGGAGGGGAAAAGTAATGATCATGTCTGTATCATGCCACACATATTCACTTTTTTGTACACAAATATCCATTCATCTACACACACATCTATATCTACATATCAGATTTTTTTAATCTTTATCCTCCTAAAAACTTTTGACAAATAAAGACAAATACCAACAAGTAAATAAATGAAGATTTTTAGAAAGGAAGAAAGAAAGAGAAAGGGTAAAAAAAAAGTTTAGTGACAAAGGCTGTTAAAAATGCTCCATCCTTTTTTCAATATCTTATTTTGCTGAATAAATTTAAAAAAAACTGAAGTTATTAATTCTTCACTTTTTGTGATATTAAAAAGCAGTTTGATTCATTATAAATTTCTAGTCACTTATACTTATCTAGCATTCATGGAGTTTTGAACCATTTAAAATCAGAAACTTATTGACATTCAAAGGGTACAATCAGCACCCCTCTGTTGCACTAAAAGGAGAAAAATTAAGAGTAGCTTTGATTTCTTGGGCAGTAGCTGAAAAACCACAAACAGTTTTTGAATGACCCATCATTTGACTTTGAGTGGAATGTGGACAGTGTTATATTTAAACTTGATGAGAACCTAAGTGAGGTCCTTTGTTAAAATACACAAGAATTTTAAAGGCACCTCAGCCAAAAGAAAATTCTGAAATTTTTAGGTTCCATCAGATTGAATGGCCTCAAGCTGAACCTTGTTTCGCTTATACCAAAATCCAGCACTATTTGTTTATACATGCCACTCTAAAATGTCATATCTCAAATTTTTTCTTATAGAAAGAAAATCTTTCATTATTATCATATGCAGTGTCTATAACACTTTCACCTCAATATAATCAAGGATTTTTTTCTTAATGAACAACAACAGAATCATTTTATTGAAAATAAATCAAAGAACAATAATGAGTACATTCAAATTAAATGGAAAATATAGCTTTTCATCAAATATTTACTTTTTCAGTTATGTATATTTATTTGGACAATTATAATTTATACGCCACATAAAAGAGGCACAGCAAATATAGTCTTTTAACTAATTAAATGCTGAAATTTTTGTTATTGACATAAGGTGTAATATGGTTATAGATTTTTGTTACAAGGTTGTTATATATACAGAACTATTTTGTTACATAATTCCCAAATCTATATATAATAAAAATTTCTCTCTCTCTCTCTCTCTCTTTCTCTGTCTCTTTAAGCATATATGTATATATGTGTGTATGTGTTTGTTTGTGCAAGTCTGTGTGCACACCTACACATCCAAATTATCAATATATAATGGAAATAACGACAATATGCAAATTAGATCCCTTCACTCCTATCTAATGGACTATAGGAACCTAATAGGTTGTCAATTTTTTATGAATCTGATGCAAAATTTTAAGATTTGGATAATTTTAGTGCATTTGATAGATGTTCATTTTGCTTTTTTTAAAAGCATTACCTTGATAAAGTTTTCATCATCATCATCATCATCATCATCATCAATATTATTATTATTAGTTACTGATTAGAATTTTTCACATCAGTTTTAGCTGATGGTCTTTCACTGGAGTTTGAATGATAGCAAGTCTCTTAATTTCTCCAGGACTCTTCTCAGTATTCTGGCCATTCTCAATAATGCTGTAGTTTGGATGGTCTCCTCTCATCCTCCAACCTCCAAGTCCTCCAGTCCCTTTAATAGTCCTTTAGTTACTGTACCAAAAGCACCAAGCACAATTGGTATAATTGTCACTTTCATGTTCCATAGGTTTTTAATTCCCTGGCAAGGTCAAGGTACTTATCCTTCTTTTCTTATCCTTTAAGTTTTATTCTGTGGTCAGCTGGGACAGCAAAGTTGACAATTTTGCACATTCCTTTTTTTTTTTTTTTTTGATTATTAATAGGTCTGGTTTTCTGGCTGAGATTAGGTGATCTGTCTGTATGTCAAAGTCCCATAGGAATTTTGTGTGTCATTTTCTAGGACAGATGCTGGGCTGTGCATATACCATTTGTTCGTCCGGTTAAATTTAAATTTCTTGCACATCACCCAGTGGATCACCTTGCTCACTCAGTCATGTCTCGTCTTATACTCTTTCTGTGCTAATTTGCTGCATTCACTTATTATGTGATTGATAGTTTCGTTTCTATCACCACATAGTCTACATTTGCTATTTTGTTGCGTCTTATCTATTCTCACTTTGATATGATTGGTTCTTATGGCATTATTTGTCTCTGCCTCCCACCAGACAAAACTTGACACAAGGTCAATGACCAAAAGGTCGATTATAGTGGGGATTTAGGGGAAGGGAAGGTCGGGCACGAGTCAAGGCTCCAGCCCTGCTGATCTATGCTGGTCATCGGCCCACTTAGTGCAATGTGGGTCTGATGAGCCTTGCTGGACATGGACCCAAATCTGGATCCAAGCACGGATGCCTGATTATAGCTTAAACTGGACAATGAGGTCCAGTGCTATACTTGCTGGCAATGCTATACTTGCTGGACAATGAGGTCCAGTGCTATACTTGCTGGACAATGAGGTCCAGTGCTATACTATACTGGCTGTTGCGTGCCCACCCAGCCAAAAGGCAGAGAGGCAGACAATTGGTTCTTATGGTGTTGTTTTATGTTGCTATTAGGAGAGATTCTGTTTCTCTCTCAAAGTTTCCTTTTCTTAGCCATGTCCAGGTTTTCTCATGTGAGATGTTGTTTATTAAAACGCCCATAGAGTTGTTTTTCTTTCAATTTTTGTTTCCTAGTTATTGTCATTCTGTTGTCCATTGTGTTGTCAGAATCGTTTCTGATGGCTGTAATCCATCCTCCTTTGTGTTTTTCCATGTAGTCCTCAAGTCATTGTATCAATGCGTCAACACTGTCTTCAATGCTGGTTAGTCCTCTTCCTTCCTCTTTTCTTGATACATATAGTCTGTCAACGTTGTCTCTGGGATGTAATACCTTATGCATGGCCATTAGTTTTCTTATTTTTTTGGTCCATTTGTTTAAGTTCTCTGGTCCACTTCAAAAAGGGTCCCGAATATCTAACGAGGATTACAGCCCAGGTATTTATTCCTTTGATAAGGTTTCTGCTTGACAATTTTGTCTCAAGTAGCTTTCTAGTTCTCCTGAGATATTCTTTTTGAATTTTTCCCTTTATTTCCACTTGTTTGATGGTGTCAGCTTCCAAGATGCCTAAGTACTTGTAGGTTTCCTTTTCTCCAAGCGTTCCAATCTTGTCTTGATTTGGTAGTTCCATTCTGTCAGTCAGATGTCGTTTGCCTCTTTTCATTTCTAGGATGGCCCATTTTTCTATGCCAAATTCCATTCCTGACTGTATATTCTAACTACATGTATTAGAGTTTCCAGTTCTTTTTCATTTTTTGCAAATAGTTTGATGTCATCCATTAGGTGATTGATATTTCCTTGCAATCTACTAAGTTTGTATCTGGCTGTGTATTTTCTGAGTGTGTGGTAAAGTGGCCTCATGGCAGTTATGAATATCAACAGTGATAGTGCATCTCCTTGAAAAATACCTCTTTGGATTTTTGCTTCAGCTAAACTTCTTCTTCCTGTTGTCAATTCCACTCTCCATGGTTTTCTCGATAAAGTTTATAACTTCATATGATATTTAGTACATTTTGAGACAGTTTATTATCCAGCTTTGTGGAACCATATCATATGCCTTTTTGTGATCAATCCAGGCCATTGCTAGGTTTTTCTGTCTGGTCTTGCTTTCATTTAGGATGTGCTGATCTATGTGAAGTAATTTTGCTGTGCCTCTGGATCCTTTGCACCATCCTTTCTGTTCCTCAGGGAACAATCCACGGGTTGTTAGCAAGTAGTAAATCTCTTCCCTTATTTGTGCTGTTAATATTTTTCACATCATCGATAGGCAAGTTATGGGTCTGTAGTTGTTTGGGGCAGTTCCTTTGCTTGGGTCCTTTTGGATCAATGAGGTCCTTCCTTTGACCATCCATTTGAGTACATGTGCTCTTTGTAGGCATCATTTCTAGTGCTAGTCTGTTGTGAATGGAGGGGAATTTCTTGAACCAGAAACCATGTATTCTATCATGGCCTGGCGTTTTCCAGTTTGATATTTTTTTAGTGTCGTTTTGAGTAAATTGATGTGCATTTCTGCTTTCTGGCTTTCTTCGAGCTGTTCTCTTGTTATATTGTTTATCCATTTGGCCTTTTTGCTATATTTTTGGGTTGCCATATTTTAGTTCAAAATCATTTTTTTTTTTGCATCTGGTTGTTGATATATTTTCGTGTTATCTCCTCCCAGTTGTTGATAGAATTTTCTTTCATTGTTTTGGAATGTCCTGTTTTGTCTGTATTGTTTCACCCTAGTCGATATCTCTTTAATCACCCTTCTTTTGCCAGTACTTTCTGGTTTATTTCCTCAAGGTGTATTGTTATTGTTTCTTGTGTTGCCTTTTCCTTTTTGTTCCTACATATGCCAGTGCCTTTCCTTTGTTTTATCATTTTGGCCTGTTTTCATAGATTTTTTATCTGCATTTCCAGTCAAATTTCCCCTCCTGGTTTTGATTTTTCCTTCATGCTTTTTGAGGGGGGGGGGTCCCCATTTTCTCACAAACTAATTTCGCTCCTCCATAGATTAGTTCATTTAATTTGGAAAAAAGAACAGCCAACATTCTCAGGATGATAATTGATGTTGGTTATCAGGAGAGCACCTGCCGATCATGACACCCAAGCCTGTTGCCTGGGTCAGTTTTCTGCACCAGCATTAACTGCACCAGCATTAGTGTTTTCCACTGAAGTTTGAGTAACAGAGAGCCTCCTCAAGTCTCCAGGACTTTTCTTTGTATTCTTGCCAATCTTAACAATGCTGTTATTTGGATGGTCTCCACTCGCATTCTTATTTCAATTCTTCCTGTCCCTTTACTAATCCTTTAGTGACTATAATGAGCACACTGATTACAATTGGTGTCCCTATCACTTTCATGTTCCATAGTTTTTTCCATTTCCTTAGCCAGGTTTAGGTGCTTATCTCTCTTTTCGCCTACCTTCAATTTTACTCTGAGGTCTGCCTGGATGGCAAAGTTCATGATCTGGCAAGTTCTCTTTTTTTTGTTGACTCTCACTTGGTCTGGACATCTGGCCGAGATCAGGTAATCTGTTTGTATCACAAAATCCCAAAGAATTTTGTTCATCTCGTTCTCTAGGACTGATAATGGATTGTACATATACTCCTTGTCCACATGGTAAAATTTAAATTTCTTTCACAGTTCCCAGTGGATCACCTTCCCCACCCAGTCGTGTCTACTCTTTTACTCTTTTTGTGCTAATTTGCTGCATTCGCTTATTATGTGATTGATCATTTCATCTCAATCACCATATAACCAGCAGTTGCTATTTTGTTATGTCTTATCTATTCTTGTCTTGATATAGTTGGTCCTTATGGAGTTGTTCTCAGCTGCTATCAGGAGAGATACAGTTTCTCTCTTAAGGTTTCCCTTTCTTAGCCTTGTCCAAGTTTTCTCATGAGAGGTTTTGTTGGTTTGTTGCTAGATGTGTCCGCAGAGTTGTTTTTCTTCCCATTTTTGTTTTCTGGTTATTTTTGTTCTGTTGATGCTCGTGTTGTCTGTTTTGTTTCTTATGGCTGTAATCATTATTCCACCACACTTGTTTATGTAGTCTTTGAGTCATTGTATCAATACATCATTGCTATCTTCTTTTCTTATCCCATACAGTCTGTCTGTGTTTTCTCTTATGCATTATCATGAGTTTTCTTGTTCTCTAATCCATTTGTTGAAGTTTTTTTGTCTACTTTAGAAATGATCTCAAGTATCTAATGAGGGAGACAGCCCAGTTATTTATCACTTTGATGAAATTTCTGTTGTTTGGTTTTGAGTAGTTTTCTCGTTCTCCTGTGGTATTCTTTTTTAATTTTTTCTCCTCATGCTTGATGATGTCTACTTCCAATATTCTTAAGTACTCGTCAGTTTCTTTTTCTCTGAGCATTTTGATTTTTTCTTGATTTTGTAGTTCCATTCCTTCTGTTGTTTGTCATTTCCTGCTTTTCCTATGTGCCATGGCACATTTTTCTATGCCATATTCCATACCTTTATCTTGATTATATATCCTCACTGCCTGTATAAGGGTTTCAAGTTCTTTTTCATTTTTTGCAAACAATTTGATGTCATTAGGTGGTTGATTTTTTCCTGCAATTTATGACGCTTGTATCCACATATGCATTTCCTAAGTGTGTGGTTGAGAGGCATCATTGCTATTACAAATAATAATGGTAACAGTGCATCTCCCTGGAAGATCCCTTTCTGGATTTTCACCTCATTTAAGTTTTTTCTTCCTGCTGTCAGTTTGAATCTCCAGTTTTGCATGGTATTATCAATAAACTTTTTGACTTCAGATATCCAGTACATTTTTAGATAGTCTATTATCCAGTTTTGCAGGACCACATCATATGTTTTTTTGTCATCAATCCATGCTATAGCTAGATTTTTCTATCTCGCTTTGTTGTCCTTGAAGATGCATTGATCAATGTATAGTAGCTCTCCTATACCTCTAGTCTTTTTGTGGTATCCTTTCTGTTCCTTAGCAAATTGTAAATCTCTTCCCAAATTTGTGTCGATAGTATTTTCCACATCATCGATAGGTACATTATAGGTCTGTAGTTGTTGGGGGTGGTTCCTTTTTGGGGGTCATTTTGGATCAGGGGGTCTTTCCTTTTGTCATCCAATTGGGTATATCTGTTTCTTAGAGGCATCTGTTCATTTTGATAACCAGTCTGTCATGGATGGAAGTGAATTTTTTAAACCAGTGGTGTTTTCCAGTTATTGTTATTATTATTATTATAGTTAGCTACATAAACCCTGCAGAATATAAATCCATCGTTTATTAAAAAAATAAAAATACAGTGCGTTTAATTACTATTCTTATTAAGGATGATAATAATTATCATTCTTTCTCCAACACAATAGCTGAAAGATAGAAACATAAACAAGTAGGACATTGATATTATAATTAAGCTTGTCTGTATGAAAACAATGCTTATTGTCATTGGAAATTGTTAACTACAACATCAAACAAATGTGTTGAGTGATATTGCTTATTGTTTGTGCATATTTGTAATAGGGAATGTTTTATAACTGTCATGACAATTTCAGAATTGCTTGATATCCAAATTGTTTTGTTTTCATTTGTGTACTTACAAATGTGAAAATGAATTGGGCTATCTAAAAATGCACTGTGTGATCCCATTCAAAGAATTAAAGATTAAAACAAGTAATTCAAGTGATTCAAGTTTCAATAATCATCTCGTACAAGGTAAAAACAAAATTATCCTCAACTGTTCATAGATCTATGTGTTCAACACAGTGTTTCTTAAAAAAAATCTTATTCTAAAAGAAAAAAAGAATGATTTAACAAGTCAACTATAACTCCACTTTTAACAAAAACCTTTTGTTACTTTTGTCACTGTATGATAAAAAATTTACATTATCAATATTTAGGTTTCATAAAATACCTGTTTTAACAGAAAGATGATTTTGTGGAAGGAGGCAATCATCTATAGAATTTTCAGAGCATAGCTTTCAACATTTGTTTCTAACAGTCACTCAATACTGATCTATTTAGAAGGAAGGCATGTACATTAAACTCTTAATCAAATATGAGCTAACAAACATGGTCTCTTGATGCCTTGCTTTACAAAGAATAATATAGAAATTTTGTTTATTGCATGACTTCTTCCTTATAATGGTTTGTGCTCACTTGCATATATGGTTCAATTTGAATAACAACAAATGATATGAATTACCATGACCAGGAAATCTGGCAAATACTTACACATGACATGTGGAAACACTGGACAGTACGCAATTCATCATCAGGCAAGCTGCTCTACTTTAAAAAGTTTGAATTAACATTTTGTGGAAGAAATCTCAACCATTTTCACAACAGAAGACTATGTATAAGCATCTGTTTTAGAAATAAGGAAAAGTTGATTTCTTTTTCTCTTCAGTAAAAAGATCTTTTCCATATAAAAATGTTGGTAAAATATTATCACTGCTATCAATGTGATTAACATACACTGCTCTCATGATACATTATAGAATAATTAAAAGAAGAAAAATGAATACATCAAAATCAAAATTTCAATTTAAATATGATTCTGTTATTGATGAAAAAATCGAATATTCTTAAAGTCTGTGCATAAAATTTTTTCAAAATAATTTGTTTATATGATAGGTTTATTTATATTATAGGTTTAATAATCTGACAAATAATTTGTTACTTTTAAATGTTATTTTCCTTGTGAAATGAGGCAGGCCATTCAGAAAGCTCTGCAGGCTGCAGTTTTCCCATGTATAATTGATCATCAGCATTATAGTTGCTATCTACCAAGCTTTACTTAGTCTGATGCATAGGTCTCGAGTTGCTTACAGTCCTTATTGTTCCTAAGTCGTCAGCTATCCCAGAATTGAACAGGCTCATTGCTGCTTAACTTCAATGATCTGATGGAAACCAATATTTTCAGTGTGAGTCTTAATGGCAGTATAGTTCATTTAAATGAATATCCTTTTCAGCAACAACATTAACGAATCATAATTTTATCTAAATCCTTGTGCATGCATGCAAAATATTTTAGAATTATAAGTTATAAAACCATAAAAAGAGACTGAAGTCATCATTTTAGATTGGGTTTCTTATAATGATAATTGATTTTGCCAGAATTTAAAAGATTGTGGAATATAAGGTGACAATAATACCAACCACAGATGGAGCATTTGGAGCAATCCCAAAGATCCAAGAAAAGAGACAAGTAATATTGCAAATCCTAAGAAAAGTTTAATTCTCAATTTCATTCACTGCTGAGATTGGCTATAGTGCTTAAAAGAATCCTGGAGGTCTGTTACTTGGATTTTAATGAAAAACAACAGTTAGTACTTGTTTGAAAAACTTGCAATGAGAATAAAATAACTGATAAGAGTGTAAATTTCTTATCTGATTCAAACTATTACTTATAGTTATCTTCCTTATTAACTGCTTTTTCATACTTTGTATAGCTTTAGCCATAATTTTTGTTGTTATTGTTGGTCAAGGAAGGAGTTTGTTTTTAGCGAGGAAAAGTTGTAACATGTTTGTGTTTACGTTGAGTTGTTTCCTCGCTGAGAGTGTAATTGTTAATGAAGGAAGGATGAAGAAGTAAGATGCCGATAGTCGAAATGTTTTTGGAATAGTTTTTATTTGCAGCATGGAAAATGTAGTTTGCGTTTGTGCTGCAAGTCTCATAGGAAAATGTTGTGAGTAAAGAGACGAAAAAGTTGAGAAGGCAGCACGTATCGTCGGACGTGCGAGGGATTGTGTTCACCATAGTTTAGCGAAAGTCTTGTTTGCCGTTGGAGGAAATAAACTTTTTGAGTCACCGTGAGTTTTGTGCGTCTGGTGGATTTGGGGGAGAGGCGTGCGTTGTCTCTAGAGGTGAAATGAGAGGTAGGTGCCAAGAGCGGAATAAGGCATCGCATCGACATAGCCAATTTTGGGGGTGACATAAAGTTGTTCCTGTGGTAGCATATTGAATGGATCTAATTCATATTCAACTAGGATTCCTTGGCCTAAGTGATAGATGCAAGGAAAAAACAGAATCAGAAACTAATAAACAGAAAATTTTTAGGCTCTAAAACAAATAAGTAAAAATACGAATCTGATTAGTCAAGAAATGTCTACGCGCTAAAATTTTAGGACTGCAATAAAACTATTTTTTGATCCGCTACTAAAGTATAAGTAACGAAGAATTAAATTAGATTTTTCATTCGAGGTCATGAGACCAGCAGCAGTACCGCAATTAAGATTCAAAGAGAAAGACTTGCGAACTTTTTTCATCAATGCGACACGCTGTCGCCAAAATCTGAAGAATAAACACAATGCGCACTTAATGTAAGTAAAGACCATTATTTTTATCCAACTTACTTCGGCCAACCATGGAACCATTTATCTAATAGACTTTATTAACATTTAACACACACACACACACACACACACACACACACACACACACACACACACACACACACACACACACACACACGTGTGAACAATCTTATTTTCATTTAACTGGCCATAACGTAATTCCACAAACGCCACTCGCACATTATGTTTCTCATTTATTTTCATTCCTGTTTTGTTATGAATATTAAATTGTTTGTTTCTTAATGTTCGTTGTTGTCATATTCCATTTGTTTTACGTACTTGTAAAATTTGTGTTGTATTGTAGTGGAACTAAGCGAGAAGTAATACCCGTAAAATACGTAAAGTAATACCCGTAAAATACAGACGAGAATTCACTCGCTACATGCACCCACTACAAATTGAAAAGAACGTATCCCTTTAAATACCCAATTACATGTTCCACTACACTCTCCTCCTCCCTCAGACGAGTTTCATAACAACTAACTTTGTTCTTTAATATCGGGGGGCCTGTTGTCTAGTTCCACACAACAGTCCATCTCTCACCATCAAAACTCGCACTGAAATCCTTGAGGGTGCGGACGTTTATATTGTGTAAGGATGTTATTCGCTTGAACAGGTTACCATCTATGAAAATGGCGTCGTGGAGTTCAGAGGGGTGCATTGTGCAGTAAGTACGCAACCAACAGCAATGACCAGCAAGAACAGTGGACTAAGTCCGTGTAAAAAAATGGATATTTCAGTGACGACGGTGCTTTTGTTTGTCAGGACGGTAGATACGGAAGTCGGTAACCGATTGATAGTAATCAATTTCCAACCAGTTCAAATACAGTATGAAATCACTTAATATCCTTCTTTGTTTTGTTTTTTTTTTTTTTTTTGTTTTGTTTTTTTTTTTTGTCTATTTTCATCTCTCATATGTATTTGAATCATTGTGATATAATAAATGAACGAATAAATAAATCAATAAAATAAAATAACTTTTTTATAACCACTAATTGCACTTCATTTTGAATCACAAATTTCTTCCAGAATCTACTTGGTACAAAGTGAATAATATTGTTTAAACCTTTAAGTGTCCATAACAACAATCTGAAAAAAAAATATCGCAAAAGTTAAATTTAGTGTTAAAATAAACTTCTTTACAAAAGATGCAAAATGTGGACAAACAAACAGAACGTAATATGAGATTCAAAGATAGTTGCACGCAACCATGACAAAGGTTAAATTCCATTTTAAATATTATGAATCAAGACTTCTTAATCAAAATGTACCTGTTACTTCAACACATTTGTTCCCTACCAAATTTAATTGCTTATCAATTGTTTTGTTTTTGTATAGACACTATACAGTTCTTCACCAACTCACAGACTTTCACCATATTGTATTTGGTTTTTTGGCTGGGGCTGTTTAATATGCCAGTTGCATCTCTGTCGAGGAGTACAAGCTTACAACAAATGAGTATCCTAAATATGACACTAAACCATCTGATGATGATTGGGGAATGTTGAGTACCCCATCATTGCTAGAGAGTTAGGATCCCATGTATGGGTCAAGTAGAACTATTTAATTATTTTCTATACTTGAAACCATTTAACTGTGAGCAAACAAATGTTTGGGGGTTTGGTTTGGTTTTATGACATATCAACCATCATACGTTATTTAATACCAAACCTATTTTTATACATATAAGTAAGTAAGTAAAGTTAGCGACTATAGTCGAGGGTGACCCGAAGGCTCCCTTTTCGATAGCTACTACACCAAGGTGTAGGGGAGGGCGCTACTCCATTCCCTGGATTGCTCCACTTTACCCTTGAACCGTACCTTATAATGCTGAGTGTTAAGCAAGGTGGTATCAAGTTCCATTTTTAAAGTCTTTGGTATGACTCGACCTGGGATTGAACCCAGGCCTCCCGGGCCATTGGCGAACACTCTAACCGCTGGGCCACCCAACTCAGTTTAACATAAGTACAGTTTAAATGTCAAAATAGTTCTATTTTAAAAAAATCAGTTTAGCATAAGTATACTTATTCTATTCAATCTATAGGACCCTTTCAGGTGCTACCACTCTGGGCCAGAGTGGACCTAGGAGTGATGGCAATAAAGAGGTAAACTGCATTCCCTAAAGCTCCTGCATTACTGGAGCCTCACCATCAGATTGTTTAGTGTCATATCCAGGACACTTGTTGGTGGAGTTTTACTCCTCTGCAGAGATGCAGTCAATGTATTCTCTTGGGGCAATTGAATGATTAGGTTTTGTTGGCGACCATAATCGAGGGCAACTGGAAGACTCCTTTTTCAATAGCTACAACACCGAGGTGAAGTAAAGGGTGTTACTCCTTTTTCTGGTTTGCTCCACTTTACCCTTGATCCATACCTTATGATGCAGTGTTCAGCAAGGCAGCATCAAGTATCATCTTAGCAGACTAATGATTCACATTCAATCAAATATTACTAATTATATTTGTAAGTTGTTCTTTGAATTGAAGATATAAAATATTATTTTGTATCTTTGATTAAATATATAACACAGCTTATTTGAGATAAACAATTTGGACAAAAGCCCAAAATCTCAAAAGGCATAAAATATTTAAAGCCATTTTGTTACTCAAAAAATATTTTATACAAAATTCCTGAAAGTTTTTACAGATCAATAACTTTATGATATAAAGATAAAATTTGTAAATCTCATTTTCTTTTATAGTAACAATTAACATTTGCAGTTATTCAATGTAAATTTTTGACTACAAATATAGTAAAGTAACCACTTGTGATCCAAGACTTTTTTTTTACCTTGAACAGATGGGTACTTCAGCTAGTACAAGGAAAATGAGCATCTTTATCCCCACTGTTTAAAAATATTTTATTCTACACTTTTCTATTCCTGTCTCTAAGATACTGGGGCTAATAACTTTTGCTCTGTTTAGCAACTAACTTCTCTTTTCAGTGATGATACCTATATTTCAGGATTGTTTTTGGAAGAAAATATTATTTAAGGAAATCAGAGTGTAGAACTTTTTTTAAGCAGATGAAATTTCATAGCAATTTTAACTTTGAAAAAAAAAAACAAGTCACAACACAAAAAATAGAAAATAAAATTATTCATGATCCGTTTTGTATGAAAGAGAGAAAAACAATGATTGCTCTAATTCACAGTAAAATTGAGTTTTTATTATAATAATGATGTTATGTATGTGCTCATTCATTTTATCATGATGTCCATCCTTATTTTGAAAGATTTTTACATAACCCTCACAGTCATTTCTACTGTCATTGCATGGTATAATGGTAAGCAAATCACTTTTAGCAAGTTTGATTCTCATGCCTTTAAGCTAAGCTTAACAAATGATAACCATCATATCTTGCTAATTTAAAAATCCCATTCAAGATGATGGGCAGTGGGACAAAGCAAAGAAAATCAGGGTTCAGCTTTTTATAAAAATTCCAAAGTAATATCAACAAGTTGAGTCAATTTCATATTACTTTTTTTTCATTCCTTAGAGCTGTAGTATCAGTCTAAAAAGATTTAACAACTCAAAACAAAATTAGAATATAAAATAGAAATCTAAGTTTCCCATTAAAAAAATCAAAATTTCTAATTTCTATTAGGAATTCAAATCCTTGATTGTAAAATAAAAGGACTTTAAAAGTTGAAAATATGGTTAGAAATTTTAATATCTGAAAATATAATCTTCAGATTTTAGAATTCCTTACAATGTCATTTCAGTTTTTAAAGAGTTAAGTATATGTTATTTACTTTAAATAAAAAGTACTTGTAGTTGATTCAAGATGTGACATTTTTCTTTTATTTAAAAAAAAAAGTCTGATAATATTTTATACCATGAATCTGTGTTGATATCTGTAACACTTTGAATGATAGATTTTGAAGATTAATAATTGAGATAAAAAATATAACTGAGAGAAATTTAGTTTTTTATGATGTGAATTGTATAGTCTAGTCTCTAAACCAAAATGCTAATAATAGCATGAACATTACTTGAAAATCATAGAATTAAAACTCTTATACATAAAGGTGGATCAATAAATAAGTAGTCTAACATAGTAGCTAAATTTTGCTCTAAAAATGTCACTCTATAATAAGCTTAACCCTTTGAGTCCTGAGCTGTTGAGCCTAGATTTACCCTCTGCTTTAAACTAGTATTCAGAAAAATAAACTGGGGTAACAGGTTCAAAGGGTTAATTTAGAAGCATTGTTAAGTAAGGAGATTATATTTAAAATAATTTTTTGTAAAATAAAGACTTTTTTCATTTTAAGCCTTATTGATATATTTTGGAGGCGCTTATGGTGTAATGGCTATTGTCATAGGGAATGGAGATGGTGATCCAAGTTCAAATCCTGGATTAGGCTGTTTGCATTTCACATGGTGCTAATACCCTTGGAAAATATATGCATCCAACTATTCTCCATCTAGCTATGGGTAAATAGAAGGGCTGACTGTGCTCTTTAAGCTTAGTGTGGCAACATGTCTGGGAGAAGGAAAACTCTAAATTCAAACCTGCTAAATTCCACTCAAAAATGACATTGTATCACATCTGCCTCATGCAGAAGGGTTGATAAATAGATATTGATAGATTTATACAGAATGATTTTATATAGAAACAAAGAAAAGATTTTTCTTTTTAAAAGAATGATTTTGAGTTTTGCTGGTGTCTTCATTTGACAAATTTAAGAATAAGCCAGTTTTGTTAGGTCAGTAGTAACTTAAATAAGTTCCAAATGAATTGAAATACTGATATATGTTGTTATAATCTATAGAAAGATAGACTTAAATCTTTTAAACATTATATTTTTATGCTATGAGTATACTAATGGATTTCAATAATCCATCATTTAAGACATTATTTCATCTCCTTTGTTCTGCCATTAAACTCAGCCAAAAGAAAGTATTTAGCAACTAGATTAAAATTGAAACAAAAGTTTAAAAATTCATAATTTGCTTGATAATTAGTTTCTGACATATGTTAGAATGATTCATGTACCATAAATTATCTCCTTTTATATTAATAAAGAACAATATGTAACAAAACCCCCTATTTTTGTCACTTGTTAAAGATCTGCAAACAGGACTGAAATATTCTTGCCTACAACACAATGATTAAGAGGTAAACTTTAATATAAACTGGCTTCTTCTAAAGTCAAGAAATAACAACTTTTGAAAAATTTTTAAAATAAATCTTGAAATATTAAAACTCATTGAAAGATTCAATCTGAAAATCATTCAACAAACTTACCTTGTCATTGTTGGTGCTTTTTGATACCAGAACAAATCTCACAATGATTACATAACATCTTGCAGCAGCAGAGTGTTAATCCGAATGGAAACAGAAACAGAAATGGCTTAAAAGCAAAAAGTTGAGACTTGTCAGCTTGGTTATATTTGGGAGTGATATTTTAATCATGGCTTTTTGGACAGAAAGAAATAAGCCCGGGTAAGGGAAGCAGAGATGAAAATACAGGAAGAGGTTGAGGAAGAAGAGTTGAATTGAAAGAATTATACTCAATTTTGAGGAAAAGTGAAAGATTGTGAAAACATTAAAAAGAAAGAATTAAAAGAAAAAGAAAAGTATAGAAAAAAGAATAAGTTTGAAGTCATAAGTAAAAAAAACGGGTAAAAGAGAGAGAGAGAAGGAAATGCAGTGAATGAATAAAAAAAATAAGTCATTCTTTTAGAAATAAAAATTAGATAGAAAAACAGAAGAACAGAGTTCTTATAAAATGAAAACTTATTCTAAACTTAGTAAATATCTATAAAAGGCAAAGAAAAAATTAGAAAAGAGAAAAGAAAAATGAGAGGCTTAAAATGTTGAGAGGGAATTACAAAGAAGAAAAAAAGTAAAAAGGACAACAAAACTGAAAAAAGTAAGTGAGAAATGAGAAAGATAGGTAGAAATTAAGATAAAAAGAGAAAATTATCTAGAAAACTAAAATTAAATAAAGGCTTTTTCTTTTTCTAAGGTTTCAGCAAGTAAACAAATTCTGCATTATGAGCCCAAATGAAGGAGTTTGTTGTGAAGAAATCCATTTACCCCACACTCCACTCTTGCAGAGCAAACCAAAATCTCTCTTCATCTTCTACCCCTGATATTCAGTGATAGATGACAGAAGCAGTTCGTGGCATCTCAAATATTTTTCTCGTACAAGTAAAAGAAACATGATCTCCAACTGGCCAATAGTGAGAAACTAGGTATGCCTGTCAGTCTATCTATCTGCTTCAGTGGATTTATAAAAATGGAAGGCAGTGTCCAGTCCAAGATGGTACCATACTGTGACTCTGTCTTCTTGATAAGATATGGAGCCTGTCTGACTTTTATCCATAGAGTCCACTTCAATTTTAAATAGACAAAGTGTTTCAATGTGTCAGTATTGAGTGTCACTTTAAAAGGATATCTTTCTAGAATGGCATCTTTCTAAAAGCCTGTCAAATCATGTTAAATTTACAAATAAATACTAATGCAGTAGTCTCTTAAAGTACAGACAAAAAGTCTTGGACTTGGCAGAAGACCAGTCTCCTGCTAGCATTGGCCTCTATTGAAAAACACCCACTGAACATTACTACAAACCTCAACTTCATAAAGCCACTGAAAATGACTCCTAATATACTTTAACACCTTGTCTAGGAGACACTACTATTTATATTGGTTTCAGGAAGAATTTCCTTGCCCAAAGAATAGTGAACCCAGAAATAAAGTTTTGAGTTAAAAGGTACCTTCTTCTCTTTTCTTTCCTGTCATAATTCTTTTTACGCCTTCATAGACAAAGAAGTTGTTATATTTTGATCTTCGACCCGGCCCAAAAATACTATTCCAAGGTAATACACCGGAAGGAAGTGACACATTCCAACGGCCAGTAATCAAAAGAGATCGTGTGGGTGGATTAAGGCCTATGATATGGGAAAAGGTGAAGGTCCCATTCTGCCATTACAGTCATGCACCGGAAGAGAGTAACCTCTGAACTGCATGACAGTTATTTCCGCTTGATGACGATTAAACATTCGATTTCAAAGATCCAGTAGGCGATCGTGTGGGCGTTGAGTTATTATTTAACTCAGTTGAGTTTGGGTCCCAGAGCAGTTGCCAGCAGACTCCCAGAGGGTTAGAGACGAGATGTGGTAGGGAAGGCCACACCCGACCGAGGGGGACCTTGGAAACTCCTGAAGCAGTTGCCAGCAGACTTCCAGACAGTAGAGACCAGATGTGGTAGGGAAGGCCACACCCGACCGAGGGGGCACTCGGAACCCCCCCGATGCAGTTGCCAGCAGAATTCCAGACAGCTAGAGACCAGATGTGGTAGGGAAGGCTACACCCGACCGAGGGGGCCCTCGGAAAAGCCCCAATGGAGTGGACCCCAAGGCCTCTGGTTGAACATCAGGAGAATAATAAAGACACAATGTGACGGTCATAACAGTGGGGTCAAAATATGAAGTTTATGTTCGATCTCCAGCATCCTCTCACATGCAAACCCTTAAACAACCCTTTCAAACCTTGCAATAAAGTGAGAGGTAAAATATTGTTAAAGAAGTCTTCATGTGTCTTTGTCCTTGCGTCTGTATTGATGTTGTGTCGTTGTGATGCTGAATGATGATGTAGATGACTATATAACAAAGTCAACAAATGAGATAAAAAGAAGAAACAATGGAGTCAGATACTACAACAATCAACAATCACCAACAAACTCCACTCTACAAAACTAAAAACCCAACAAATTCCAACACTCCATAAAACAAAACAAAATGAGTGAAAATAGATTTTTCTACTTTTAGGCAGATATTTGGAATTTTTTTCTTGCAAAAAAGAAAATATGTAAGAACAGCATTTTTGATTTAAGTTTAAAATATAGGTTATTGAAGTTACTATAAAAATAATGGGCACTTTTTTTTTCTTCATACCTATTTAGAGATAAATTCTGAAAAGATGCTAGAAATAGATTTTAAAATACAGTAAACTGTATGGCATTCATTATGATAATATAATTCAACAACATGCATTCTAACAGCATGTTTATTTTAGTCTTATAAGACTAATGAGAGAAATTATAACAGCAACAACATATAATGGTTTTAGCGCATTATTTTAAATCTAAAATGAATAAATCCTTCGAATAATGCTACACAAGAATCTGAAAATAAATTCAAAAGAAAAGCCTTATTAGTTAATAATAAGCTTGAAATCATTATTAATAGACTTTATGTAAAATCAACCCACCAAATTTGTTATGATGATAATCTTAAATCCATGATGATGGAATACTAATGTTGGATATTGACCAGAAGATCTCTAACATGTTGCATAAGTTGCTTTAGTAGCATAATAGGATATACAATTGTTTCCTAAAGTAAACAGGATCCAGGTGCTTCCTCAGCAGAAGTGCCGCATAAGTTGCATGGGTGACGTGTTAGATAGGAAGTGTGTCCATGTACATTGCGTAGGCGGGAAATTACCCTGTACAAGATTCATGAAGTAGAGAAGCAAGGAGAAACTAAGATATTTTGAGGCTTTAAGATAATGCCAAACTTGTGAAAGTAGAGAAGCAAGGAGAAACTAAAATGATTTGATGCTTTTAGATGGCCCCATGCCAGCCTTGTGAAAGTACAGAAGCGAGGAGAAACTAAGATGATTCAATGTTTTGGGGTGGCCCTGTACCAGTCTTGTGAAAGCAAAATAAAGAAATGGTTCACTGAAGATTTGTATCTTGCCTCTGAGTGTATAGCTATCTTCAGCTTTTTACTTTACTCAACCCATCCATACATTTTGGGTAATAAAAGAAAAAGAAAAAAAAAATAGATTGTATTTTTGTACATCAGTGTTGTCTTTCTCTGCTATACAATCTACTATATGAAGTATAGAGAGGTTAATCTAAATTGAATTTAAATTTGACTTAATCTAAAAACTAGTATAATCTAGAAATAAATTCTATTCAAAAAGAGTCAAATGATCTTAAAAGATGACTTCTGTATGGACATTTTCATCTTACAATAATTCACAAAATTGATTTTTTAACCCATCATCATATTAGTCAACTTATGAACATAACATTTTTTGTGGTTTTCTGAATCATGTTTTTAGCATTTTAGTTTATGAAAATCCCAAAACTTTTAAAAGATCTATGATGAGTTCAATTTACAATGTAAGTATAATGCTAAACTGGATAATTACTTTGTGTCCATCAGGCTTATGTGTAAAACCATATAAAGTAGAAAACTAGTTGAAAATCTCCTAGTGCAAAGTACTGACTTTTTCTTCTATGATTTTTTCCAATCACTAGAAAATCAAAACCTTAAAGAAATTATGTTGATGTCTATACCTTTGCAGAGCAAGCAACAACTATGAGGAGGTTATTGACATTTATTATCTTATTAGTCCTCACAACTGGGTAATTGAAATTTTTTGTGAAATTCCCTCAGTTATTCAGTTAAAATAGGATTCAAGAGTTCATGTTGATAATTTTCAAATAAAGTGTCATTAAATAGATATATAGTTTAAATCCATGGTCTTTTCTTGAAGTCAAAGACTTTTTTGGGCCTCCATAGGAACTCAATTAAAATCCTGCTCTTAGAGAGGCTTTTCAAGTAGCATCTATGAATGGAAGAAGAAAGTTAAAACTGTGGGGTTTAGGGTTATGTTATGTTAGGTATTACTTTGGTTGTATTGGTATTACGTTGTTTGTGTTGGTATTTCATTGGTAGCGTTGATATTTCGTTGGTAGCATTGGTATTTCGTTGGTAGTATTGGCATTAGATATCTGACTCCATATTTTGGTTATATTATATTTTACCCCACGTTGTCTGGCCGGTGGAATGCCTTGCCCAAGAAAGTCCCAAAAGAATTATACAAAAGAAAAGACAGCAACAGATAAGAGACGAAGACGTTTCTTTTATACTTTCCTTTATTTACTGGGTTCAACAACCATTCCGTGGATGAGGGAATTTTTCCTGAATACATTGAAATGGTTGAATCCCCCAGTTAAGGTGTCAAAAATACGTTGATTCGTTTCATGTATGTATGTGTCTGCATTTGGTATTTCGGGCTTCCATAAGGGTTAGTTTTCTTTTGGAAGTTTAGTTAGTTTATAGTTCATTTGTGGGTCTTGTATATTTCAGCATAATGCTGACCGAGAGAGAGCTGCTACTGGGTGAAAGGGGCTAACCGACGCTACGTCCAAAGACGTATGTGTGGTGCCCAAACACGCCAGCACGAGGTTATCAATCCGCTGGTCACTGCCTGAAAGAGGAAGAATATATGGTCCCCTTTGTCTAGAGGAATCCCTTTTTTCTTTTACGCATGCGTCATCTCCTTTTCCTGTTAGAGACCTCTGGGAGTTTCTGCAAATTTAATAGTTTTCTTTTTATTTATTTATTTTCTTTAATTTAATTTAAAATTTTTAATTTATCTATTCGTTCCCTACAAAACATTAGCAGAACTAAATGTGACTGTCTTGATAAAATTCAAACTTGTCTGCTGTTTTTTCCATAAATTGCAAACAAAAAACAGTATTTTAACAACTCATACCTCAGGTGAAAGCAAATATAACCTTTCAAGCAGAGTTTTCTTACATAAAGTACCAAAAGCAACAACATTTATTCCCCCTTTCTCACTACAGAAAAGACAAAGATTAATAATTTACATTAACATTCAATTTTAGTCATTTTGAATATTATCAAGAGATTATTTCAAACTATTTTTTAAAATAATAATGACCATATTCCCCTTTTGATATAATCTCTGAAATTTAACTGAATCCTAAAAGCAAATGATGTGGGTTTTCTTTTTTACTAAAGTCATACTTTATTAATTGTTGAAGATTATAAATTCAGCAGTTAATGTTTGCTCGAATCTGACTGTTTTGAGGTTGTGCTGTTAGCCCCTATCTCTACAATTATTTAAGTGAGACTCACTAGTTAGTTTATAGTTCATTTGTGGGTCTCTCTCTCTTTTTTGTTTTTGTTTTTTTTCAGCACGAGCTGAAGCCTCTGTCTGGCCTACTCCTTTTGCTTTGGGAGCTCTTGTTTATTCGCCTTCTACTTTAGGCAGTTTTTCTTAAGCAAGGTGGCTTAAGGAAAATAGGCCCATTAGTCTTAGGCTAAGCCTCTTTTCATTTCAGGGTTTTTATGGTTGAAACAATAAGCCTATTGCAGGCTATATGTGGTATTAGTATGCTGTCCCCTTAAAAAAAATTGAGTCTAAGGTCTGGAAGTGGTATTATTGGACTTTTTGTCAACTGAGGAAACTGTTGGCCAGAAAATGTGGTAAAAGCCTCCATTGGCTCAACAGAAGAAAATCCGAGTTGAAACAGAAAGATGTTCATTAGAGAGAAGGAAGCAGTAGTCTACTTGAAGTTCACTTAAAGAAATAGTAAACTTCGTTTTCCACAAGTCTAAAAGGAAACTAAAAGAACATGGTTGTCCAGGTTGATTCTATACAAGAAGGAGACACTGAGAAGAAGGATAAACTAAAAAAATAACTTCTAAATGAACTTTGACAGAAAATACCCCAGAATGGTATTTTATCATTCACAAAAGTTAAACTGACAGTAGGTGCTTGACGGCATTCTCTTGAGGAAGTCAGTCGTTATATTTCTTTATACCCTTCTTTATTTTGGTAATAGTATTGTCATTACTTGAATGTATGTTATTTTGGTTACCTTGAATTCTATGTTTTCAACACACATAGGGGAAAATAAGCAAAGCTGGATTTTGTAAAGTTTATTTCTCTTGAAATAAATTACTTTGTGGGAACTGGTTGTTTTGTTTTTAAGAACTATAGACATGCTTCTCTTTCAGGTAACAAAAGTAAGCTTCCCTTCACCCTTTTTTATCTCCTTTATTTCTATACTTTTCTCTCCCCTTTTGCTTAGATTTCTAGGGCAAGGTAGAGATAAATATTTATTGAATTGAGCACCATTTCTCATATCTTGCATATTTCGTTTCTAATATCTTGCATATTTGACCTCTCATATAATAAATGAAGTTTTATAAGTATTAAATCTTAAATCAGAACTTTTTCAAATCAAAACAAAATATGATACTGGGAAATCAGTTTCAAACTTTCAATGGCTGATCTTTATTTTACTTTAAATGAAACAGATAACAACAGAAACTCTCAAAAATATCAATCTATGTTATTACAAGTTGATTTTTGTATAAATGAAAATGGCATACAGTAGCAAGATTTTTGTTATCATAATTAAAATACTTAGAAAAAGGAATTTTTAATCTAATTTCCTACTTCATAATTATTGTTAATCTTCACACTCATCCAAATCATATTTTCTTAAGTAAATAACTATTAAATACTAAATATAGCGGTGGAAAGGCATATAAGAGAGAAACTAGCTGTCTCTTTAAAGTCAAACATAGGGAACACAAGTTTATAACCAAGAGGTGGGGTTGGAAAAATCTATCCTTTCTTGTCTATGGTCCAGGTGAGTGACGAGGAATCTTGTTTGGGAGTGAGACAATTGAAGAAACTAAGTGCTGAAGTCAAGAAAGTAAAGATTTCAACACTACCTAGTTTTCTTTGTTTAATTAATGGGTATTGTGATAATTTGTGATGGGTATTGGTATAATTTGGAATCTACAAGGGACATGACATACCTGCATGGTAGTAAGGGATTGCTATCAGCATTTCAGTAATACCTTCATTCATTCGGTATATTTATGGACAGTTTTTTTTTGTGCCATTTGATTTTTCTAATAAAGAAAGAAAATTTCCTTTTTTTGCCTGAATGATAAAGGCTGAAGAATGGGTCTACTGAAATGTCCTGTTAATAACAATAAGTTTAATTGCCCCAAGAATTACCAGTATATTTTATGTATATTTCCAATATATTTCTTTCACCTTTTAATTTTTAGTCACTTTTGTTTTAATGCAACACATCCAAGTTGTCAATCTACCATAGCAATGAACTATATAGATCAGGAATAATGAAGAATAAGCTCCAGGTAAGGTATTCTTTATTATTTCCAAACTTACACCCATTTTACATCAGAGAAGCCTGGTTAAATGCTCTACCACAAAGATCCACTGGTTTGTAGAAGCTCAAATCAAACCTATTAATCTATCCTTATATTACATTCTCCAATTTACTTTTTTACTATGCTCAATGCCAAGCTCCTCTCCTGTGGTCCTGTCAACACTGTGTCTCTTATCACCATGCTTGATCTGTTGCTTCTCTTGTTGGTTGGTTGGTTGGGTTTTATGGCATATCATATGGTAGGTTATTTAATGCCAATTCCATTTTTATTCAAATAATCAGTTCTATTTAAAACAATTCAGGTTAGCATGAGTACACAGTTTAATTGTGAAAAACATTTCTATTTCAAGCTATTCAGTTTAGTCAAGCAGTTCTACTTCAGCTAATTCAGTTAAGTATAAGTACAGATTTTGTTTACACACATTTAAATGTCAAAACAGGTCTATATTAAACAAATCAGTTTAGTGTAAGTACAGTTTCAATGTCAAAAAACAGTTCCATTTCAAATAATTCAGTTTAGCATAAGCATGCTGTTTAAATGTAAGTATGGTTTCAGTTTAGCATAAGCATGCAGTTTAAATGTAACTACAGTTTAATTGTTAAGAACATTTCTATTTCAAGCTATTCAGTTTAGTCAAACAATTCAGTTGAGCATAAGTATGCCGTTAGTTCTATTTAACCCATAGATAGGGCCCTATCAGGTGCTACTACGCTGGGCCAAAGTGGACCAGGGAGCAATGGCAATGAAGGGGTACTCCATATTCCCCTGGGGGCATTACTGGAACCTGACCATCAGATTGTTTAGTGTCATATCCAGAACACTCATTGGGTGGGGTTTTTACTCCTCTGCAGAGGTGCAGTCAGTGTATTCAGTTTAGCATAAGTACACAGTTCAGATGTCAAACCAGTTCTATTTCGAGCAATTCAGTTTAGCATAATTACGCAGTTTAAATGTCAAAACAGTTCTAGTCTAAACAATTCAATTCAACATAAATACACAGTTTAAATGCAAAAATCAGTATTGTGAAGGAAGCATGATTTAGTTCTATTTAACCCATAGATAGGACCCTTATCAGGTGCTACTACTCCGGGTCAGAGTGGACCTGGGAACGATGGCAATAAATGAGTACTCTGCATTCCCCAAAGCTTCAGCATTACCCCTCTGCAGCAATACCCCTCTGCAGAGAAGCAGCCGGTGTATTCTACAGCCCCAGCCGACTGGACAATTCTCTTGTTGTTTCATGTGGTACACACTGGTGAGATCAATAACAACAAAACCACATTTCTATATGTACATAATTTATTTATTTCTTTGACAACACTTTCATTTTACTTCACCTGTTTTGACTGCAGAGTCTTTTAATAATCGGCCTATAACTGTGTAATCGACCGATTAATAGGTTTTCTAATGCCGATTTATCAGCAAATTTTATTGTCATAAATGGTACTAATATTGATTTAACTATATCGTAATTGAAGACAAGTTAATTCCCTTTTTCACTTGCCGTTGAAAATTCACCGTAGGGACATCTAGCCTTTTGCGACTGGACTGAATTTGAGGCAAATAGAGGTAAGCATAAGGAAAATTTCTCTCCTATCGAATTAACCTTATCATTTTGTACTTTAAATCACTTTGAAAGAAAATTATTACTCAATCATTCAATTTTCACTTTGAGGAGTTGTACAGTAAATTGCAACCACGTGCAAACTGAAAATAAACCATTCTTCATCCGTCATACTTTTGTTCCTCATTTTTGGACCCGTGCAACCATTACATATATATTTTTATTTTTCTGGTTTAGATAATCCATATTATTTTTAGATAAATTACTTATTAGATATCAGACATAAATAATTTAAATACGTAAAAAATTAATTAGATATTGATATCACCCATTATGGCAACCAGTTTCTTCTGGAAGTATTTTGATGTCAATCCCAAGAATAAGAATACATCTGTCTGCAAGTTATGTCAAGCCATCATATCAAGGGATGGCAAATCAGCAAAAACTTTTACAATGACTAATATGTTAAACCATCTTAGAAAAATTCATCCTAAAGAAGCAAAAGTTACTGATAAGAAAAGGAAACACAATGAATGTTCAGGGACAGACGTTCCAGGAACAAGTGGCAGCAACTACGAGCCTCCAGCGAAACACCAAACTACTAGAGAATTAATTTTGGTCTAGAAGAAAATTTGGGATATTAATGACCACAGGTCTCATGAGATCCATTATCTGATTGGAGAAATGATTGCTGTTGAAATTCAACCATATTCTGTAACATCTGACATTGGATTTAATAGGCTTATGGCAAAACTTTGTCCAAATTACAGTATTCCATCAAAAAAGTAATTCACTGAAAAAATAATTCCAGATATTTACAAAAGTAAAAACAAAAATGAATCGTCTCTTGATGAAATTAGCAGCATTTCTTTGACTACAGACATTTGGACTGCTAGTACAAATAATGCTCCCATTTTAAGTTTAACTGGTCATTGGCTTTCAAATGACTTTGAAAAGTGCAGAGCTGTGTTTAGAGTTGTTCTGTTCCCTGGTATACACACAGGTGCAAGAATAGGTGAAGAATTGCTCAATGTTCTGAATGAGTATAAATCTCCACTACAGTTTTCTTAGTCTTGCAAGATTCAGGAGCAAATATGGTTGCTGGTGTCAGGGAATGTGGTTTAGAGTCACTATCATGCTTCATACATACATTGCAACTCTCAATAAATGACTCATTATTTTCCCAACAGGCTGTGAAGACAATCATTACAACTAACAGAAATATAATCTCTCACTTTAATCACTCTCCATTAGCAATTAGCAAATTAACTGAAATACAGGATCAGCTTAATTTGGGAAAACATATACTCATCCAAGATGTGACCACACAGTGGAATTCAACATATTATATGCTGAAAAGGAACTTAGAACAACGAAAAGCTCTGGTAATGTATGCTGCTGATAATAAGATTCCTACCTTAACAACTTACCAATGGGGAATTGTTCAAAAAATTGTCCTGTTACTGAGTCCATTTGAATAAATCACCAAAGAAGCAAGTAAAAGAACTTCAACCATATCAATGATAATATGTACAATTTTAGCTCTGAGGTTATTTCTGTCAAAAGCTGTTCTAATTCTGATATTTCTGACTTTAATGGAATCCTTCTTACCACTATTTCAATGATAAAAACTGGTGTGTGTCTACTTTCCCAGATCAAAGATTCAAATTTAAATTTTAAAAA
The DNA here is from genome assembly GCA_963585895.1 of Sepioteuthis lessoniana. NCBI lineage: Eukaryota > Metazoa > Mollusca > Cephalopoda > Myopsida > Loliginidae > Sepioteuthis > Sepioteuthis lessoniana. Next base: position 23,597,291 of record OY757933.1, read on the forward strand.
AATGACACAGAAAACACCATTAAGAATTGGATTCTACATCTTATACTTTCTACTGATGATAATGAAGCATATTCAGGATACACTTCTTCAAGCTCTGCAAAGGGTCAAGTAGATCAAAGTGAAAGTAAAACTGTATCTATTTAAAGCTTGTTTGATGAATTAGCTTCAAATAAGTCTACAGTAACAAATCCAAACTTAGGGCAGGTAGAGATTGCAACTGCAAGCACAACAGAAATACAAGAAGCACAATCTAAACTTAAACTTCATAAGTGCACAAAAGAACTTGATCATTATGTAGCTTTACCCCTACTCACAAGAGGTGATTATCCATTTCAGTGGTGGAAAAGGACACAGGATACCTTACCACAGCTGAGTAAACTGGCTTCAAAATATTTAAGCATATCACCTTCATCCGTAGAGTGAGAGGCTCTTTAGTACAGGTGGTAAAATGTATGAACCTACGAGGAACAGGCTGTGTCCTGAGAATGGAGAAACTCTAATGTTTCTACATAACAACTTAAGAGTATTCAACTTTAAATCCTGATGAGACTATGAGAGCAGAGGAGGCAGGCAGCAAGAATAGAAGAGGAAGTAGAGAAGCTGTAGATGCAGAGCAGAGGTAACCACTGTAGCATGCTCAAGTGGAAGCAGAACTTCAGCTTATAGTTATTCACTTAAGAATTGGAATTTGTACTTTGTAGTTTGTTTGTAATTTCTTTTTTCTTATCTAGCTGTTTAATTATATTCATTTAAGAATTGGAAATTGTACTTAGTATTTTGTAATTTCATTTAATAAAGCAAAAAAAAAAGGCAAAAAGCCATCAGAGCAGTCAGACACTTTACAAATGTCAAATCAAATTGGCAGTTACTGTGTTAATGTGTCCAAGCTATCTGATGAGTCACTTGGTATTGATGAAATGGTTTAAATTTAATAGGAAAGAGAAAAGTAATTAATCCGCCGAGTAATCGGCAATGCGACCGATTACCGATTACTCGGAAAAGTGGATGATAAGGCCGATTACCTGCTGATTAATCGGTACACTCCTAACGGAGAGCCAGTGGAACATAGATGAAACTTCTCGACTGTTTTCGTTGGACAATTCTTTCTGACCAAAGATACATTGCTGTAAACTTTCTAGAATCATTTGATCATGTGATGTTTGTTCAATGAAAGCTTTGTTCTTAAATGACCTTGGGGTCATCACACGTTGATCACACAAGTGACACCCCAAAAGTTAGAATTTATTCAAAGTGTCTATACTACTTGCCAAACAATCATGTTTGTTAATCTATTATTTAACCCTTATTCTCTTTCTGAATTGCTCTTGGTTTTATATTTGTTTTTTTATAATATTCATATCATAGCATCTTTTATTTTTCATGAAGCAAGAATAAATATTTCAATATTAAATGATAATCAATGAATCAAAACTAGTTGATATAGTTGACAAAAACATAATTTTTATATTCTTTAAGGGTATTGATTGCATTAAAAAAAGATATAAAAGTTTGAAATAGAAACTTATTACATTCAAAATTTTATTGCTGTCGCATTTTTTTGCATTATATAGATATATACATATATATATACATATATATATATACATATACTACCATGGTTTATGTCATGAATGTTTGGACTATGGCACTTCTACTTTAGACAAGTAGAAGATCAAGATGCTAGCAACAGTTAAGTTGGTGAATTGAGAATGTTGGAGTATAAGTTGACTGAAATTCTTTCAAACTACTTGAATTGAAAGCAAAGAGTTGGTAGGAAACAGAAATTGAAAAAGACTGAAAAAAATAGAATAATACAGAGAAGAGAGAAAAAAGATGAAAAATAAGATAATAAAAAAGAGAGAAAGAGAGCAACAGTCTACCTAGTTTTTGTTGGTAAAAAAATTAATTTTCTATCTGTGAAATTATCATGCTATTTCAGAGGTCACATTGTGTTTTAAGTATGTGTCTTTCAATGGGCACTTTCAATGCACTTTGGCTGGCCGTGTTCATTGGTACATGGATCAGGTCGGCTGTGTCTTGGGTTTTGTGATAGTCAGTCAAGGCAGCCTGATGTTGGAAGCCCAACATTCGTGTCACGCGGCTGAGACTGACACTCCTTGGGTCTCAGGCAGTCATCCTCCAGGCTTTTATCTGCTTTGGCAGGGCTTGTTTTATCACCTGGCGCCTGATGCGCCCCTTTTTAGGGAAATGCCACAGGGACACAAGACAAAGCTACTATGTGTGTTCGGGCTTAGCCACTGCGCCTGGTACTCACTATAATAAAGCCTTGTGCCATACTCGTGTGTACGTTGGGTGTCCACCAAATAATCAGCGTCTGTATTAGACTTCGGCCAGCCGCGTTTGCTGGTACATAGATCCGGTTGGATGAGTTCTGTCTTTTGTGGCATTCAGTCGAGGCTGTCTTACATGGAGCACGAGGCAAGCAAGTGCTACCAGGGTTATGTAGTTATTCAAGACCAAAAAGAGTTTCCGATGAAGCCGTGAAATGCAACGAGTTTACGTGTGAGGAAGAGGTGCGAAAGTTTCCCCATCAGTACATCGAGTATGTCAAATCCCTGGATGGGCGCATGCTTTGGTTTAACCTCGAGATGTGCGAGGCTTTTGGGGTGTATTTTCGTGATCACTTTGCCCGCTTGTCTGATTTCTTGGTTCTGGATTTTCGTAGCTATTTAGCTAACTTCTCCCACCTTTTGGCAGCAGAAGCATTGATGCGTTGAAGCAGGTCGACCTCAACAAGACGCCAGGACTGGATGGTTTGCTCACAATAGGGGCTTAGGGATGCCCGATCTGGAGAGCCATGGGCTCGCTGAAAGATTGGCTTTCCAGGGTCAATCTTTGACGTGGGGTGCAGCGTGGAGACGTAAGCCTGAGGTGGCTTTTACCAACCTGAAGTTGTCTTAGATCGATCTTCCCTTCGCAGCGTAGTTCTGCTCAGGTCCGATCAGATCGCTGATGACAAGCTGCAAGCGATCGCTAAGACACGGGCCAAAATATTTAACTATGTTTTTAGCAAAGTTATGGGCCTGTAGTCATCTAAGTCCTCCCAAACATGCCTGCCACCTTTCTTTAGCAATGTGATCACACCCTTGGTAATATCTCCTTGGGCAAACAAATGGTTGTACATATCCATCAGAATAGGGACAAACGGTGCGACATCCTTAAGTACACTTCGTAGGACAAACCATCCAGTCCAGGCGATTTGTTGAGGCCGCCCTGCTTCAACGCATCACGGACTTCGCATTCAGTAACCACACCCTCGCAGCTAGCCGCTCCCACCTTCCCAAAGCAGGGGAAGTCGGCTAAATAGCTACGAAATTCCTGAACCGGGAGGTCAGGACTGCAAAGAAAAGCCCCACTCATCTCACGTACCTATCCGGGGACTTGACGAATTTGATGTACCGATGTGGAGACCTTAGAACTTCTTTCTCACGCGCGAACGCGTTGCATTTCATGGCTTCGTTGGTAACTCTTTTTAACCTAGATCTAACGACAAAACTCTTGTAGCGCTCACTAGCCTCACACTCAAGGTCCCGCATACCTCGATCTATGGCTAGGGAATCTCGACTCTCCTTCTTCACCATCTTGATCTTATTGAGTTTTACCTGTATTTGACGGCGAAGAACCCAATTCCATACTTAAAGGATTCCCACCATTTATTCCCGGTAACTGCCCCACTAGTCCCCGCTGAATTAAAGTTTCCAACCGCTACCGGAAGTCCTGTATCTCCCGTAAGGAGGTATTCAACTTACAGTAGCAGATTGACCCTACCAATTTTATGGTCTGTCTGCCCTACCTAGTGGAAAGTGGGACACGTAAAATAAAGAATGTCAACTCTTCGAAAACTCTGTCAAGATAAGTCCGAATCTGACCTGAGGTCGAATCAATTAGCTATGTCCACATCTCCCTCCCTGGGGGATCCAGACGAAACCTGCCGACCAAATCGTGCTCGGCCAACAAGTCGATCAGGCTGCTTTCATCCACTAGCACCTTATCTAACTTGGGGTCAACGATTGCATTCTAATCACCCACTCAAACTAACCATTTCATATTGTCAAGGAAAAAGGAACGTCTTCTGCCAACGCTATTGGGCGCATAAACTGCAACCACTCGGAACTCGAAGCTTTTAACGGCAACATCAGCCACAACCAGCAGGCCCCTGTCATCTGCAAAGACATGATTAACCATTGCAACAAGGCTGCGTCCAACTAGCTGAGAGACCCTAGCAATGCAGCTGTTGCCGAATGCTGAAAAGACCACAAAGACACCCTCCAGCACCCGACAGTCCTCTGTGCAAGTGAAGTGAGTCTCCTGCACCGCAGCGACATTCACGCAGAGAATTCACCAAGCAAGCGCACACTTGTGTAGATCCATCAGTCCCCTCACATTCAAACTGGCAAGGTTTAAAGTCATTCTTACTTATTCACGGTCGACGATGGTCCAGAAATCCTCGGGGGTGAGAATGTCCACAGTGTGCCTTAGGGAGCCGGTGCCAAGTTCAGTGGTAACTTGGCCATCTCTGGACACTCCTCCAAAATCCATAGGGTACCTTACCTTTAGAGAGCTATAAAAAGAGGGATGAACGTAAATCGGGACCGTCCCGCACAGAATGATAACATTTTTTCACGCCCGCGTGAGTTTAGCTATCCTTTTCCAGGAATTTCCATACCTCCTGAGAACGGCTACCAGCCGAGCAGACGAAGGTAGTCACCCATGGCTAAATTTTTTCTTTTTCTGGGGCCGCGTTGGTAGTATTGAAAAAAAAAACTTGTGCTCAGTTGAAAAAATGTGTTCAAAAACACAGTCAATGCAGAGTCCGTGACATGACTGAAGCAAGCCGGTATATATATATACAACAATATATCAATTCCTGGGCCAGCTAACCAATCACTGTCCAGAAAATGAACTTAACGTAATGCACATAATGGAATGCCCCAATGTCCAATCTCTCCTTCCTTAGTTCTGCATCTCACTTCAACTCGTACTGATATGTACCAACAAGCCAATACCCTTGGGAAGTCTCATTTCTTACCAGACGCTGGCCTGAGCAAATTATTCTTCTTTTCCACTGGTCACTCTTTTTCATCTTTTCTATAGCCACCACCAGCAATAACAGTAACAGTAGCCTCCTTCATTGATACACCTTTTCTCCTCCTGGTTGCCTAAAGCAACTATAGAGGAAAACAACATCCCTCAAACATCCACCCAACCTGACTTATTCTTGTAGGCAAATGACCTGATAGTACTCATAAAGGAGAAGGGGTAGTAAAACTACCGATGCTAATGGATTGGCTTTCGCTACCGGCTTCACATGAGACCAAAGACCCCTTGCTCCCGGTTAGCTCTATACAACCGAGACAGAGAACATCAATAAACAACAGCCCAGCAACGCCAGTCTCCTGAGCAGTAAAAAGCAAAACATCTGAAAGAAAGAGTGGGCAAACATGCGCCCTACTTTAAAGACAATGTAATACTATCAATACCAGCGTTAGTCGCGGAGGTAGAGCCCAAAACTCTGTCCTTCATAATAACGGATTTAACAACTGGCTGGTATTTAAAAATAAACGTTCGGAGAGCTCCTCAGAACAGCAGGAATCCCATGCCGGTCCTTCTGTCGACGAAGCTTCGCGACTTGTGATGTCCTGCAGCTCTCAGAGGAGCTTGTAGCGAAACTGGCCGGGAGCAACATCTTCACAAAGTATTTCTGCCTTCAGCCCGAGTATAGTGGTAGACAGAAAATCTGAGTTACCGAGTGTAACGTTCTGATTCAGCTAAACCAAAACAACAACAGCAGAAACAACAGCGAATAAAACAACAGTAGAAACAATAGAAACATCAGCAGCAGAAAAAGCCAAATACCTCCTATCCCACCAAAAAAAAAAAAAAAAAAAAAAAAAAAAAATCCCGGAAAAAAAGGGAAGAAAAAATCAGTGGGGGAACAGCCCGAGGAAATGGAGACCAGCAACAATTTAAAAAGGGGAGACAGTGGGGAAACTCAGTCCAAAATACTATATACCCAACCTAATAGAAAAAAGAAATACGACCTCAGTCTCTCCAACAAGTTAACTCACAATAGCCCCCATCCAAAGCGAGCTGTACTTCCAAAGTCACCTCTAAAACAACGCCCCTCCAAAGAAATCTCTCCAAATCACTCCCACCAAAACAATCCCCCTTCCAACAACCTTCACCCCAACATAACTCAAATGTGATTCCCTTCTCCCCAACACTCCCCTCTCTCTCACCTCTAAGGCTGTTCTCCCGATCTCGCTCGTTCATTAGACTCATTAGAACAATCGCACGAATAAGTCATAAACTCTAAACCCATCATAGGGCAAAATATGCCTCAACCAAAGAAAACCCACAGGAACTTTTTTAGGTGGCTTTGTGCTCTGCAGAAGCTGGAGAGCTTCCAGTAGATTTTCAGTTCCGTGAGGCACTTAATCCACTCTTAGGATTTAGAAAAATTAAAGAAAAACACGTCTGTAATTTGTTTAGGGGTGCACCCATGGGGCTGGGAGCCGCACAATGTGTGGCAATTCCTGAATAAGGCCAGTCGGGCGGACATAAGGTTGGCGGAATTGCAGCACTCCTCACTAAAAAAAAAAAAAATCATGCCATTTTGTGCAGAGCGGGTCCCTCTTTATTTCCTCCCCTCTTTTTACAGGGCTCTAAAACTAAAGTAAACTTTAGATGTCGGAGGTATGTCCAGAGATGGTCGAGTAACTATTGAGCTCAGTATCGGCTTCCTGGGACATGCCCGCGGCATCCTCACCCCCGATGATTTCCGTGCCGTAGTCGACAGTGAGTAAGGTAATTGGGCTTGATGACTTGCCACGTTGAATGGGAGGGGACTGAGAGATCCAAGCAAGTGTACGCGGTATTAACCAGCTAAACTAGGGATTCCAGCCGTCTCGGATGTCCCGTATCTCCAGTAACTTCCAATAGCCGGCTAGACTAGCCCTATTAGCTAACCGCAGACTGACCCTAATAAGTCTATAGTCAGTCTGCGCTACAGAGTGGAACGTGGGACACTTAACAAAATCAGTGTCAGCTCTTCTAACTAACACTCTGTCCAGATAGGATCTATTACGGACAGAGGGCGAACTATGTCCACATCTCCCTCTCTGGATGATCCAGACGAAACCTGTCGACCAAGCCATAGCGAGCCATAAAATCTATCAGGCTGCTTTCACACCTTCCCGACCCTCTAGCTCTCCTTCCGACCCTGTCTATCTTAGGATCAAGGATCGCATTCCAATCACCCACTAAAATTATCCGTTTCGGATCGTCGAGGAAAGGCGCTAACCGCCGAAAAAAGGAAACCCTCTTTGCAACGATATTGGGCACATAAACCGCAGCCACCAAGAACTCGAAAATTTTAACGGTGACATCGGCCACAACCAGCCCGCCCCCGTCATCTGCAAGTACAAGGTTTACATCAGCATTAAGGCTGCGTCCAATTAACAAAGAGAACCCAACACTGCGACGGCTACCGTATGCTGAAAGAACGACATAGTCATCCTCCAGCACCCGACAGTCTGCGGCGCAAGTGAAGGTTCGAGAGTTTACCAAGCAAACGCGCACACTTGCTTGGATCCTTCAATTCTCTCGCACTCAACATGGGGGCGGTTTCCAGGAATAAGTGATTAGAGATTTCGCCATCAAATACGGTCGCCAGCTCAACTTAGGACCAAGGTGGCAAAATCTTTCTCGGGCAGTGGAAGGGGGATTCCCTAGCCGTAGATTTAGCTAGACTGGACCTTGAGCATGAAGCTAGCGAGCGCTATAAGGGATACGTAATTAAATCTAGGTTAAAAAAGTTCCCAACGCACTTGCGCATGAGGAAGAAGTACGAAGGTTCCCCTCTCAGTATATCGAATTGGTCAAGGCCCTAGATGAACACGTGTTCCGGTCGAATCATGAGAAGCACGAGGCCTTTCAGACGCACTTCCGTGATCGTTTTGTTCACCGTCCTGGCCTCCCCGTTCAGGAGTCTCATAGCGATTTAGCCGACTTTCCCCACCTTCGGGAGGTTGAAGCGGCTAGCTGCGAGGATATAGTTACTGAATGAGAAGTCCGTGATGCGTTGAAGCAGGTTGGCCTCAGCAAACCGCCAGAACTAGATAGATTGCCCTATGAAGTGTACTTGATGATGCCACACGTTTATGCCTATTCTGACGGATATGTTCAACCACTGGTTCGCCCAGGGTGTCATCCCTAGTAGGTCCTAGTGGGGTTAAAAGACGGCACCAAAGCCGCGCTACCTTATTTGGATCAGTCCAAGGCCTTCGATAGAGTTGACCATCGGTTTCTAGCGACTGTTTTGGAGACAACCGGATTCAAACTGGAGCTCTACAAATGGATTAGCATGGGATTCCTTTTGCTGACCGTCTTACAGCAAAGGTATCCGCGTATGCCAATGATATCACTGTCTTTGTGTCCCGCCGTTTGGACATAAAAGCAGTTGCGAGGTACGAACAGATAGCAGGAGCCCAAATGAATTTTGATAAGAGCGAAGGTCTTCGTTTGGGTGCGTGGAGGGTGGGGTGTTCCCCTGCCAGGGCCTTCAACTGGAGCGAAATTGGTTGGAAATACTGGCCAAGGTAGACGTCCAGGTGGCTACCTAGCATCAAAGGCAGTTGCCCTTAAAGGGCAGGGCGGAGGTGTGCACCGTGTACATCTTCCCTTTGATTTTTTACTGTTTGTCTGTTGGAGAATCATCGGCTGGTACTACAACGATCTCTCTCCAAGGTCCGCAGATAGGTCTGTTATCAACGTCTGCGCAATTAGGTATGCCTGGAGAACCACTGGTTTGCTGAAAGACTGGCTTACTTGGGCCGATTCATGTTGAAGGACACAGTGTGGAGGCGAAAGGCGAACGATACCTTTCCTTGCCTTAAATCAGACCCCAAAGCTGAAGGTCGATGTAAGCTGAGAGGCGAAACATCATTCGTTAGCGAATGCCGTAAGGCTCTTCACAACCCTCCTGGGTCCAGTGACCTTCATCGGTCTCGAAAAGAACTCTATCGGGATCTAGTGGTGGGCTCCTCTTAGGATCATCTTGTGGATCGACTTGGCTGGTTGAGGGAGGTGGTTTGCTCGCATTGGAATATGGCGTCAGCGGGTGGACGGCCCACATCAAACCCAAGCAGCTCGTGCTGCTCGATGTTGCTTACGTCGTTGACAACGTTTCAAGGTAATAAGCGTGTTGTGTTTCTCGTGATACTAGCTGTAGCCAGAATGGGGATTTGGATGACGTGAAAGAAGTTGATTTTATGAAGATGCAAACTTTTCTCACCGTAATCTGATTTTGTTCTTTTATCATCAGCTTTGAGTCAAATTAGATGCGATAGAAAACGCTTGGACTGCAGGTGGGAGCATGCAGCGAGCCTGGTCGTACGAAAAGGGGTAATTTTGGAGTCATCCTTCCTTCCTCTTCCCCCGGTAAGTAGGCACTTTTTTGTCCCACTATTTCCCTAGTTAGCAGTACGTTGTGAGTCATTGTCCCTGTTATCTAGTGCCTAGTTCTTCCTCGCCTCCATTCTTTTTTGTATCCTATCCCTCTATCCAGTCCCACTTTTCTGTAGGTCTTGGATTTTCATTATTATATTTTCATCCACATCAGTCTCCCACACTGCACCCTGTCCTGCTTTTCTTTTGTCCCATTAGTTTAGTTCCTTCCCTCATTAGGGAAGGTCCGGCTTGTTTTCAGTCCTTTCATATACTGGGAAACAGTCGGCCTCCATATTATAGATGGGGGATGGGAGAGTAAGCAAACAGGTTTTTCTTTTGTTCTGCTTTATTTTTTTTCGTTTTTTTCCCCATCCCCATCATATCTTATAATGAAACAGAATCATACAATGATTTAAGATACAACTAATGAATAAAAAAACAAAGTTCATTCATAGACAAATCAAGATAAACCTGAAATTTAAAAGAACATTCTATCCACTTCGGCAAAAGGAAGAAACTATATTCCTTTTCATTGTAATTAAAGTAAGGTTTTAAGTTTAAGAAATGTGTATATGTAACATAAGCATCTGTCAATAGATCTAAAAGTAGATGGCAAGAATTTAAATATAGTCTTTTAGAGAAGTTTCTTTTTACTGCAGACTAAGAGGTACTTCCTGAACACAAGAGGCCAAAAAGCTAAAAAGAAAATCGGATTGGTAAACAGTGGAATCCAGTGTCCTCTTTCGAAATAAGAGGAAAGCAATATAGCACTGACATACTTTCCTTTAATGGCTCTCAGGTTAAAAGAAGGAAAATGCCAGGAAAAAACCAAATAGAACTTTTACTATTATACTTGGTGGAAAGGTTTAAACATAAAATAACTGACTAATCATTCAAGTTTAATAATGAAAGAACTTTTTAAAAAATTAATAAGACAAGAAATTAAAACCAACAATAAAAAACTTTTTTTTTTTCATTTTAGAAGGTAATCCTTCCAGGCTGCACTTCTCCCTTCAATTGGCTTAAAGGTATAACTTCCCATTGCAGTACTCCAATAAAAAGGAGTGTCACAAAGATGAAGACAATTTTTCACCTGTCTACCCAAGTGAGTTGCTTCTTAGGGGAGTTCCGCATTAATCTTACCACTACTGAGGGCAGTAGTGTTCCATAATAGTTGTTATATTTAATATTGGAAATATATCTAAATGTAAGAACTATTGAATGATGGAGGTGGTAATTTGTTATCTATTCAAATTTTCAGACAACAATAAGCTCAAAAATGTTAATTGCATATTTATTGAAGAATATTTATTAAAGAATATCTTTAATATGGTTTTGTCACAACAATATAAGTTAACTATTTCAAGTTTATAAGTTAAGATGGCTACATCACATTGTCATGAATTCATTTTTATTTTGATCAATAAGCTGAAATTGGAGCTCTTAAAATTCTCCAACAGAAACTGTTACTGAAAACATTCACATTAGCAAAGAGATTACTTTCTCTTTTTTTGTCTCAATGAAGAGTCTCATAAATTCTAAATTTTATAGACTCAAGTAATTCCTGAGCATTTATAAACTCTTACAAATTATTAGATAAATCAATGCTGATTAGAAATAAAGAATAAACCTCAGGCAAATCAATATGAAAGAAATCTATATCATGATTATCCAATTTTTTAATGTATATTGCCACTGCACACAAAAAAATGGCACATTATTGCTACATTTTGTTCATGCAAAAGCACTAAAAACACAATTTTCAATATAATTTGTGACTTAATATAGGATCAGTGTACAATTTAAACAGTTCAATCATCATAAACTCTAAAAGGAGATAACTATTAAATGATAATTATGTATTGGTTTGGTTTCTTTGTTTGTTACTTCAAGACGGCAGTCAAGCACTTTACACTATGGGGACTCCCACTAATTATATATTAGTTCTTCTTCTATATCTATATACTCACAATTATACAATAAACTCAATGAATCTAATGTGACTTAATAGCCACTGAAGGTAGTCTTCAAGTGAGTACTACTAAATCATCAAATCAATATTAGTAACATAATCTTCCAAGAAGACTCTTTTTCTCATCTCTTCTGAATTGCTCTTGCACCACTATTCTTTTAGAAAACAAAGTTAAAATTATAATACTCTTATCTGTGGTTGGTGAATGTCCTGCTGTCTTTCTATATATTATCTGGTTGTGTTTAAGACCGTTTTAAGAGGGCTGTTGACGTTTGGTTTCCTAGGGCTCAGAATTGTCTTCTGGGTTCTGTCTGTAGAACCAGGTGCTCCTGTCACTTTCATCCTGCCTTCTCCCTTTATCCTCAGCTTCTTTACATCCAGGTACACAGCGATCTTGAGGATAACTTGTAATTTTCATATAGACCTAAAAACCTATGCCTAAAATGATGACAAGGCCAACTTATCATTTAGTGACAACAAAACATCGAGATTGCTATAGTGACTACCACCCAAGATCTGAAAAAAGGACACATTCAAATATCATGATATAATTTAAGGAGATGGAACACAATATTCAAAGATCAAGGAGAAAATTTGAAGAGGAATACCACTGACAGAATAGATGTATTCAATGCCCATGCAGTTCCACTTGTAACCTACTGCTTCACATCATCAACTGGAAAAAAGAACGAAAGTAACTGGACTGCAAAACAAGGAAATTGCTCACTGCTGAAAAAATACACCATCCTTAGGATGGTGTACCTGAAATGAGTCAATTATAAAAATGTTGATCAATCTCAAACAAACCAATAACTAAAAACAGCAGACTTTAAAAGACTTAAATGCTGATCTAGACCAATGCAATAAGGCTAATTATTGCTTGATCTTGAAAGACAGCACCAATATAAAGAGCAGAATATGCTACAAACAAGAGACAACAATTCCTCTAGTTTCTGGATGCCCAGAATTGATCAAAACTGAATGTCTCTGTTGAGCAAGCTGGAAGCAATATAGTATCAAAGTTAAATGGTAGCTCTCTGAAACTAGTAGACAAGTTCACCTACCCAGGAAGCAGTATCTCATCAACTGAGATAGACATCAACATGTGACTAGCAAAGGCATGGACAGCTATCTCTAGGCTATCAGTCATACGGAAGTCCGACCTGATTGATAAAATAAGATGCAGTTTCTTCCAAGTAGCAGTCATGTTGATACTGCTATATGGATGCACTACATGGATGCTAACTAAACAGATGGAGAAAAAGCTTGACAGTAACTAAACAAGAATGCTGCAAGCAATGTTGAACAAGTCATGGAGGTAGCACCCCACAAAGAAGCAGCGGTATGGCCACTTACCACCCATAATGAAAACTCTCAAAGTTAGGCGAACCAGACATGTGGGACATTGCTGGAGAAGTAAGGATGAATTCATAAGTGATGTATTCCAATGGATCCCTTCGCATGGATGAGCAAAGGCAGGACAACCAGCAAGAAGCTACATACAGCAGCTCTGTGCTGATACAGGATGTAGCCCTGAAAACCAGCCGGAGGTAATGGATGATAGAGAAGGGTGGTGAGAAAGGGTCAGGGATATCCGTGTTGATGGCCCAACATAATGATGATGATGATGATGATGATGATGAAGAAAGGAGGATCTTGTCTGCTTCTTGATATGTCATTAAAAGACCATCCTCTCCTGAAAACTAGAGAAAACTCTTCAAATATAAAGATCTACAAATAAAAACAGAGAGAATATGAACATAAAGACATAGGTGCTGTCAGTTTGGTTAAGAAAAGGATAGAAAAATACATTTAAAAAATCCCTGGTGACATGAAGATACAAGAAGTCAATATGATCATTTTCCTCAGCACTTCTCATATATAAAGAAGGAATCCATCCATCAAATAAATCAATCATACCATTATGATAGCTCCAAGTTCAAGTGACTGACTTGCTTCATGAATATAAAAAGCAAGGCATTACAGAAAAACCTGGAATAACAATAATGATAATAATCAATAGAAATAGGAAGAAAAACAACTGTATTAATATTTCAAGTGAAAAATTGGTGAAATCTCACATGAGAAGACCTGGACATGGCTAAGAAAGGGAAACCTTAAGAGAGAAACTGAATCCTCTAATAGCAGTGCAAAACAATGATATAAGGACCAACTATGTTAAAATGAAAATAAATAAGATCCAACAAAATACCAAATGTAGTTTATGCAGTGATAGAGATGAAATTATCAATGACATAATAACTGAATGCAGCAAATTTGCACAAAAAGAGTATAAGACAAGACTCAACAGGGTGGGGAAGGTGATCAACTGGGAATTGTGCAAGAAATTAGATCATATGAAGAGATGGTATATGCACAACCCAGAATCCATCCAGGAGAATGAGATGCAGAAAGTTCTCTGGGATTTTGAGATACAAATAGATCACCTAATCTTGGCCAGATCAACAAAACCTAGTGATAGTCAACAAGAAAATAGACCCTGCCAATAGTGGACTTTACCATCCAGGCAGACTACAGGGTAAAATTGAAAGAAAGTAAAAAGGGAGATAAGTACATAGACCTTACTAGAGAACAAAAAAAAACTATGGAACATGAAAGGGATGGTAATACCAATTGTAATTATTGCACTCGGTGCAATCACTAAAGAATTAGTGAAGGGAATGGAAGATGTCGAAATTAAAGGATAAGTGGAGGCCATCTAAACTTCTGCATTATTAAGATCAGACAGAATACTGAGAAGAGTTCCAGAGACTTGAGGTGATGTGCTGTCACTCAAACTCCAGTTAAAAACCATCAGCTAATGCTGGAATGAAGAACTCTCAAAGAAGTAATAATAATAATAATGATAATAATAATAATTATAAAAGATGATGATGATGATGATGTTGATTGTGCAAAATAACTTAAAAACATTTTTCAACTGTTTCTTTAAAGATATTTATCAATTCTGAATATGTCTGTTCTGAACTGAATCCCGCTTAAGTACTCAGTACTTGGATATCTTGGCACAAAGCACCAAAAGTTTGATTGTAGCTAAGAACTATTTGCAGAATTTAGTTTCACACATTCACTATAAACATTAAAGCTTTAAAAGAATTTATTATATCTGATTAAAATAAAAAAAAGAATTCCAAATCTAGAAGGAGTTCTTCTACCATGTTTAACATACTTAAAAAAAAACATTGCCTGATTTGAGTAAGTTATCTTCAAATGTACATAATATATGAAGAGAGAATCTTATCAATAAAGGTAGAAAAGGAGCTTTTACCATCATAATGATACATAATACATCTATTTGCTCAAAAAACTGACAATATATATATGTATATATATTGTAAGAATAGTTAGAAATTATTAAATGTGGGAAATGAATTTATATTTAAATGTAGATATAGAAATAAATTCAAATTATGATAATGAATATTAAATTTACTTTTTAACCATACTAATGAAATACATAAATGATGGTTGTAATGCCTACATTTTTACTGCTAAAGATCAATCTATGATTATTAGATATTTAATAATATGTATATTGATAATATGCATTGATCTTCAAGATACTTTATTTGAATATTTTGTAGAAATTTATATAACAACACTAAAAGTCCTTATATTAAAAAGTATTTTAATAGATTTAATTCATTGTTCCCCATAATGGGTTTAAATAGAAGAAAAAAAAATTATAATTAAATCAATATCAAATTAATTTTACACCTATACACTTTTTAAATTAAGTAAAGTTGGTGGCCATAGTCAAGGGTGACCCAAAGACTCCCTTTTCAATAGCGACAACACCGATGCTACTACTTTCCTTGGATTGCTCCATTTTACCCTTAATAAATACCTTATAATGCTGAGTGTTAAACAAGGAGGCATCAAGTACCAGTTTTTGAGTCTTTGATATGACACAACTGGGGATTAAACACCGGTCTCCCAGGCCATGGGCGAACACTCAACCCACTAGAACAATGGGCCAGTATATAGAGACATAAAGATAAATCCAAAATGTAATAATAAATACCAAATTTGAATTTTAGCCTTGTTATACAAATATATAGTTATGATACCTACTTTTTGCATATAATAATACATTTGGGATTTTAATTAATTGTTATAATAATTATATTATTATATCATCTTTTTAAAGCAAATATTGTTTAACTAGAAATTACATATAAATCCATACAATATTACTATAATTTTTATTAGATATATATTTTAACTTTTTTTGTATTTGATTTAAATTAAAGTTTTCTAACAACTTTGATATAGAATTTAAATAAAATTCAATTTAAAGAACTCGCTGCAAGGGAGGTAACTATTAGTGATTCCCTGATTTTTTTCAAAAATAAAGAAATAAAAAAAATACATGACTCACTTTATAAATATAATCACAAAAAGGAATGATTGCATAAAAACTTTGGACAGTAATTAAACTTTATTATATAAAAGGTCCCTGAAATAGACCTTTTATCCTAAAAAATCTGATACTTGTGAAATCAATAACTTTTTAGTTAAAGTATTGTCATGGCATTATTATTCAAACATATAAATAGGACTACTTTCTATAAAATTATTGCCTATTTTTGTTAACAAAAACTGATGTAGGTGTCAGGTGAAGTAATAAATAAGTAAAGTTAGCGACCATAGTCGAGGGTGACCCGAAGGCTTCCTTTTCGATAGCTACTACACCAAGGTGTAGGGGAGGGCGCTACTCCATTCCCTGGATTGCTCCACTTTACCCTTGAACCGTACCTTATAATGCTGAGTGTTAAGCAAGGTGGTATCAAGTTCCATTTTTAAAGTCTTTGGTATGACTCGACCTGGGATTGAACCCAGGTCTCCCGGGCCATTGGCGAACACTCTAACCGCTGGGCCAATTTGAATGCAGCATATCAATTTACAGAATTGTCACAAAAATGTTCCATAAAACTTGAAGGTTTTAGATTTAATGTGGATGACAATACAAATACAAAACTATGATTACATTTTAGTTAAGAAATAAATTTGACTCTTATTGAATGAATTTAGGTGGAAAGAAGTTATTTGCACTTGCAATGTATGATTCATTTTTCAAAGGTTCTCATACAAATGATAAAAGAATCTGTAAATTTGTCATAGATGAGTAAGTTTGATATCTTCCTAACTTTATAAGTTATAAAGAGGCAGAAATTAAAAGCAACTAACACACAAATTATTATTATTCCTAAAATAACTTCTAGAACCTTCAATGCGCTGTCCATTAATGGGTGATCAATATAGAACTAATTAACTGATAGTCTCTTAATGGATATTTTTAAATGAAAAGATGAAAAATATAATGTAAACAATACATAAATAAGATGTAAACTCAAATTCATAACAATATTAATTATCATTATTACAACCTCTCCATAAAATCCAGCAGACTGTATTCCCTGAAGAGGAGTAAGGCACACCTCAATCTTAACTGTGATATCATGAACACCCTGTTGTTGGTGTTTAGAACATGCTGACTGTATTCCCTGCAGAGGGGTGAGATCCATTCCCAAAAAGAGTTACCTGAGTAGGATATTAAACATTATTTGATGGTGAGGGTCCAGTTGGGTGAGTATGGAGTACTTCTTCATTGCTATTAATCAGAGCTCCACTCTAACACAGAGTGGTTGTACCTAAGAATCAAATAGATCTGTTTTAAAATTATTCATATTTGATAGGACCAAGTGCAAAGAAAAAACCCTTAAGAAACAATTACACCAATAATTGTATATATCAATGTACAATGAACATGATTCTCAAACCTCTAGGTATGAAATAACTCTAGAAAAGTTGAGATGCTATTAAAACCAATCAATCTTAAAAAGTGGAGTGAAATGAACTTCTAAATATTAATCACAACCTATACTGCGACTATAACATGTTAGAACAAAATTATTGAACTTTTCTGTTTTACAAGTTTACTGATGCCATCAAAATACAATATTTTGCTATAACATTGTTCTAATGAATAAGGAAAACTTTGTTGCTTTTCATTTTTTTTATGAATATTAAACTAATTTTGAATTAAGTAAAAATAAGTCTTCTTTCTGTGTTTCATCAAAAGTATTGTCATAGTTTCCCACAACTTATCAGCCAACTGATATAGCAATGAGGTTAACTCTGACTGACCAACCAGCATCACCACATCTGCCATGTAAGTTGCCAATATCACCTTTCCTGACAAACTCCAAACAAGCTCACACCTTTTCTATGTAAACCTGAAGAGCATGATTGAAGCTATTCTTGTATAGAGAACTTGTACATGTATACTTATCAGGAAAACAGCAGCACTTATTTATTTAAGATATATATAATATAAAAATATAAATGAAAATGAGATGTGCACAATCATCAGACAGAAAAACTGATATATATATATAGTTATATTTTTCAGTTTTAAACAGAATTTTGAATTTTGAAAGATTGCATACCCTTCAGTAGTCTGATATTTTCCCTTGTAATATCTTTTATTTCATCTCTCATCAGCATTTCAATTCTTAGTTATTTGAGTGTTAGAGTGTGCCCTGTCATATAACCCAGAAATGTTTGTTTTACAAATAATGCACAAGTCAGAGGCATTAATACACAATAAATCACAAACTCTTTACAAAAAACACAGACTTCTGCTAAATCAACCATTGCTAATATTTTCTG
This sequence comes from Sepioteuthis lessoniana, assembly GCA_963585895.1. Lineage (NCBI taxonomy): Eukaryota > Metazoa > Mollusca > Cephalopoda > Myopsida > Loliginidae > Sepioteuthis > Sepioteuthis lessoniana. Next base: position 23,615,430 of record OY757933.1, read on the forward strand.
TAGTTTAGATGCTCTTAATAAGTCTACAAATTCACTTGGATTGCCAGTGTAAAGGGAAGTAACTTCCATTACTCTTAACTAGAAAGATCATGTATCTTCCTTGAGAACAACCTAGGTTGACAAATGTAACATAATTTTATATTATAACTGTAGTCTGTTTAAATAACCAAGATTTGGAATGGTAATGTGTGACTTTTATTTCTTTGACTTCTTGATAATTTCATTTGCTTGTTTGATATGCTCAACAGGTCAAATTACTCCTGTACTCAGATCTCATTTGTATTGCCTGGCAGTTTAGTTTTCCAATCAGCTAACATTTAACTTTTTTGTCACTGAGATGTTCTTCACTGCGTCTATTGTTTTTAACTTCAATCTGTTTGAAGCCTTTAATATATCTTGACTCAACTGATTTACTTCCCATCCAAGCCAATGTAATGAAACTTCAACCAATCTTCAGATTTGACAACAAATTTAAAGCTGAGCTTAATAACAGCCACTTGAAACACCTTTTTTATCCTAAGCAAAAATCATCCACATAGATTGAAATGATACCATGTAATTTTCAATCACAACACCTTGCAAAAATTACTTGATTACTTTTTAACACTTCAGCATCAAGGGCAAGCAATTCTTATTTATCTGTTCCAAGATGCATTACTTAAACCATATGCACACTTTATTTTCCAAAGACTACCACTTTGGTGTCAAATGAAACATTCTATTAATCAATATTTTCTGCAACACAGCTGCCTTGATATCAAAGGTATTACAGTTCTGACCATTCGATGCCATAATGGCAAAAGCTATCCTGAAACTCCTTAGAACATGTTGAAGAATCTGTCCGGACATATTTGGCATATTTATCAGGCATCAAGTCATTTCTATTGTGTTAACCACACTAGTGGTTAACAGCTGCATGCATTCCATTTAGATTTCTGGCAACCAACTTCTTTAGAGACAATCCTTCTAAATCCAGAGATCTGCTATTCAAAATTGTAGAAATGTTTGGGTTACTACCAAAAACCAACTGTTTTGACAATAAACAATCAAACTATGTAATGCATTCTTAGCTTGTAAAACTCATTCAAGTACAACATCAAAATCACACTGAACATCAAACATTATTTTTGTTACTATACCCTCAAGAATAGCATTATGATACTTACACAATCCATTTCAGACTGTGATCTTGTTCTAACAACTACATTCAAATTTTGATCCATATCTTTAAACTTTTCCATTGATTGACAACAAATAGTCTGATGTCCCAAAACAAAAATTTCAAGTGTATTTAACAATGGAATCTTAACAACACTATATCTGTTGCTATAATCAATTAAATGAAGAGCATTAAGTATATTGTGAGGATTGAATAATAAATAAAAGTGATGACTATAGAATGATAAAATAAAACAAGATAAAAATCACTAAATAAAATAAATACCAAAGAAATAACAATATCTCCATAGGCCTCTGAAGGACAATCTGAGCATGCTCAGAAAAAGAAGAGACATCCTGGTGCCAAAAAAGGAAATTCAAGGAGAAAGAAGTCAGACCTCAGATTGGAAGGCAGCTATTTTATTGTGCAAAGAGGTCTTCCCCCTTCAAGACTTAGTCATGAACTTCCATAGAAATCAAGTTGAGTCTTAATAGCTTCACTCATCTCTTTGTCTCTCCTCTCTTCCTTCATTTCATTTCAGTTAATGCAACCAATCAAAGAAAACAACACACATTGGGGTTTGAAAGAAGAAATAATCAACCACCAACCACAAATACCCATAAAAGCCTAACCCTATAATGTCCTTTGTATCTGTTGTAACCTGCACATTGAGTTGTATTGCTAAAGAGATAACAATAGGTCTTAGTTTATCATTTTTGGATTTCCAGCCAAATATCTCACATAGATTGAAACTCCCCTAAAATACAAAGTAACTTCCTATCTATTATACCAGAATCTCTTAAGTCATTCGATCACCATTTGGATGACAGAATTTTATTTGGCACTTTTCTGTACGGCTTTTATTCTGAATTTACAAAATAAACAATACATTAGCATTATTACCATTTGCAGATAACAGTTTAGTTATAGGTACATATTAGAGACCTGATTCACTAGCATTCAGCTTCATGTTTATACCAAGAAAGGAAAATATAAATACTTTATTCACTGCAGTCTCACTTACAAATAATGGGATATCACACTTAACAATGCCTGTATTGATATGAACTATAATTCCTCAAATAATATAGAGAAGAGCAATTTGTTTTGAGGAAAACAATCTTTTTCCATTACCAAATTTAAACACTAATACCTCATTTTGCTTACATTTTTTCTCACAGTGATGTAGGCAAAGTTTGCATGAAACAATTAAGCCACTTAACACCAAAAACTATTTCAGTGGTTCTTGAGTCCAACATAACTGCTTCAACTCAGCAATGACTTTTCATTGTCCAATTTTTCTTGGGACAATAAAATGTATTCTTTTTCAACAGAAGAAATAATAACAAAATTTCAAAATCTTTTATCAAATTCACTATCCCAGTAGTATATAGATCCACAAGTGAAGCATTGTGAAGATTTACAGTCAGCTTTGGGAAGATTTACAAGATCTCCAACTCAGTTGACTTCCACAAGATAGAAGAATCTGGCACACGTTCTTCTATCCCTTGCTATTTCATAAAAGCAACCAGGATAATATCTTGGTGACCAATTGCCATAAAAGACTATTTCCTGATCACCTAGGGAACTTTTGACACTATCATCTACATTTACATACTCAGAAAATACAATATCTGGTTCTTTCTTCACAGTGGTGGTACCAGAATTATTTGTGGACCAGTAGCAGCATGACTTATTTTTAGCCATTGCAGTGAAAGTTGTCATTCCAGTCAATGATAAGAATACTATAGAAGGTCACTTCTCAGATGAAAGGTTAGTAGCTAACTCATAGAATTTGATTACCTAATAACAACTATCATAATTCTCCGGTTTAAAATATAGAGGAGGAAAAAAATTCTTGGGAAACATCTTAATCCACTCTATTCTTTATTTATATCATCGACAATCTTTTCTATTCTAGTAATTTACAAAGTTTTTTGCTTAGATGTGGTACTAGGCCATATGAATGCGGCACCCAGTAAGACTTGAACTCACTCATGCAGGTTTCTTCATCTAGCTTGCTATCAATTATACCACCTAGGGTGCACATCTTTTCAATTCTTGAAGTAAATTACTAAACTTCTTTTCACTTAGACATGGTACAGGGCTGTTTGAATAGAACACCCAGTGAGACTCAAACTCATTCATGTGTAGGTTTGTATAGGTAGGTTTGCTAATCATCACATCACCCAAAGTGCCCATCTTTTTTATTCTAGTAATTTACTTAGATTTTTGCTTAGATGTGACACAAGGCTGTATGAATGGGACCCAAACTCACTCATGAAACTTTGCTAATCTAGCTTGCCAACCATTACACCACCTGAGGTACCCATCTTCTTTATTCTACTTCTACACACAACACAACCAACTCATTTTAGTAATTAGGTTAGCTCTGATTGACTAACCACCAATCTCAATAACTTCCTTGTTAATTAGTTGCCACTGCCACCCGCCTCCAAACACTCATTTTCATTATGAAAATTACCAATCATTTAAGTTTTAAAGTAATAAAATATTATATTAAATTAGAAAGATTAAAAAATAGATTCCCATGCAAACAGTTACCTACCATTTGGTTTTATATATAAATAAGTAAAGTAAAGTTGGCGACCATAGTCGAGGGTAACCCGAAGGCTCCCTTTTCGATAGCTACTACACCAAGGTGTAGGGGAGGGCGCTACTCCTTCCCTGGATTGCTCTACTTTACCCTTGATCCGTACCTTATAATGCTGAGTGTTAAGCAAGGAGGCATCAAGTACCATTTTTTGAGTATTTGGTATGACTCGACCTAGGATTGAACCCAGGTCTCCCGGGCCATTGGCGAACACTCTAACCCCTAGGCCAATGTCCGGTATTTTTTACAGACAGACAAATACATAATCTCCATTATAATAAGATATAGTAACAACTGGTTCAATCCTGAGTTTATGAATAAACACAACTATGATAAACGAAATTAATTCTTAATATATATAGAGATTTATATTAAGTAGATCCTACTTTATCATACACATTTGTTAGCTTCTAACCTCTGAAAGAGATATATAATATTTTGTTCATGATTGAATAATTAAAAGAAAAATTATCAAATTTAACATTTGAAAATTTTGTATTTTAGCAGAAGAGACCATAACATGTTTGAATTTCTCTATACTAGGACTAGGTTGTGTGGCTAATATATATGTCACAATGTATTTTAGGTATAAATAGATATCAAACTCTAATCAAAAGTCATAATTTCTTTAAAAATTTACAAGGAAAAATTTCAAGTAACCAACAAATTATAAATATGAAACAATTTTAGAACAATTTAATGGTTACATTAAAAATAACTTAATGACTTATTTTATTGTTAACAAATTGTATTTATAACTTGTATCATGATACAATAAAATATTTAAGTAAAATGTCAACATTTTAACATAAAATGGAGGAAAGGATTTTATTTTACTTGACTGAAATCTAGATTTTAAAAAATCTTACTCTTGAAACTAAGTGACTGAGTAGCAGTTTGCAAAACTCTGTCTTTTGCTACAGATAAAGAATTAATAATCAATAATTAATAGTCCATGGTTTGACACATAGTTATATGAATTTTTATGGAAAATTTTTAATGTATGTTGTTTGATCTATTGCTAGGGAGGGAAATTATGTCAAAAAATAAGTATTAACTGTTCTCCAATTACATTTTCATATATATTTCATGCATTGATATCATCATCATCATGTCACACCATCAGCACGGATATTCCTGACCCTTTCTCGCCACCCTTCCATTGCTCCTGGTAAGTCTTCAGGGCCACATCCTGTATCAGCACAGAGCTATTGTACGTAGGTTCTAGCTGGTCGTGCTGCCTTTGCTTGTCCGTGTGAAGGGGTCCACAGGAATACATCACTTATGGGTTCGTCCTTACTTCTCTAGCAGTGTCCCACAAGTCTGGTTTGCCTAACTTTGATAGTTTTTATGATGGGTGGTAAGTGGCTGTACAGCTGCTGCTTTGTGGGGTGCTGCCTCCATGACTTGTTCAGTATTGCTCGCAGCATTCTTGTGTAGTTGCCACTAAGCTTTTTCTCCATCCGTTTAGTTAGCATTCATGTAGTGCATCCATACAGCAGTATCAACATGACTGCTACTTGGAAGAAACTGTGTTTTGTTTTATCAGTCAGGTCTGACTTCCATATGACTGATAGCCTAGAGATAGCTGTCCATGCCTTTGCTGGTCGTGTATTGATGTCTGTCTTGGTTGATGAGACACTGCTTCCTAGGTAGGTGAACTTGTCCACTAGTTTCAGAGAGCTACTGTTTAGTCTGGAGATGTCAACTATTTGATTAAAGCACATATATTCCATCTTGTGTGCATTGATATGGAGGCCTATGCCTGCAGCTGCTCATTCCAGACGATGTGGCAGGTTTTCCACTTGCGCGGGTGCATTTGCCATAGCACTATGTCATCGGCATAGTCCACATTCATAAGTGTTTGTGTGGGGTTCCTTCTGCTTCTTTCCTTTGTTAGCTTGAAACTGTTTTCTTTCATTTTATCAATAGATGTTCTAAGCAGGTAGTCTAGACAGAGGATAAAGAGGTATGGGGCTAATGTGTCTCCTTGCAACACACCTGCTACAATGTCGAAGTAGTCTATGTCTCCATCTGGGGAACAGACTTTTCCTTTTGTGTTTCTATATAGCATCATTATAGCTGTGATGGTTTCTTTGGATAGGCTGTAGGCAAGTAGTATTTGCTCCATCTTTCTCTGTGTATGGAGTCAAAGGCATTGGCGAATTCAACAAATGGTATTGTTGCTTCTAGTGTTTTTGCACATGCACCTTCAAGAATTCGACGGATAGTCACAATTTGTGACGTCGTGGATCTATTTCTCTGAAAGCCATTTTGGTTCTTCCTAAGTATGTTCTCAATTTTGGGTTCTATGCGGTTACATAGTAGCACATTGTATATCTTGGCTGCTATGGATGTAAGGGTTATACTTTGGTAGTTCTTAGCTAATCTGAGGTCTCTTATTTTTGGGAAGGGGAGGAAGCACCCCTTTGTCTATCCGTCGATTGGGTTTTGATTATATACTGCATTACTGCAATACCATGAATTGCCTGGTCTTCCATACTTTTGCGGGTATTTCATCAAGCCCTGCTGCTTTTCTGTTTTTAGTTTTTGTTTGTACCAAGTCGAGTTCTTCTTGTGTAAATGGTCTTAGTTTGATGTCTAATTGTTTACTAATAATTCTCGTGATTGGTTCATGTGTAACTTTTGGAGGGTTTCTGAGTAAATTCTTGAAATGTTGTTTCCATAGGTGTATTCATTCTTGTTGGCTGGTAGCTTTCAGTTTAGCTTTTGCAGTGCTCTTCTTTCTGCTCACTTCATTTACCCTTTGCCAAGCTCTCCTGGATTGTCTATCTTCAACCGAGTCTCAAATCTTATCGATCTAATTTTGTATGTATTGTGTTAGTCCTTTTAGGTAGATGTTAGCTAATTCATTTTGTGCTTTAAGTTTCAGGGCATTGGTATTGGTTGGGTTCTTCCTATAGCATTTGAAGGCAGTTTTCATGTTTGCATGTTAACCGCTAATGTCTCCCATAGGATGTACTACAGGAGAAGACAGAAACACATACTCCGAATGAGGACTATGAGAATTTCATCAATGCCCACTTAGAATGCATACCAACTAAACCAAGAACATTAGATATAACTGCTCTTATAAAAAAGAAGGATTTATTATTCATCATTAGACTATGGAATTTATGCAGAAAAATATAGTATATAGAAGTTATGAAATCTGAATCCATAATGCATTGAATCTTAACAGTTTTCTTACACAAAAATTGAATCTTGAAAACAAAGAAATCTGCTATCATAAATGGGATCAGAAAATGAGGACTATGGAAAAATTCTTGTATGTACTTAAAAATCCAAAGTCTCTTTCCTATAATAAAATTTCCAAGAATAGTTTATATTTTTCCTTATTTGTTTTTACATAAATTCTCTATTACAATTAAATTTTCTTTTGGTAGCAATTCTATACTGAAATTTTTGTCATTTTTTATCAGTGAAAAATTAGTTGATTTTTTTTCTATAAGAATAAAAAGTTGCTGAGCATCATACATAAAAGATCACATGCATTTTGAACTATTTAATTATGAACTTTTGAATTGGCAACAAACAACATAATTCCAGAGATAAATGCTATCAAAAATATTCATAGCCATAAAAGATTCCTTAAATAGTTTAAATAAAGTTAAATGTCAAATATAAACTTGAATAATCACCATAAGTTGAAATATAGAATAAAATGGAACATTAAATTATTGTTCTGGACTAAGTGTAAAACTAGAGCTTTAAGGCAATGTATCCAGTAAAATCATTTGAACCTATTTCCTTGATATTCTATAAGTTACTATATTTGTTTCAGACAATGAGTAAAACGACCAAACTCAAGGAAAGAAGGTACATCATATTATGGGTCATTTATTCTCTTTTTCCATTCACATCATGAGTGTATCTCACTTTCTATTATTCAAGGCTGTCTCATAACATAAGCTATTCTATTCTATTCCTCATTAATCTTTCAAGATAAAATGCATGTAACGAGCCTACCTAAGTAATAAAGCAACATTTTTATGTGGAACAGCTGCAATAAATAGGTGAAAAGGATGCAATGTTCTCAATACCTGTTTTATTTAGGTTTCAGTTTCTCATATCAGTTTACTAACATTTTTTCATCTCCGTTGTCTATTTTTTATTTAGTTTTCATTTTATAGATTGTGATTCATTAATTAAGTATTAAGCACCTATTCAGTTACTACTTTCATTGAATACCCAGGAATTCTATTAAAATTCCTATATAAAGGTCAGAATGAGATAAACTTATTTTATACTATGCAAAAAAAATGCTTGACATTCTGCAGAATGCTTAAATTTTACCATTTGTTTGTAACATTAAAATGAATAATGTTAATGTTCAAAAGTTATACTGTTTATCACATGGAAAATTTTAAGAAAATAAAAAATTCATATGAAATCTATCAAAAACCAGTCAGTATAAATATTTTCATCTGATACATTTAGTAAAATGAAATGTAGACAGGTTATTTCACAGATTGACAGGATTATTTGCCTGTTGTAATCAAGATACAAGTTGCTAAACAAGTCTTTCAAGTTTGAAACAACTTCATTTTCTTATTTCTAAATAACAGAAATTTTGAAAGTAGCTGTGAAATTAGCCAGTTAGAAAGAGTAATATTTGAGTAGTAATAATACCATATGTTTAGACACATAAACACTTATATAACTGCTTTATAACTAGATGAATTTTTAAAAATATCCATCTTTTTAAATTGGTTTAGTTTAGTTTCTTTATTTAATGCCATATCAACCTTTGTGAATTATTTAATGCCAAAACCATCCTTGTTGAACAGCAGTGATACTATTTAACCCATAACAGGTATTTTCACAAGGGTATTAGTCTGAAAGTAAATATTATAGTTTGAACTTGCTTATTTCAAGGCCGCAGTCCATCACTTTAGCCATCACGCCATAGGTACTCCTCCTCCTTAAATTGGCAATGATTAAGTAAAATCTATAAAAGATCTGTTTATATCAAAGATACTGCACCTATTTTTTCTTATGTGTGATATAGCTGGAAATAATAAGTATACAACAGTGTATTAAAAAATCCATAAACCTGACACAGAATTATCAGTTGAATCTAGATCCATTATTGGTGCATTGAAAAATTAATATTCAATCAATCTAACTAAAAAATACTATGCTCTGAGTGATGATAGAGAATTATTTTAATAAGAATAAAGAGACATCTTAACAGACAAGATCACAAGTTTTAAATTGGCAAAATAGATTCAGGAAGTACCTGAAATTTAACTCTATGATAAATCCATCTCTATAATAAATGAAATTATTATAGAGATGGATTTTTCTCTTAAAACAAAAACAGGTGATAATACTTTTGCAAAGGGTTAATATTAAAATTTTCTATTAAATGAATTTTTTTCATTTAACTGAAAATTTTAATACTAACCCTTTGCAAAAGTATCATCACCTGTTTTTGTTTTAAGAGAGATGAAATTATTATAAAGATGAATTTATTATAGAGTTAAATTTCAGGCACTTACTGTAAAAGAAAAAAGAAAAAGAAAAAAGAACGAGAAAAAAAGAAAGTAACAGGGAAGGAACCCTACATTTTTAGAAATGAGAGAGAGAGAGAGAGAGAGAGAGAGAGAGAGAGAGAGAGAAGAAATTAAGTCATAAACACAGGATATTTTGTTTAATCGTGTGATTCAGACTTGACAAAAGTTTATTCCAACCTAAAACAAATAAGAGTATCAACATAGGGAAATTGAAAATTAAAATCAAAAGTGGATCACTAACTTAAAATTGAAAACTCTAGATTTGATTTAAAATTGTAATTCAAAGAATAAAAATTAAGGATCATCGTGGTAAGTACAATTATTTATTACCATCACTTTCAATATTAAGGTGAAATTAAGTTAGCACTACTCTTCCAAACAATGTCTAAGTATTTCAAATAGCTGCATCTTAGGAATTCAACAAGATGTCATTCATTCTCTCTTCACATGAAACCCAAACACCTGAATATTGTAATGGTTCTGACAGTAAAATAATTATTTATTGCGAACATGAAACAAGACATTATACAAAGAAATCAAAGAGATTGACAATTTCTGTGTAAATAACTGTTTTTATGGGATCATTTAGCACTTTGACCAGTGTAATATCTGTGCCAGTAGAAATTACCCAGTTATTTTTAAAACTTTAAAAGAAGAAACTTTAGAAGATTATACAAGTAAAAAGTATGAAATAAAAAGAAATAACAAATTTATGAAATTATGATTATTTTAATTATCCAGCTTCAAATTCCTCCCAGATCACTGAAGTTAATGAGTCTATTTAGTATTAGTGGGTGACTGCTAAGGAACAGTAGGTACTGTAAGCAATCTGCATACTGGACATATCCAAAACTTAGTAAATAACATAGAGCTTCAAAGTTGATAAAGTTTGAACCAAAGTTTAATGCAACAATAGCACCATATAAAACTTCATGTGACCATCATAATAGAATTTTATAGAGTTGTGAAAACCAGTTTGTTAAAATTGTAAGTGTGTATGAATATGTTTTCAAAACCAACATGCAAACAGCTAATAATACCTTGTATAACCATAGCAACAAAGTTTTTCATTTGTAATGAGGCTAAGTTATAAAGTATTACAGTCTCTTAAGGAAGAGCTTACATATATGAATATATAAAAGTTATTGGATTGCCAAAAAGTTAATTCAATTTATTAAGTAAACCCAAAAGAATTTTTTTTAACATTAACTTCATACTGAAGTCTGTCTTCTAACATATTTCAGACAAGTTCATTATTCAGTCTTACTAGAATTTACCTTTTTTAGAAAAAAATACTTTAGCTGCCTTTCTTTATAAAGAGAATTTTCTAAAAATCAGAATCCAAATGGCAATTGAAAAGGTACTTTATTTGTTGAATACAGCCAAGTTTTAACCATTTTTGTCAGGTTACTAAAGTAATAACCTGATTTAATATCATGTATTTTTTAAAATGGTGGATTTTCTGATTTTCTTAAATTATTGCTTTCAAAAGTACTTATTTGAATCAATCATCTACTCTTGCCAGTTGCTAATAATAGAGGATCCCTTTCAAGTATTACCATATATACATTGCTACAAAATCTCTTATATTTCATGTTATTGCTAAGTATTCACCTCTAATTACTCATCACAATTTGTTTAATTTTTTAAAAATAATTTAAGTTACAAATTGCACACATGAATAGGTTCAATAGATTTTTCCATTTATATTGAAACCGCATATCAAAGCAACTTATATATCCAAGTGAGAAAATTCAGGCAAAATCTTCAAACTACATGTTTCAATCAATCAGTTCCTCCTCCATAAACTGTCCCATCTAAGTGTTTAATTTGTATTCTTACCTTGAAATAAAAAACACAATCATCTGATAATGTTGCTTTTCTTTCTTCCATAAAATAAATAGAAGTGAACAAAATGAATAAACAAAGACCACAGCTATTTTATTACACACTGATATGACAACTTATCACAATACAATGAAAAAACAACAATTTTGAATCAAATTAAAAACTAAATACTCCTAATGCAATAAACAGAACAAAATTTTTTAAAATAACATTTATTTTTATGCTTAAAATACAATTTATATATATTCATGATGACAGTGAACAGGGAAAATAAAAACCATTCATACTTGGATAAAGTGAATTTTGGGTGTAATATTGCTTATTGTGGAGCAATGGACGATAGAGATAGGTGGTGGGAAAGGGTCAGGGAGATCCATGCTAGTAACACGACATGATTGCTTATTGTACATTTTAGCAGAAAACATCAAAGGTGCTTCATGATTTAAGATTAAATCAACAGGACTAAATATAACAGAAGGCTGTTACATGAAACATCATGAGAGGACAAATATACCTAATTGATAATTGTTAGAGTGACAGAGATGACAAGAACTTCACAGATCTTACAGAGTGTAAAATTAATGATGATTGACAGTAACCTCTTAATCAGGTTCAGAATCTTAAAATATCTTTTTGTTAGTTTAGAGAGAAGTAGAGAATATATGTGTATTTGGTAATAATTTTTACTTAATAAAACTGAGAAATGTTTGGACCATTCCAAAGAAACTTCATGCACATATTATCTGATTACTTCCAAGTGTATGTATGTGTATTCATAGATATTAAAGATTGATTTGCTTGCCCATTAATTAAATAAAACAGAATAGATTTTATATCAATGTATCCTTATATTCTAACCACATTTCTTGGCTGATTGAAAAATGTAAATATTTCAGGCTAAGAATAATAAAAGCATTGGAGTTTACAGTTTTATCCTTTCAATTTGATCATCAATCCTACAGTATGAACAAGAGAAAAGGATTTTGAATAAGTACTTTTATATTTGTAAAATCCATAATATAGTATCTTGCTTTTTTATACAGACACAACATTACAAAAAGAAAAACCACTTCAATATACTTTAAGCTGCAAATAAAAAGGAAAAAAGTTCTGGCTTGGATAAAGAGCTTCTACTCTTTCTTCGACTGCATAAATATATCAACTTATATATAAAACACAATGTGAATCAGTCACTCAACCTATAGTGTTTGTTGTGTTTTATGGACTGAGTTTAGTAAGACAAGAGGGAGAGACTGAAATAGATGCATGTGTTGCCATGAGTAGTAGTAATCTTTTATTGACCTTACTGTCTATAAAGTAGCATAAGTTAGGGAAGCGATAACAATATAACAAAGATGACAATTCATTTGTCATATTTACAAGGGTATATGTAAAGTTCATGATAGTTGTATTGTATTCAGCTTAGATGATTGGTGTCGGTAGCTGGTAAGGTCGATATTGTAGATAGGTGCAGCTAGGCATTCAATGCGGGTAGCTGATGTTGGTCGAGTCGTAGAAGTGCTGGTAGATATTTAAGGCGGGTAGCGGATGTTGGTCAAGTCGTAGAGGTACAGCTAGATATTCGATGCGGGTAGCTGCTGTTGGTCATGATTGGTAGATCAATGTCCCAGTTTTTGACAGTCCGTTGGGTTAACCAGGGGTGTCGATGTGGTTGCTAGCGAGTCATACATGGGCTAGATGGTGCAATTCTAGGGCAGTCCGTACAGCGAGTCGTACATGGACTGGATGCCGCATTGCTGGAGCGTGTCATGGTCAAAGTTGGTGAGGGCAGTTTGGTCGCATAGAGTCAAGCAGGTGTGGTGACTAAGACTTAATCGTGTCTTAGAACTGCGGACCAAGTGGACGGTCAGGGTAACTGTGGTTAAAGTTTGCCATGCCTTAGCATGTGTGAAGTCGAATGAGCAGATCGGTGAGGCTAGGGCTTTGCTGTTCCAAAGCCATGCGGATGTATCGGAAATGGTAGCTAAGGCTTTGCCATACCAAAGCCGTGCAGACATCGGAAATGGTAGCTAAGGCTTTGCTGTGCCAAAGCTGTGCCGACGTATTGGAGACAGTAGCTAAGGCTTTCTCTGCCAAATCTGTGCGGACGTATCAAGCGAACAGGCCAGGAGGCAGCAGCTAAGATTGGTGGTATCTTAGCGCTGCACAGAAAGGGAAGCGGTAGCTAAAGGCTAACCCATGCCTTTAGCACTGCACAGCCGAGCGAATGAACAGACAACAGAACTGACCGAGTTGGTTAGGGACCAGGTGGTCTTAGGGTCCTCTTCGTGTGTGCTGCCTGGCCGTCTGCTTCGACTAGTCTGTAAGGACCGTCAGAGATACTCCAGCCCGCAGAAGGAGACCTCCAATGGCCCTTAAAAGGAACTTTTTGCATATCTAAGTGAGGCAAGACTAATGCAACCATGAGAAGTGGGACTCAGCCTTGAAGTAAAGCGAATGCGACCACGAGATGTAGGCTTCAGCCTTGGGGAGCCTCGCTCTGAGTGCAGGCTCCTGAGAGCTTCGTAAAAAACTAACACAATTTTTTTTTTCACTGTCAGTTCCTTGTTTATATAAAGGGAATGCTATGTCACACTGCTGGGCTACGTAAACACAAAGTTCATCTATTAAAAATGGGTGTAGAAATAAAGTCCTTCTATAACCTGATATAGGCTACCGAAGTTAATTCACTCCATTTTAAAAGAGTTACTTTTGGCATATGTGCTCTGTAAATGTTATAAAATGAAATTTATTCCCTTTTCATAGCTGTAACGGTTGGTCAGGGTCGTAGAGGTCTTTATCATTTCCAGTCGTTGCCGGATGTAATTTTTCTAGTGATGTACGAGTATGCAATCTGATCTGTTTACATTTGTTTCTGTTGTTATAATATTAAGCATGTAGTGGGTGCATGTTATTGTTTAGTGGATATGTTACTGTTGTTATGATAATATTAATGTTGTTATGATAATATGTTTCTGTTGTTATTGTGATGGCAAGATTATTAAAATCCCAAGACGGGACTTTATTTTTCGCACGTGTGAAGACGGGGCGGTCTGACACTAGATCCCTCATAGAATAGGTCCTTGTTCAGAGTCCTTTCTCGGGCATATAGGAACTGGCATATTATGTGGGGGTTAATTTAGGGCTAGACTGACCGCCTTTGGCAAGGGGTTTCCAAATTTCACACTACACACACACCCACCAAGGCCCCTAGAACAATGGAAGATATGTACCTCTAGGTTTAGATGTAATAATATTAATTACAGTAGTCGACAACTCCGGTTTCCCCGTATAATATTTTTAAAGGAATTCATATAGGACAATTTAAGCGAGAATAACATAAGGCGAATAGAAGCTGAAAAAGAAACATGAAATAACAACTTTGATAGTACACGATACAAATGAACAACTTCAACGCGTGGGAACATTAAAATATATCAATCTTTTTACTACACACGCGGATACACATATTCAACGCGTCAGCTATATTATTAACGGATAGTACATAAACATAAATGTCTTTCTTCTTTTCTTTTCTTTCTTCTTTAGTCTTTCATCAAATTGAGAGAGAGAGAGTATATAATTGGATATAGGGAGAAACAGTCTTAAAGTTTACTTATCTTTATGACGACTTTCCTTTGGAGAATATTTTCTTTTTTTTTTTTCGGGTCAACGGAATTTATTTATGTTATATCATTCTGGCTTGAAGGTATGGGTTCCACTTGTCCAAGATACTTTCCGTCTTCCCCCGGTGATTTCGGTGGTAGTTTCAATATATCTTATCACTTCAACTACTGTTCCGCAAATCCCGGTTTTGGTGCTTCGCCCAGAGTTTGGTACGAGAATCGCCCCATCTGTTCACGACGACCTCTGTTCCAAAAACTGATTTTCTTATTCCCTATTTCCGCTGACGGAAGAAGGGGGCTATTTCCGCTTTTGGGATTCTAGCCAATCATTTGGCTTCTATCTTCTTCCTTCCCCTGTCAGGCGATTCGTTAGGGCTACTATATGTCCCTGTATCCCATTCTTTACCCATCCAGTCACAAAGTACAAACATCTGTTGGTTTCCATTCTGACCTGGATTTGTTACTTGAGGAATTGACCTACATTATCTCTCTTAATGGTCATTCTTTGACGGCTTGTTAATTCAAACACGAGGGATAGTAGACATTCCTTATTTCTCTTCTCTCAGTGGGAGACCACGTGACATTATGATAATATTAAGCATTACTTAACCTTGTAGTGGGTGCATGTTATTCTTTAGTGGATATGTTACTCTCCAATTTGTAGCGAGTGTGAGTGAGTTCTCGTCCGTATTTTACGGGTATTACTTTCACGTTTAATTCCACCACAAATACAACACAAATTTTTACAAGCACGTAAAACAAATGGAATATGACAATGAACATTAAGAAACAAACAATTTAATATTCATAACAAAACAGGAATGAAAATAAATGAGAAACATAATGTGCGAGCGGCCTTTGTAGAAATACAGTTATGGCCAGTTAAATGAAAATAGGGTTAAATGAAAATAGGGTGTTTACAGGTTAATAAAGTCTATCAAATAAATGGGTCCATAGTTGGCCGAAGTAAGTAGGATAAAAATAATTGTCTTTACTTACATATATGGGTATGTGTGTGTATATGAATGATGGACCGTAAGTATGGGTCTTTGCTTTCATTAAGTCCGCACTGTGTGTTTTCTTATGATTTTGGCGCATTGATGAAAGAAAGTCACAGGCCTTTCCCTTTAAGTCTATATCGCGGCTCTCTGTTGCTCGTTTCATGACCTCTGGTGAAAAGTCCTTTTGGGTAGTAGACGGAATGACTTTTTGGCCGTGGAAGAAATGAATTGAATGACTGAAAACTGACCTGGTTGATTAAATTCTTCGTTATTTATACTTTAGTAATGGATCAAAAAATAGTTTTATTGCGGGTCCGAAAATTTAAGCGCGTAGACATTTCTTGACCAATCAGATTCGTATTTTTACTTATTTGTTTTAGAGCCTAAAAATTTTCTGTTAATTAGTTTCTGATCCGGATTTTCTAGAATGTTCTTATTCAATGTTTTTAGCAGATTGATTGAAAAATATAAAAATGTAACTTCAATGCTAATGCGATTTTGATCCGAAATTTCTAGAATGTTCTTATGTATGTTTTTGGGGTTGATTATTTTAAGGCTAAAAAATGTGTATTCTTTCACCTAAGTATATATCTTATTTCGTTTCTTTTCTTGAATAAATCATCACTCAGAAATACAAATATACATGCAATATTTTACAGTTAATGATGCGGTAGACTACACTAAATTATCTGTCATTTTCTTTTTCTTTTCTCTCTATAGATCTCTATAATTCAGTCCTTCCAGTTCTGTGTCACTGTTTTTTGTTGTTGTTGTTTTTTTGTCTTTTTTTTTTTTTTTCTCTTTTCATACAACTTTATTTTCTTTACTTTCTTCTTTTCTTTCATTCTTTTTCCTTCTATATACTAGAGTAATTTGAAAGTGTTTCAATCAACTGATGTATGCGTTCTCAACTTGCCAACACAATTAATGCAACAATCTCAAACCTACAAGACAAGCAGAAGTGCTGATCCATATTCAAGTAATTCCATCATTTGTAACAAATATACTAGTTGATAATACAATAGCCAGATTATTTCTTTGCTACCATCTCTACAGTGGCATCATCTGGAGATATTCAAATTTAAAATAATGATTTTGTTTATAGAATTTTTATTATAAAAGCACATTTTAAACACTTTTAAAATGATATTGAACCAGAACAATTCAAATATAGTGATATATTTCTCTTTAAATAACATTTTGTTATAAGGACATTAAAATTAAAGTTTACACTGTATTTATCAATAATAAGGTGAAATAAGTTAGAATATTCTTCTATAAAAATTGAAATAGTTACTATGGGCAAAGATCTGGCAGCAATGTAAGGTCAATTGGTCATATAGCTTCTGAAGTTGGATATTTGAAAAATGCTGCCCACTATATGGTTATAAAGAAATTGTTTTTATATACCTTGTACTAAGCCCGGAGAGTTGGAGAACATGTGTGTATATTTCAAAACAACTTTTTTAAATCACTCGGCTATCGCTTACAACAGTGTAAAACCAAAAGAGACTGCTTTGGATCTGTAGTGGAAGGAAAATTTCGTATTTTGGTTTGGCGCGCAATTTAAATCGATACTTAATTTCACCCAATCAGGATGAACTATCCTATTCATCCCGGATCTCCCTTCCCGGGCAGCAGAAATTGGGTAAGCTGCCAAACACACTCTCTTTAGCTGGACTACGCCGCCCAGTGTAGACGTCTCACTGGTGGCTCTTGAATAGTAGCAGCAGCATGGACACATGAGGGAACCTATCTAATTTATGGATTCCTTGCGTCTAATATCTTTTAGACCAAGGAATCCCAGTTGAATATAAATTGGATACATTCAATACGTCACCACAGGAACAACTTTATGTCACCCCCAAAATTGGCTTTGTCGATGCGATGCCTTTATTCCGCCCTCGACACCTAGCTCTCAATTCCCCTCTGGGCCACTTTAATGGAGACAACGCACGCCTCTCGACCAGAGGCACAAAACTCACGGTGACTCATGGTTCATTTCATCCAACGGCAACACAATCTCTCGCACGTCCGACGATACGCGTTGCCTTTCTCAACTTTCTCATAACTCCATTTCGTCTCCTTACTCACAATCTTTCCTACGAGACTTGCAGCACAAAAAGCAAACTCAATATTCCATGCTGCAAATAAAAACTATTCATAAAAACACATTTCGACTATCGGCATACTTCATCTTCATCCTTCCTTTTATTTCTCAGAACCTAGCGAGGAAACAACTAAACACAAACACGTCACAACTCTTCCTCGCTCAACAATAACAAAATATCTTCTCGCCAAAAACACGTGACTAAAAGTAAAAAGTAAAGTTGGCGACCATAGTCGAAGGTGACCCAAAGGCTCCCTTTTCGATAGCTTACTACACCAAGGTGTAGGGAAGGGCGCTACTCCTTTCCCTGGATTGCTCCACTTTACCCTTGATCCGTACCTTATAATGCTGAGTGTTAAGCAAGGAGGCATCAAGTACCATTTTTTGAGTCTTTGGTATGACTCGACCTGGGATCGAACCCAGGTCTCCCGGGCCATTGGTGAACACAGCACTTTCCTTCTCTCGCTAACAATAACAACAAAACCATGGCTAAAGATCAAACTGCATTATCACAAAGGAAGTGGGGGGTAGGAATGGAAATAAAAAGAAAAGAAAGACATCTGAAGAAATTCAGAAGACCATCATTTGTATCTTTGGGGAATGATGACATGTCTACCACTTCGTGTTGTACTGTGAGGCGGCTAAGCTTCCAGATCATGGTATGTCTGTTAGCATTCTTGATGCTCTTTATGAAGGGCTGGTATATCCTCCAACAGGATGATGCTTTTATCGTCAACATCTGGATTAAGAAGGACTTTTTCATTGTTTTAAGTAAGTGGCACTGATTACATCTAATTTTTGGGCTTTTATTAGCCACCACCAAATAGGAACAGGGATACTTTAGCATGTAAAGCACCTCTCTCTTCATTGTCAATTTATTTTTTAGTGTATTCGTATCGTACCACCCGGCTCAAGTTAAAGAAAAAGTCCGAGTCGAAATAATCGGTGGACTTTTTTTTGGTAGTATCGGTAGGGATATAGCAGGGTCATTCCAAGATTTCTACCCATAACATGTGCATCATTAAATGGAGTACTTCGCTGAGCAATAATAGTGATATGTGGGTCTTGATTAATTTTCATTGCCTTTTTCAAAGTGCGTTTGACGGCTTGGATGGTGCGTTTCACAAGACTATTGTACTGAATATAAAGAGCACTAGATGTATCACAATGGAAATTTCATTCCTTTGCAAATATTTTGAATTCATTTGTTTTGAATTCAGGACCATTGCCACTGATGACAGTTTATTGGATGCCAATTTTTGCTAACATGTATAGAATACACATTTTTTCAGCCTTAAAATTATCAAAACACAGAATAAGAACATTCTTGAAATTTCGAATCAAAATCGTATTAACATTGAAGTTACACTTTTGTATTTTTCAACCAATCAGCTAAAACATAGAATAAGAACATTCTAGAAAATTCGGCACAGAAACTAATCAACAGAAAAAATATTTAGGCTCCAAAATATATAAGTAAATATACGAATCTGATTGGTCAAGAAAAGTATGTGCGCTTGAATCTTAGGACCCGCAATAAAATCTATTAAAATCCTATTTTTGATTCACTTTAGTGACCCCAAAAAGTATAAATAACAAAGAATTTAATTAACTAGGGTATTCCACTACCAAAGGGCATTCCACTCCTAGAGGCAACGACGGACAGTAGAAGGCATCGAACACAGGACACAGCAAAGAAACACGCGACGTTCTTTTGCCGACTACCAGAATGCGACACGTTGTCGCCAAAGATCATAAAAAAACGCACGTGTGAACTTAAGAAAACAAAAGGCCCATACTTACGGTCCATCACTTATATACCCACACGCATACGCATGTTTGTAAATAAAGTCATTTTTTTATCCTCTTTACTTCGGCCAACTATAGACACATTGGGTCAATAGAGTTTCATAATATGAACACACACACACACACACACACACACACACACAGGCGAACAAATCATATTTTTATTCAACTGGCCATAGCTGTATTTTCTATACACACACACACACACAAAAATGAACATTGTATTTTTTATTTTTATCCTGTTTGTTATGATTATTAAATTGCTTGTTTCTTAATGTACGTTGTTGTCACATTCCTTTCGTTTACGTACTTGTAAAATTTGTGTTGTATTTGTGGAAACTGAACCTGAAAGTAACTCCCGTAAATTACGGAGGGTACTCAGTACCCCACACATGTTTTTAAGATTCATCATAACAGTGGAATATTATGAGAGAGTGAATATTGAAAAACTTAGTGGTATAATCAACAACGCTCACATAGGGAAGACGACGATGCAGCAGCTAGCAGCACCGGTTTTGACATCACCAAGCAGCAGACAACAGCAGACCAGCTCCGGCATCACCAAGCAGCAGACACCTGCATCGCCAAGCAATAGACACCTGTATCACCAACCAGCAGACACCTGTATCACCAAGCAGCAGACACCTGCAGACCAACACCTGCATTTTCCGTTGCAGCAGACCAGATCATACAGCAGCACCATGGTCCGTGAGCGAGAATACTGCTTGGACTATGATCAGCACTCCGATGCAACACTGACATAACCCCGGCTAACCAAGGACTGAATAAACCGAGACATCGATCATCTTGCCTTTGTAACCGATTCTCCCATATCTTCGACCGTCTCCACCTATGTCTACGACCTGACCATACAGCTACACTAACGATCTGCATCAAGCACCGGACCATCCTGGTCTTCAATACGTGCTGTTACCAAGAACTTATAGAAAGCCGATTCTACGCCTTTTTACAGCACCAATTTTCAACACCGCAGAAACTACACAGAAATTATACAGCAACAGCGATTCTACTCCCATACGTGTACGATTCACTCAATGAAGACCAGACATTTTAAACTTACCCACTTGTCCTTGTCATTTGTCTAGTCCTTTGTCAATCACTTAATTTATGAATGTTTGCGAGATCGACGCATTTATTAGCCCAGCATTAATATCAATCCAGCATCCGGTAAAAGATTAATTTAGACAATGCTCATTGTAATTTTGTTCTAACTTATTTTGCTATATTTTGACCTTCGACCCAGCCCAAAAATGCTATTCCAAGGTGATACACCGGAAGGAAGTGACACATTCCAATGGCCAGTAATCGAAATAGATCGCGTGGGCGGATTAAGGCTTATGATATGGGACAAGGTGATGGTCCCATTGTGCCACTACAGTGATGCACCGGAAGAGAGTAACCTCTGAACTGCATGACAGTTATTTCCGCTTGATGACGATTAAACATCCGATTTCAAAGATCCAGTAGGCGATCGTGTGGGCGTTGAATTATTATTCAACTCAGTTGAGTTTGGGGTGCCAAAGCAGTTGCCAGCAGACTTCCAGACTGTAGAGACCAGATGTGGTAGGGAAGACCAAACCCGACCGAGGGGGCTCTCGGAAACCCCCGATAGAGTGAGCCCTAGGCCTCCGGTTGAACAACAGGAGAACAAGAAAGATACAACATGACGGTCATAACAGTGGGGTCAAAATATGAAGTTTATGTTCGGTCTCCAGCATCCTCTCACATGCAAACTTTGAACAACCCTTTCGAACCCTTGCAATAAAGTGAGAGGTGAATATTTTTCTAAAGAAGTCTTCATGCGTCCTTCATTCTTGCGTTATCCTTCATGTGTCTATCTTTCTGCGTGCGTCCGTCTTTATTATTATTGAGTCGTTATGATACGGCACATGACTATACAACAATTTCAGTGAGAAATCGTTTAATGCGACGTGTGTGCTTACAACAATATAACATGATGTCACAAGTGGGATACTAGCTATATCACCTTGTTTTACCAAGTCTAATGTAGAAAGGCTGTTTAGACCTATTTGTTTTTCGTTTTTTTTTTATCTATTTACATTTTGTATTATTTTTTAAAATACTTTCTACGTTTCGGGTTAACTAGAATGTTCACCAGTGGTCTGGGAGACCGGGGTTCAATCCCAGGTCATACCAAGAACTCAAAAAATGGTACTTGATACTGCCTTGCTTAACACACGGCATTATGAGGTAAGGAAGTAAAGTGAAGCAATGGAGTAGCGCCCTCCCTTACACCTCGGTGTAGTTGCTATTTAAAAGGAGCCTTCGCGTCACCCTCGATTAAGGTCGCTAACTTTCTACTTATAATCAAATCCGTTGCTTTGTTTTTTCTCTTAGAACGGTGTGTTTCAGGAGCCGCTAGAGGGGTTGGAATATTAAAAGTGTCGTAGATGACATCTATCACCGTTTCCTCTGAAGGACCGCTACCCGCCTAATTCAATATGCATCTCCTAAGTTGGTTAAGATATCTTTTATACGTGAATTGTGGATCCTTTACAATGTACATCATATTCCCAGCTCTTCTCTCGATCGTACCACTTCCCAAAATATTTATTGTCATTAAAAATTCTAAAAGAGACTTTTTCTCCGGGATTATAGCGTTTTGTTGGTACAATGTTTATTCTCCCATGCTTTGTCTGTTTAGGTAGTAATTTGTTGTACACAGACCGTATTATACGCGCAAACATCACCTCGGCTGGCGATTGTGAAACAGGTGTTTTATTATTCGGAGTAATCCTATATACCTGAAGGAATTGTTGAAGGGCTTTTTCAGTTGGTGTAGCCCTAACCTTTTTTCAAAGCTCTCTTCAAGGTATCCACAAATCGTTCAGCCTGTCCGTTAGAACGCAGATGGAACGGGACGGTAGCGACGTGATCGATATGGTATCATTCGCAGAAGTCTTTAAACTCTCTGGATGTAAACTGGCTTCCATTGTCAGACACTTAGGTGTCTACTATACCAAACCTTGCGAACAGCTCATGAAAAATTTTATGGTGATTTCCGTGGTTGGGTTTTTACATCTATGTACCTCGGGACATTTTGAGAAACTGTCGACTACAATTCCAGTAGGCCAACGAAGTCGATATGTATCCTAGACCATGGAATGTCAGGGGTTGAATTTAATAGGAGGTGCCTTAGCAGACAGGGCACAGCCTTTGCATAGTTTGACCGCGTTTTCAATATTTTTGTCCATGTTTGGCCAATAGACAAAGCAACGCATCAGACTTTTCATCCTATTACTCCCTGAATGGCCAGCGTGAAAATCTTTCAAAATACGTTTCTGCAATATCGACGGAATCATGACGCGTTCTCTGTAAAGTAACATGTCGTGGCATGTAGAGAAAATGTCTGTAGTACGCTGGTCCTTTTCCAGAAATTTTGTCTTTATCCGGTTGATATACTCATCGCGGAGAGTTTCTTGCTAAATTTGATCAAGTGTCACTGGGAGTTCCCTAACTGAATTGTAAAGGGTAATTTTTAATTCGCCTTCAGATTGAAGAGAGGCAATAACACTGTCTTCCAGTGGTTCTTTGTATTTGGGAATTAACCTCAATGGTGCGCCCGTATGGCTGAATTTATTCACCATTTTGAAATTATGATTAAGCAGGATTGTACCCCATCTCTGCGTATGATTTGGCAGACCTTTCTTTGAGCCAACAATAGTGAATAATGGCTTGTGGTCAGTCTGTAGCGTAAAGTATAAACCATGAATAAACGGTGAAAATTTGAGACAGCAAATAGAGTCCCTTAAGCCTCTTTCAATTTGCGAATATTTTTTCTCCGCAGGAAGCAAAATTCTCAATGTATGAGCTCTCAGTTAAGTTGTCTCATCAGTCATTTTGTGCAGAATGCATACTCCTACACCATACAAACTAGCGTCGCTGGCCACTACAATATCCAAATCTGGATTATAATGGGTAAGAAATAGTTTCCAGATCCCTCCAGGCATTCTACTGTCCAAACCCAGGGCTTGTCGTTTTTAACAATTCATTGAGGCGGAGGGCATGCAAATCATGCATATTCGATATGAATATCTGGCAACAATTACCTAGTCCCGGGAAACTCTGCAATGAAGCGATATTATCGGGTGCCGACATGTTTTTAGTTGCAGCAGCTCGTTCAGGACCTGGTCTTCTACCATCTTTATCAATAATGTGACTCAAGTAAATCTTTCAGAGCGGCGTTTAATCTAGTAGAAAAATCAGTGCAAACGCGTATCTCTTTGGATTTCTTTTTCAAATAGACTGTCGGTGCAGCCCATTCGCTATACTCTAACTTTGAAAGAACCTCAGTTTTTACTAGTCTATCAAGTTCCTCGTTAATTTGTTCCAACGAGATAAAGGGCACATTTCGCTTCTTTTTGAACACTGGCTGGACGTTGACTTGAAGTTCATATTTTGCCATCATTTTAGTACGCCTCCCTAAACCACTAGAAAAAATTTCAGGATAGGCTACCTTTTGCTCTTTTTCTAGTTTCTCAGCTTCAGTACTCAAAGTTTCAATTTTTTGACAGTGAGAGTTTACCAACAAGTTCCAAAGCTGGAATTGTGTCATCCAAATCAGTACCAAATAGGTTATTTGTATTCTTCAGTACGAACGATTTTAATTTAAGAGTCTTGCCGTTGAACGTTTCATTCGTAATCAAGTCTCCCTCGAATTTAATTTTTTCTCCCGTTACCGATCTTGCAATTTTAATAGATTTAATCATGTTTGATCTAAACAGTTTTTTCCAAGTTTGTTATTTAATTATCGTCAGATTTGACCCTAAATCCAGCGGGAATTTCATACTTTTGTTTAACATTTTTACGTGTGCAAATTTCCTTGTCTGGTTCGCCCAACCTTGTATTTTTTATGCTGCTAATTATTTTGTTTTTAGATCGGCAATGTGAGCTTTTATGTCCGACTCGGTTACATATGGAACATTTCTAATTCCGGAAAGTACAGTCTTTGTACCCGTGCAGAGCTCTACACCCGGAACATAGGTTGGGGGCAAATACTTTTGCTTGTTTTTTGATTCCTTGCTTTTAGTGGGAGACTTTGTTTGTTTCAATTCATTAATTTTAGTGGGAGATGTTGTTTCTTATTGTAGCGTATTTTTTCTGATGCAATACCAGATTCCTTAATTTTTTTTACAATTTTGTTTTTCGCCAACATACCTTTGACAATCCTTAGCAGTCTGCTGTAAAGTTATACTCGGCTCATTCTCGAATTCTCAAATTATTCTGCACCTAATTTCTGCATTTTTTGTTGAAACTAGTCCTTGCACGAATATCAAGCTTTTGAAGTTACCGCACTTAGCTCTGCAAGTCTGAAATCGTCACTATTTGTTTACTACTACACAAAAGTGGTAAAATCTTCTCCTTCCTTTCTAGTCAGATAAAGACATTTCCATCTTTTGTGAAAAAGAGTAATCTTCGGACTGAAGAGTTTCATCCGTAAATCTACTGTTTCAGTAAATGTTAATTCACAAGTGTTCCGGGACAGAATTTAATTTACGAATTTTGTGTGCTTAGTTGTTCCAAGTTTACTCAGAATACGAATTTTCTTCGAGTCACTCCAATTTCCACGATCTCTTATGACGATCTCATATGACGCAAAAGTTACGTCCTCCTCGGGAGAGTATGAAAAATTCCCAATCGCCGTCCAAATGGTGTTCTGCAAAAAATAAAATTCGTTTTTTGTTGAATTTCTACGATTTGACAGTTCTAAAACTTGTTTTAGAAATTCGAACTGTTTCTCTTCCATTTCTTTTTAATATTTCAGTTGCTTTTGTTCCATTTCCTTTTGATACTCCAACTGTTTATGTTGATATTCCCGCTGTTTCTCTTCATTTCTTTTTGACTTTGAATAAGTAATTTCTTATTCTTTCTGTGTTTCTAATCCTTCTAGGAGTTGCAATTGCTGTGTGTTTTGAAATTTCAGAAAATCTAATAAAGCACTTTTAAAATCCTCTATGATGTGTCTATTTTCTTTTGCTTTTTTTTTTTAAAGAAAAGAATAACCGAAAAAAATGCAATAAAATATGAGTGGAAAAAACTTTTAAAGGAAAGTTTTTTTTTCCACTCATATTTTTTTATGTAATTAAAAGAAAACTCTGAATTTTCCATAGCCGAGAAAAAACATGAGTTCTTTTGTTTTGAAGTAATTTAACCAAACACAAAGCTATTATCCTGAAAGAAAGATAAGGTTTATTTCCAAAAGTGTAGTGTATACAATTTTGGGGAGCACAAAATCCCAGGTTTTGAGGGGGAGGGGAAGGGGTGCTGGTCTATGAAAACTAAAGAGCCCTTGGTAGCCACATTCGCCGACCCATTCAACAATACAACTCGTCATTCATTCTTCACCAAGCGCCCTACAACCACCAAAATATTGCATTCACTCTATGAGAAGAGCCCTACTTAAAAACCCCGGATGAAAATGTATTTTATTTACAATGAATTGTTTATGTACAATTTATGAAAATGATGGGAATGGGAGAAAAACTCCGAAAGAAAAAGCAAAAATAGAACAAAATAAACACCCGTTTGGTTTCCCTCCTATCACTCCATCTACAAAATGGAGGCCTACCGTTTTCCGGTCTCCGAAGGGACCGAAAACAAGCCGGGCCATTCCTATTGGGCAAGGGAAATTAAGCTAAAGGGGCAAAATAAGTTCAGGGTTGGACGCGGGAGGTTTATGCAGGCTACAGAAATGAGAATATAGTTATGAATTCCAAGATCTTCAGGAAAATGGGGCTAGATCGAAGGTTAAGGGACAATAAAGAATGGGGGCGGAGAAGACCTTGGAGACTAACAACTAGATGACGGAGCAATGACTCACAACATACTGTTAACTCGGAACAAACTACTTACCCGGGGTGGGGTCCCGAAGGACCCGGTCTGTAGTCGGCATACCCAGGAAGAGGAGGGAAGGATGACTCCAACATTGCCCCCTTTCGTACGACTAGGCTCGTTGTATGCACTCACCTTCTGGCAAATATTATGCGATCCAAGCTTTGTCTATCGCATTTGATTTTGCCAAAAGAACAAAATCAGATCACGATGAGAAGAGTTTGCAACGTCATACAATCCCTTCTTTCGCGTCGTCTAAATCATCATTCTAGCTACTGCTAGGATCGCGAGAAAAACCACACGCTTCTCACCTTGAAACATTGTCAACGGCGTAAGTAACATCGAACAGCACGAGCTGCTTGGGTTCGATGCAGGCCGTCCACTCTCCGACATGAGCCAAAAACGGTCGAACTAGCTCGCAGTAGTGGAAGGCTGTGCTTAGCCGTTTCTTCTAAGCCACTGCCACAGCGAGGACATCGGGTATGTCTACCGGGCCCGTTTTGTAATTCAGACGGAAGAGAGGCAACACGTTCCGTGAGCAAGAATTCGTTGTTTAAGAAGCCCGAACCTTGCGCCCAATTCCAGTGCCAGCGAACTTCCTTTATTGACCAGCCGAGCTGATCCACGAGAGGATCCGACGCGGAGTCCGCCACTATTCTGATACAGTTCCTTTCGAGACCGAGAAAGATTACTAGACCAAGGAAGGTTACGAAGGGCCTTATGTCATTCTCGGGCAAACGGTGCTTTGCCCCTCGGCTTACGTCGACCTTCAGCCTTGGGGGTCTGACTTAAGGTAAGGAAAGGTATCTCTCAACTTTCGCCTTCAAGTAAGCCAGCCTTTCAGCGAACCAGTGGTTCTCCAGATCAGGCGCACTTAGATGCCTGTTCCTCCGACGTTGACAACAGACCTGTCTGTGGACCATCGGCCTTCGGCCTCCCAAAAGTAACTTGAAGAGAGATCAAGAGCACACACCTACGCCCTGCTCTTTAAGGACAAGCGCTTTCGAAGCCAGGTACCCATCTTTGCATTTATCTTAACCTGGACTTCCGACCAATTTCATTCCAGTTGGAGCCCGGGCCCGAACCACACCACGAGGATGCGGATGGGTCCGTCACTGGCAGGGGAATGCAACCCCTCCAGGCACCTAGCTGTAAACCTTCGCTCTTATCAAAGTTGATCTTGACTCCAGCTATCTTCTCGTATCTCGCCCCCGTGTTCTTCACAGCTTTTGTGTCCAAATGGCGGGACACAAAGACAGTGATATCATGGGTGGATGTGAATACCGAGGATAGAAGGGGACCAGAAAAAGGAATTCCATGCAGGACCGGACTTGCCTTCTCGTCCCTAAGCCTCCGGAGCAGGGGTTCCATAGCGAGGACATAGAGAAGAGGAAACAGGGGGCAACCCTGCCGGACCGACCGCTCGATCGCTAATGCCTCCGAGCGCTTCCCGTTCACCTGCGTTACCGCATGAAGGTTTTGGTACATCATGCTAATCCATTTGCGGAACTCCGGTTTGAATCCGGCGGTCTCCAAAACAGTCGCTAAGAACCGATAGTCAACTCTATCGAAAGCTTTGAAATGATCTAAATTGATCAGCGCAGCTTCGGTACTGTCTTTTAACTCCTCTAGGATCTCGTGCACCAGGTGCAAGTTGTCTTGGATTGATCTTCTCTTCACAGAGTTGTTCTTCTCAGGTCTGATCAAATCGCTAATGACAAGCTGCAAGCGGTTCGCTAAGACCCGGGCTAAAATCTTTAACTCTGTGTTTAGCAGAATTATGGGCATGTAATCGTCTAGCTCATTCCAAACATGCCTGCCACCTTTCTTCAGCAATGTGATCTCGCCCTTGGTAACGCTACCATAGGTAGCTCCCTCGGCGAACCAGTGGTTGAACATATCTGTCAGAATAGGCACAAACATGTACGGCAGCCTCAAGTACACTTCGTAAGGTAAACCAGGCGATTTGTTGAGGCCGACCCGCTTCAACGCATCACGGACTTCGCATTCAGTAACCAAACCCTCGCAGCGAGTTGGGGGAAGTCGGTTAAATAGCTACGAAACTCCTGAACTGGGAGGTCCCTGACCCTGGCAGCGAGCAAAGCGATCACGGAAGTGCGCCCGAAAGGCGTCGTGGATCTTACGATTCGACCCGAGCACGCACCTTTCCAGGGACTTGACTGATTCGATATGTTGAAAAGGGAATCTTCGAACTTCTTCCTCATACACTAACGCGTTGTATTTCACGACTTTGTTGGGAACTCTTTTTAACCAAGATCTACCTACGTATCCCTAGTAGCGCTAGCTAGCCTCACGCTCAAGGTCCTGCCTAGCTAAACCATTGGCTCGGGAATCCCCACTTCCACCGTCCGGAATAGCTTATCTTCTAAAGATTTTGCCATCTTGGTACCATCTAAGTTGAGCTGGCGACCGTATTTAATAGCGAAATCTCTAATCCTATATTGAAGAGATCCCCACCACTTATTCTTGGTAATCGCCCCCACTAATCCCCGTTGAACTATGAATTCCAGCTGATCCCAGAAGTCCTATATCTCCTGTAAGGTGGTATTGAACTTCAAGTAGCCAGCTAGACTCGGCCTATCAGCTAACCGCAGACTGACCCTTACAAGCCTATGGTCAGTCTGCGCCACATAGTGGAACGTGGGACGACGGCGCGGAAATCCTCAGGGGTGAAGACGACTCAAGGATCCAGTGCCGAGTTCAGTTGTAACTCGGCCGTCTCTGAACAAGCCTTCGACGTTTAAGGAGTACCTCAGGTTTAACGACCTGTAAAAGGAGGGGTGCACATAAATGGGGACCTTCCCTGAGCAAAAAGACATGATTTTCTTGAGGAAGGGGGGCTCCATCTCCGCCAGCTTTATGTCCGCTTGACTGGCTTTCTCAAGGAAATGCCACAAGCTTTTAGTGCGGCTTCCAGCCGAACGAACGAAGATGGTTACCAAGGGTGTACCCCTGAACAAATATGGGTTGGAAATGTTTTTGTCTTTGATCTTTTTTTTAATTTAGGAGGGGCTTAAGTGCTCTGCGGTGTTTGGACGTCCGTAGAAAGTTCTTCAGTTTCTGCAGAGCACAAAGCCACTCCTAATAATTCCTTTGGATGGATGAAGTGGAATGTGATTTGTGGTATGCTTTAGGGTCTTTGGGTGGATCTGATGACAGTCTTTTCTGAGACCTTGAACGGGAGAACAGCCTGGGAGGTGAGAGAGAAGGGAGAGTGGGGAAAAGAGGATTTCCTGTGATTTTTTTTTGGGGGGGGGGTGAGGTTTGTTTTATAGGGGGTTGAAGTTGTTTTAGAGGGGTTGAAGTTGTTTTAGGGGGTTGTTTTTCTTTTTCAGGGGAGCTTTTTGGGGCTGCTCGCAGTGGAGAAGAAGGGGACTTTGCTAGGTTTTTTTTCTGGGGGTTTTTCTTTTGTTTTTTTCATTGTTTGTTTTTCTAGTTTTTCCGGGAGGGGGTTGGTCAGGATACACAATTTTTTTGTTTGTGTTTCTCCACTCTTTCTTCTTTTTTTAAGTTTACTGAGGTTTCCATCTCTTCAGGCTGTTCCCCCTCGATGGTCTTTTTTTTTTCCTTTCTTTTTGGCTTTTTGGGGGATGATGAAGGTTGAGTGGTTGTGGAGTCAGTTGATATTTCCTAGGCTGTGGTAGTTTCTGTTGTCGCTTCGGTTGTTGTCACTGGTATGGGTTTTCAGCTGGTTTTGTTGCTGAAAATGTGGCTGTCATTTTTTTCTAGTAACCAGGGTCGGTCATTTTTCTTGGTTGTCTGAACGGACTTCAGGTTTCAGGGCTGCGATTGAGATTATGCTGGTGGTTGTTCTAGTGCTGGTTGCGGTGCTGGTAGTTGTGCCGGTGGCAGCCGTCTTATGAGGGCAGGTTCTTGCTATATAGCCTAGCTGTTTACAGGCCCAGCAAAGCGGCCTCCTGCCCTCGACGACTACCATCATTTATTGTTGCTCATCGGAAATGATGTGGGGAATGGCATGGAAGCCCTCCCTGTCTAAACAGATGGTAAGAATATAGTAACCGTGTGCCATCCCATCAGATTCCGTCCCATCAGATGATTTCAGTGGCGTTACCGCCTCCACGCTGTTGTATTTACTCAGATAGGCAGGGAAGACGTCCCCATTTAACTGAATTTGGACGTTACACACGGTCACCCTTATCGTCTGTTTTACCCTGTATTCGGGTTGGAGCTGGAAATATTTCTTTGTTATGTTGTTCCCGACCAGTCTTGATGCTAGTTCCTCCGAGGGCAGCAAGACATCCCAGGTGGGGTATCTTTGCCGGCAAAAATACCGGCATGGGATGCCTGCAGTTCTCAATAGCTACCCGAAGGATTCCTTTTTTAAACTGGCCTGTCTCTTTGTTCTTATGTTGGTGACTATCAGGGACAGGTCCGGGATAGGTACGATGTTATTGAGGCATATTTGCCTACCCTGTCCCTTTCGTGCTCTTCAGTCGTTTTTACGTTTATGGTCCAGGAGATTGGCGTTGCTGGGCTGTTGTTGTTGTTGTTTGGAGTCCTTTGTCCAGGCTGGATAGAACTAGCCGGGGGTGACGATTCCTTGGAACCCGGTAGTACTGGCCATTTTGTTGGTGTTGGTATTATTGCTACCGGTTGTTCTGGTTCCTTAGGAGTGACTTCCAGGTCTTTGAGGCTTGTGAACAGATCTGGATATGAGTTAATGTTTTCTTCCTCCTTAGTTGCTTTAGGCAACTAGGAGGAAAGATTGTGAAGTTCTGGAGGAGATTGTTTACTGTTGTTGTTGTTGTTGCTGTTGGAGATTATAGAAAAGCGTCAAGTCTAAAGAGACGAAAAGGAAACTGTGGCTAAAAACTGGGAAGATTGGAGAGAAAAAATAGGCAAGAATTGGTTCAGACTGGTGTCTGGTAAAGAATGGGGAGACCTATGCGTAATAGCTATAGGCAGCTTGGAGGTTATCTCCCCGAGTGTCAAGTAGAGGATATATTGAGTAGGTATAGTCCATTACAATGCAGGTAGGTACCACGACAGTTTTGTTAACATGCATTAGGACATTTACTCAACCTTCCAATTCACTTCGGTTGAAGACAAATACAATATTGACAACGTCATGGTGCAGTTTGACTCGATAAAAATCTGACGATCTTGAGACAAAATTTCTTGCCAGCAAGCAATCGAGCGGACAAAAATTCAACGACTTTATAACACTACTTCATCAACGTGAATTAGGAGACTTGACGGGCTCACTTGTTAAAGACATCCTAATTATTGGTACAAACGACCACGTCTTAGTGAACGCCTGTTAAGAGAGCTTAACGTCACACTGAACCAAGCAATCTAGGCCGGTCAAGCAGCAGAAGAAACGAGAAACCAGGCCTAGGTACTAGCAAGTACAGAAACATATAAGGCAGACGTAGCAGCTATAAGACATAGACATGAAAAGAATTTGCTCTGACCTCAGCTCACCCAAATGGGACACAGCTCGTGACAAGCAGCGACGGAATAACTACTATAAATTTTGCGCTGGTTCGCCTCCATAAGGCCAGTGCCCGGCATATTACAAACGATACTCAAAGAGTAATCACAAAAGACATTTTGCTAGCTGCTGCTACAGTTCGCCAGGTAGAAGCATACTGCTTAGACTCGGATTCAATCCAGAACCAATCCGACATCTTCCTAGGCAGGATCGCTGCTAATAACCCCAAGCACGAGGTTTTCCATAACCAGGAAGCAACTGCCCTCTCCATCAACACTCTTCATTACGACGAACAAGGTAGTCCATAGACAGTGCACTGGGATATTAATGGCAGCAGGATTAATCGTAAACACGATACTGGGGCTGAAATAGATGTACTCACCAAAGCAATCTACAACAAGCTTCATCAGCACACAACCTCCATTAGCCTCACCGCCCACAACGGCACAAATATTCCTGTTCTAGGCAAATGCAAAGCCTCTCTACGCTACAAAAATGTTACCCCAGTCATGTTCATCGTAGCTGATACCAATCTACAACCAGTTTTAATCCCCAAGGAACTCAGCTTGATTAAGCATAGCTTCCAGATCGATGCAAACTTCCTGCTCTCCTCAAAAAATATCAATACTGCTTCAGCGTACTTGGGACTCTTCAAAATACACACCTCATAACAATTCACCCTTCTTTTCCTCCTGTAATCAACCCACTGAGGAAAATTAACTTTGCACTGTGACAAACTAAAATCTGAACTCGACAGAATAACAAAAATGGGAATCATCAAGTCAGCCAGCCAACCTATAGAATGAGTGAACTCATTTCTGATCGTGGAAAAACCCAATGGGTCCCAGTGGATCTGTCTCGATCCACGTAACCTCAACAAGGCCATACAGAGAGAACATTTCCAAATGCTCACTGCGGAAGAAATCTTTGCTGACATGCATGGTGCAAAATCTTCTAAACTTAGTGCTAGCAATGGATTCCTACAAATTAGAACAGCACTCCATTAGGACGTTATAAATTTACTTGCCACTATTTGGCATACACAGTGCCAGCGAAATATTTTAGATTGAAGTCTCCCGCATTATAGAAGTATTGAAGGAGCTATAAATATGCAGGACGACATAATAGTGTGGGCACCAACATCACCCCAAACGGACTTCAGCTATACCCCTCTTAGGTAAAAGCCATTGCAAACACGCTTCATCCCAAGAACAAGGAGGACTTACAGCGTCTCCTTGGCATGACCAACTAATTATGAAAATTCCTACCCAAATACTCGGAAGTCTCAGCTCCGCAACGTATATTGCTTCAAAACGATGTGGAATGGTCTTTTGATCAACCTCAACACAAAGCTACTGTCGATTAAAAAACCAAATAAGTAAGGAACCTATTTTGCGATTTTTCAACCCCTCACTTCCAACCAAGATTCCAAGCCATCCTTCAGCAAAACGGAGGTAATGGTTGGCAAACGGTAGCATATGCCTCACGAGCCATTATTCCAGCCGAACAAAACTTCTGTACTCTTGAACGAGATGTCCTCAGCATACTTTTTGGCTGCAAATGGTTCCATGAATTTGTTTATAGTCATCATTTCATGGTTGAAAATTACCACAAACCTCAACCAGCGATCATCCAAAGGTCAATTGCCAAGGCACCAGCACGGGCACAACGTTTCATGCTAGCGCCATGGAAGCCCATGTACATATAATCTAGAGAGAATTGCCCATAAGTGATTATAAATTCATCTGATACCACCAGGCCACAGCCACCGACAAAACACAGCAAGTCCTAACAAAATACACTCTGAATGGCTAACCTGAAAAGAACAATGTTGAACTCTTTTCAAAACCATACTACAATGCCAGAGATAATATAACACTTCTAAAAGGATTGCTGCTGAAAGGAAAATGCATCATCGTTCCCAAAGAACTGCGCAAAGAGGTCAAGAATCTGTTTTACTCTGGACATCAGGGGATTGACAAATGTCTTATCCAAGCTAAAGAACATATCACAGCAGAAATCAGACACGATCAAGAATTGCACCACATGCCTGGACGAACGCAACGGGCAATCACCTGAACCGATCATACTATACGAAATCCTTGAAACTCCATGTTCGGTAGCTCCACAATCAACCAACAAATTATTTTTGTCTGAAACAATATCATATCCTTAAGCAAAGAAATATGTTTGGTCTTTTGAATAAGTTTTAATATTCTGACAAAAATCTCTTCTACTTTCATTTCGGCATTGGACTTATGGACTCTTTTTATTGGAGATGAAACAAATAATATGTGTGTCTTCCTTGGGCGGGAGATATTATAGTCTTTACTACAGTGCTGAGGTTTCTGGTAATTATAATAGTTATGATTTGTTGATTTACAATCATAACATGAATGGGCACTTACCCCAAGTTTATTCTGCGGTTTTATTTTTTCAATGGAGTTTTCATTTGTAATATTTTGCTTTATTCATCTGGAAAAGGGTCACACATACGCTCTGTTTCTTCATAACTTCTTATACATACCTTAAATTCAGAAAACGTTAAGGGCTTCTTCGTCTGAGTTATAACCGTCTCAAAAGGTTTAAAATCAAGAGGCAACCCTTTTAGAACCATGGCAATTAAAAGTCTGTCGATTATAACTTCACCAGCTTCATTCAAAGAGTTTGAAATATGCACTGCTCTTATTATATAGTCTGTAATAGACTCTGATTCGAATCTCCTCAAAAATGTTAGCTCGGTATAGAAGGAAATGATTTTCGGCTTTCCTTTTGATAAATAAAGTCCCCTTAACATTCCTAATGCATTTCGCCCATAATCTTTGGCATCTCTCATTACTTACGATTAACTTTTGTCGTCCAAATATTGAATGAGTTCGGCGAAGACGGTAGCGTTCTTTTCTATGAAATCCATGTCACTTTGATCAATTGGTGATAGTATAATTTGGTGTAAATGTTGAATTCTACGATATCCTGAAACTCCACTTCCCATAAGTCATACCTGGATTCGTTGCCGTCGAAAAACAGTTTCGCTGTTCTGGGCTCATGACCTGTTGAAATTCGGGTAGCAATCTTGTCCTCTAGTTGTGAAATTCTCAATACAAAAGATACATCCTGACAGTAGAAAACTACTGAGTCGGTAAGAGAATGTGGATAAATTGCTCCTCCTCTTATATGCCTCTGTGCGTCTCTGATTGGCCGATTTTGCCTTCCAGTTGCTTGCTAAATCTATAAATAGGGTGGACTATTTTCATGGCGTTTTGTACCCCATTTTATTATTTGGGTACGAGTTTGTTGTCATTGACCCTTTCAGACTTATACTTGTTTCTTGGTCTCTTGTGCACGTAGACTATTTTCTTCAGCTTTCCGGGTTGCCTCTGCTACTATAGAAGTCTCCTCCCCCAAAAATTTACCTTCCAAAGGACTCTGTCTATCGGCCGACCTCTTTAAACCATCGGACGTTAATTCGGAAATCGAGGCCTCAGGACATTCCAAAAAATGAGAAAGACGGCCAAGATCTCCCCCAGCAAGATACCAAACCTTATCGTCAACCAGACTAACTGGGACAGACTGGAATGCTATACCGTCTTCCTCAAGAATTGAACCAGTTCAGAGATGCCTGGATAGCCCAGCCAATACTCCGGTATCCCCCGGCTCTCCCACACCACAGACTGCTGCTACATGGAAACCTAAAGCCATAGACCCATAGCAATTTGAAAGAGATTAGGTGGGCAAATATGCCA
The DNA here is from genome assembly GCA_963585895.1 of Sepioteuthis lessoniana. Lineage (NCBI taxonomy): Eukaryota > Metazoa > Mollusca > Cephalopoda > Myopsida > Loliginidae > Sepioteuthis > Sepioteuthis lessoniana. Next base: position 23,651,229 of record OY757933.1, read on the forward strand.
AGTATTTCAAAGGAAATACTATCTACCCTATCCTAGAGATAAACAAGAACCTGGCGCCGAGAATAATCTCAATGGTTATTTCAGACCTCAAGACTAAAAGGCTGACTGGGCAAACCAAGGACAAATTTGAGGAGCTTCTCCAGACCCGTAGGATCTCATGTCGCTACCTCTGCAGACGCAGCTCTGCGACATGAGATATTCTACTGCCCACAGAGGATCAAGCTCTAAAACTGGTGGAAACCAAAATAATCACGAAGAACTACAAGCTCCAACCGGAGTATATGGGCACACGACTTATATAAAGGTCTCCGTATATAATGTCAAGCTGCCAAGTAAAATGCTTGCATCCTTTCTTAGTGCGTATGGATGCATCGATGAATGCACATCATTACGGAGCAATTCTAACGCTACCAATGGTGATTTAACCTACCTCATATTCTCCGCCATTCCAGACACTGTCTACTTCGGAAAATGCCAAATTATAGTGGTGGTGGAAGGGAGACGTCCTCACTATTAGCATTGCAAACAAACAGGACATCTCACCAGGGTTTGCCCCCCCAAAAGCTGGAGAAAGTCCTTCAAGCACCGAAAAAGCATCAGAACCCAGAGCCTCTGAAGCAACCAAACCACCAAAAACAAAGAATCAACCAAAGAATCTACTAAAAAGAAAGCTGAACTGAAGTAACCCGGCGAAAACGGAAAGCCCTTGTTGTGGAAAATAAAAAAAAAACACGAAGCTGCTTCAGCTGCCCCTCAAAAGACTGACTCACAGGAAAGCTCTCCTATAAAGACCCCTTCTCAAGAGCCCTCTGATACACTAAAGGGTAATCTTCCTGCCTGATACACTAAAGGGTAATCTTCCTGCCTCCTTCCTCAACTAGCCCCTTTTTCTTTTTCCCTTGTGGGGACAAGGGAAAAAGAAAAAGGGGCTAGTTGAGGAAGGACACCCACCCTAGAAACCACCACTCCTCAAAAAGTAGAAAAATCGCAAACCGCCGCATCTTCCAAAGTACCAAAGAAAAAACAACAGAAAAACCTCCGACCATACCTTCCGAGTCAGCAGAATCCATGGTTACCTCACTACCAGTGACACAAAAAGATGCTGAGATATCGGGGACGAACCCTTAAAAAAACAAAAGTCCCTCCCCACAAAAACACACCCCAGAAAATAATCAAATCCCTGCAAAAACCTGCAAACAAAAGTACAGCCAAGAGCTAGATCAGCCTCACCCATGAAAGGGGGGGATTCAACCTACTAAAGAAGCTTATTGTGCAAAATAAAGAGAAAAATTTTAATCAAAGTTCACCTGTGTCACCTTACTAAGTATTAAAAATATCCTCTGATGACCATATTGTTCATCAAATGAACGAGCTCTCTTATAAAGAAGGGGGAAAATAAATAACAACTATGAATGGGATGAAAGAAATACCAGAGCAAAAAGTAACATTTAGTAGTTAGGTGACAGCACCATGACAAAGTCCTTATTGAGACATGAATTTAGATCATTCACTATTAATGTGTGTTATCTTGTGTGTACAGTGTGTAGTCTTTGACTGATGGTTTTTCCAAATGTTGTTAATGACTCGAAAGATAAATGGTTATCTGGAGGTACCAACTGACCAAAGTGTGCAAGAATAGTAAGGTGAGAAAGCAAAAACAAAAAGGGCAATATTTTTCATTTCTTGGTCAATGAAAAAATAAATTTAAAAAGTAAAATAAATGAATGATAAAATTTTTCATTGGTCGATCAATAAAGAATATATTTGGAAACATTTGAATACAATTGTATTCTGAAAAAGAATCTGTAAAAACTAAAAATATATGATGAATACACAATATACATATAATATATTATATGTGTGTGTATATATATATATAAGTTGACCGACTGTAGTCGTGAGTAACTCGAATTCTCCCTTTTTAATTGTTACTACACTGAGATGTAGGGGAGGGTGCTATTCTTTACCCTGGATTACTCCACTCCTCCTTCATCAGTATCTTATAATACTGAGTGCAAGGAAGCATCAAGTACCATTTCAGTCTTTGGTATGATACGACCCAGGATTGAATCCCGGTTTCCAGACCATTGGCGAACAAGTTAATCATTATTTCAATGGTTTTACGTATAATTTACTTCATGTATATAAATATATATATGTATAATATGTAAAAAATATACATACTTTATATCATACACTGTATATATATATATATATATATATATATATATATATATATAATTCAATGTATATGATATGACATCTGGTGAAGCTCACCGTTGACCTAACTTTGGATTCATCCGCTTTACTTCATATTCACCATTCTGCTTCCCATGGCTTCCGATAATATAACCTTAAGAAAAACTTTCCGGAAACCGCATGATGCAAACGTAATTAGCTTGTCTATAAATATAAATAGATGAGACCAAGAAATAAATGAAATGAAAAAATGAAATTAAGAAACTAGAAATACGCATAACTAACCTGTAAAAATATGCATAACTAAACTTAAAAAAATATACACTAACCGTTCATATTCTCCGTTTCAGTGAAGTTTAGTCATCGTTTAGTGTCGCCCTGTTTTCAAATTCTACATTTTACACCTGTTGCCTTCTCTTGTCATCTACCGAAATATTTTTTTACTCTTTTCTTCGAGAGTCTTCTGGTCACGTGATCCTTCTATGTCTTCTGCTGCCATCCGTACCGACCAACAATAGTTACTCAGCGATTTTTCCCTCTCCTTTTCAGCCTCTACCTCCCTTCTCTAACTTACTTTTACTTTAGAGGATAAGAATAGAACTTACTCCGTCCATAGGAGGCGTAAGAAAGCTTCTCAGTCCTAGTGTCTTAAAATTACTTAATAATATAGAGAAAATCCAACTGAGAATGAGGCGTGCTTCATTTAATGGCAACCCTCTTCCTACAGTCCTACCAACGCAAGTGATGAAACGGCCATCATTACCTTCTACAACGAGCTATCTTCCCATATCCAACACATTCCCAAACAAAAGGAATGGTCAAATAGGCAAAGACGAAGATATCCAACAGACTTTTTACTTGAGAACATGCTAGCATGCCTTAATACTAAATTCAATAAAAAAGGAGATAGAACTATGGACCTACACCTACACAAATCATTCTAAAGCACTGATAAATTATATACTTATAAACAAGAAATGGATTGATAGCACTCTGAACTATGATGCATATTCCTCTTTTGAAGAAGTATCTTCATATCATTGAATCGTCACCGCAAAGATATACTCAAGTCTACACCGAAATAAGAAACAGTCAAAACTATGCGTTCCGACAGGTCCTCACTTACCAAAAGAAATATAAGCAATAAATATACTGTAAGTGGAAGAAACTAATTCGATACTCTTCAGGATACATCTGAAACACATACTCCGAATGACGAATGTAAAAACTTCGTCAATGCCCACATGGAAGTTGTAATATGTATAAGGATGATAATTAACTTAGGTAATTATAATATTTGTATTGATAAATTGTAAGTAGTTTGAAACTTCGAATGGGAGTGTAAGTCGCGAAGGTTATAGGGTTCACTTGTCGTGCGTGTTGGCAGATTATTAAGTGTACAGGTTGTTTTGAAATCGTATGAAAGCCGGATATTGAAAAGTAAACAACTTTGCGCATGTTGCTGGTTTGGGTGATGATGTTACAAATGAAGGTTAAAGACACGTATCTTTCTGTCATTAGAGATTGAAATAATTAAGATATATTATAAGCAAAGTTTTTTTTTTATTCAGTTGTCAATTTGGAGCAGTCCGTAGTTCAAAGCTCAGAAGCAGAGACGGTCGGTTGAGAGCCCTCTGGGGCGAGAGGAGCTTAGAAATTAAAGTCGAGTTTTTGTTCGTTTGTTCGAGACTCTTAGCGTTTCTATGACACAACAGCTGATCTTTCTATCTGTCTTCCTCTCTCGTTTCGTGTCTATTAGAAAAACAGTAATGGTAATAAACTTTTCGTATCTAAGTAAACAAGGAGTCGCTTAGTGTTTGCGAAATAGAACATTTAAGATTCCGTAATGTTACAAAGCAACAGCAGAGTGCATACTAACCAAACCAAGAACTAATTGTAGAGTTCCATTGGAATCTGGCCGTTAGGAAAAATTGAAATAACATAAAAATAGCATCCTTACTTAGTAAAGGAGACCAAACAAAGGCCAACGCGTAGAAAATTAAGAAACCCCAGAGAGAACTAACACATATAAAAAAGAATAAGAATACATTCTAGAGCAGACCAATAAAATAAGAAACTTGGTTGAAGATAAACAATCACGAATAGCATGGCAAACACTAAATGAAGTGAGCTGAAGGAAAAGCACCTCTAGAGAAAAACAAAAGTAAAAGCTACTAGTCAAGAAAAACAAATATCGATGTGGAAAAAACATTTGAAGAATCTGTTTGGAGACTCCCCTAAAGTCACAAAAATTATTAATCGCAACAAGACATCAAACTAATACAGTTTATATATAAACAAAATACAATATGTATATATTCTGTTGACCATCGGACCCCCTTTTTCAAGAAATACCTCCACAATTTCTATTTGGAACCCAGTACCTCTGTCATGATGATCAAAGACAGTAAACATACACCAAGGTTGGTTGAGCCTTATAAACTTCGCAACAAATTTCTATATCAGGCACATGACTGCATTAACCACTCAAGGGTCACTCGCATGCGCGCCCATCTAGACAGCTTTTGATAGGAATTAAAAAATTGCAACATCGAAATATACGTGGAATCCTGTAAAATCTGCACCGAGCCAAAAGGAAATTATAGCAACTGTCGACAATGGTCAATCGGTCATTGTAAACGTGGAAAAAGACCATTTGAAATAATCTACGTGGATTTCGTTACGATGCCCGTCTCGAAGGGAAAACGACATATCCTCACGGCTCTACCTTGCGCAAGAGACCGTGCAATCGACGCCACTCGGGGGCTGTACAATTTTTTCATCCGTCACCGGGAAATACCACGATTCGTGTCTTCTGGCCGCGGGACTCTCTTCACAGGGGAGGTGTATAAGAATTTGTGCGGGCTGATGTCGATCACACAAGAGCTACATTACCCCTGGCGGCCACATGCTCGAGTGACATCGAACGACAACACCGTACAATGAAAAATGCTCTCTTCATGTTTTGCGAAGATAGAAATTGCGAATGGACAAATGTCTTTGAATCCGTCATATCTTCCATGAACGCCACTAGTAACAGAGCTACCGGCGTACACACACTATTTGATCACATACCGTCAACCCAACATTGGCTTGCCAAAACTACCCCATAATGGGTTCACAAATCAAAGCCCCCCAGCATAGGGCATGCAAATCAACGCTCTGCTGAAGCAATTCCATCGGCTCGTCGCCCTGTAGAACGATGAAGGAGACCATAAACTAAACGCTAAACTAAACCAACTCATATACAAGGATTCAATACAAGTAGCAGACAATGTGCTACTGCACTGCTCTCAATCTACCATGGCACACTTATCCCACTTGAATTGGATTGGCTCGTTCAAAGTCACCAAAACAAATGACATGGTGATTCAAGTAAGAGATGAAAAGAGCAAAACTAGCTGGATTCACCGAGCCCACATTCGTCGACTTACACTTCGACCAAAACACCTGTCTTACGACTGTTTACTCACTCTGCTACCCCACGTAGTCATGAATCACCACACCTAAGTCAACCTCACGTAGTCATGAATCACCACACCTAAGTCAACCCGCCGCCAAAACTCGGCACAACCCTCGGTACAAATTGACACAATTAAACAACAGCAAAACAACTCAAGATTGATCTTTGTTAGGTCAGATGCTGCATGTAACAAGGACTTCATAATGCACTAGTCACACAGAATACACACTCACATAAGACACACACACACACAAATCATAACGAAATATGTATGGGATTTGTTATATGACTGATAGAGGTCTATTTTGATTTATCGTACAACCTCAGAAGATAGAAATGTCTTCTGATATTATTCTATCTTTTTACGTGTTGCACTCGAAGAGAATGGTGATCGATACTATACGTCAAAGATCTTCTTGCGTGCAGTGAGGAGCTAGATTCCTCCCTTTCCCCATCATAAACCTCTCGATCCGTAACAACACGCACGCTCGCATATACGAGGATCATTAAATAAGTTTCCAGACTTTTTTCGTATGGGCACTTTTATTGATAGTATACACATGAAACTCTAGTCCCCTTCGAAGTAGTCTCCTCCGGATCCAATGCACTTGTTGTACCGTTCCAAAATCTCCTGGAAGGCCCCATGGAAGCCCTCTTGTGTGAGCGTTTCAATGACCTTCGTCACAGCCTCTTTCATCTCCTCAATTGTCTCATAATGACAGCCTCTGAGCTTAGAGAATAACCAAAATCACAGGGAGCGAGGTCTGGACTATAGGGAGGCTGAGGAACTGTCTTGATGCCTATCTTGGTCAAATAGTCAGTGACAAGGATGGAGTTGGGGACTGGTGCATTGTCCTGGTGGAAATGCCACAGACCCGATTTGAAGAGTGCTGGCCTCTTCCCTAGGAATCTCTTCCTTAACTCCTTTAAAACCTCAACATAGTAACCCTAACCCTTTGGCCAACCGATTCTGGTGTACTGACTTCCTTACTCCTCCCACACCTCTCATCATCCCTCACAGACTCCCTGCCTTCCTTGAATCTCTTATGCAACTCAAAAACTGATGCTCGATTCCTGCAAGATGCTCCAAAAGCAGTCTGAAGCATTCCATATGTTTCTGTGGCATTTTTTCCAATTTTAAAACAGAATTTTATTGTATATCATTCTTCTAAAGTGTCCTCACGTCCAGATTGCATTTTTGAAATTCACCAGCTGTAACAATCAGGCTACAATTGCTGCTGTAGCTGTTCATTTGAAGCTGAAATCATAAAAATTGGTCAGTCATCTCATAAGATGTATAGCAATAACATAGTGAATTTTCAAGAGTCGACGACAATTTTAAATGCCTGTACAAAAAAGTCCGGAAACGTATTGAATGCACCACGTATATTCATTAGAAGAGCTCTTTTAAGAGTTTCCTTCTTCTTTTTATGTTATTATGTTCTTGTTATAACATTGATACACAAAAATATTGTTATGTTTTGACTTTTTGACCCGGTCAAAAATGCCATTCAAGGTGATGCACCGGAAGGAAGTGATACATTCTAATGGCAGTTATGAGAGGAAATCGCGTGGGCGGAAATTGGCTGATGAAATGAGACGAGCTAAAAAAAAATTCCCATGGTACACTACAGAGTGATGCACCGGAAGAGAGTGACTTCTGAACTGCATGACAGTTATTTCCGCTTGATGACGATTAAACATTCGATTTCAAAGATCGAGTGGGCGTCGAACGATTATATAACTCAGTTGAGTTCGACGAGCCAGGGGAATTGGGTTCCGGCCAGTTGAGTTGAAGATCGGATGCAGTGGAGACGAGATGTGGTAGGGAAAGCCACACCAGGCCGAAGGGGCCTGGGGCCCTGATGAGCTGAGGTCCGGAGAAGATGCTGATAAGATGCAATAAAGAAAGCCATCACACAGCAGAGTGAGCTCCTAGGCCTCCGGTTGAGCAGCACTAAAGAACAAGAAAGACACAACGTGACGGTCATAACAGTGGGGTCAAAATATTACAGTTTATGTTCGGTCTCCAGCTCCCTCTCACAGTAAAACCCCCACACAACCCTTTCGAACTCTTGCAATAAAGTGAGAGGTAAATATTTTGTTAAAGAAGTCTTCCTCCGTCTTTATCATTATCATGCTTGCGTCTGATTAATTCATTGCGTCGGTATGTATCCAGTATATATATATGTATATGTGTATATAAGCATATTTATTATGTGAGTATATAACAATATAGCTAATGAAAATAAAACAAAGGAAGAATATAGAACAAATATTTTATGGAAATCTTTTTACAATCATTACGTGATATTTTTCAAGAACAACCGAAAGCACAATGTGCAAAATCCCTGACGCCACACGAAATTCCAGTGAGTCCATGGCAAATAGTAGCCACGGATTTGTTTCAAGTCAACGGATCTCAGTATATGTTGGTAGTAGATTATTATGTAAAGTGAAAAAAATTTAAGGAATTCAGTAGCCTGGGAATAATTAATCTCACCAAGCAGATCTTTGGAGAACAAGGGATCCTCGAGTGAGAATTCAGTGACAACGGTCCCCACTGTAGTTCAAACCTTTTCAAACGATTTGCTAAGGAATGAGATTTGAGCTCTATCCTCAAGATACCCCCAGTCAAGTGGCCTAAAAGCTGCAATCAGGAAGTAACCGTGAATTGGACATGGTGTTGCTATGCCTACGATCCACTCCCATAGACCAAGCGATTCCCTCACCAGAAGCTTGTAGGAAATCTGCCGGTGAAATGTCTCAACAATCTGGCATTAAAAGGAAAAATAGATACCCAAAGGCAGTCAGATCAAAAATCTCAACACAATGAATATGTCAGAGACCTCCCCAGTCTACGAGTCAGGGAACTTGTTTGAGTACTTGATCAAAGTACAAACAAATAGTCCCCAGCAGTCGTCACGCAGAGATGCGTCGGACCAAAATCATACATAGTGCAGACTCCATCTGGAAAATCGCTCCGTAGAAACTGGAAATATCTGAGGGAAGATAAATTCTCAGCAACGATGAATCCTGAGGTATCTACACCCCCACCTGTGGCCTCTTCGGAATCCATCCGGGACTCGACACACTACAAACCAGCACTGTCACAACAGATGACAAACATGCTGCATATATACTTCACGAGACACCCAATACTCATCAAGGAACTCAGAAAACATCTAGATCTGGCTGTATTATAAGGCCACCTAAAAAGTATAGTGATGAGAACATTCCTTAGTTTGGGGTTTATAATATATCCTTTCTGAATTCCTAGAATCTGTTTCTGCGATCAAACGAGAAAGAGCCGAAAGAGATTTTTAAAAATTGTAAAAAAATCCCACAATTATAAAACATAAAGCAATATAGATTTAGTTTCTTTTATTTGTTTAGGGGCACATTAACTGCTTGAGAGTTATTTAATGCCAAAATTTAACCGATTTAAACGTATTTCTGTTTTTAATGCTCTTGTGCATTTTTTTAATATATCTTATATATTTTATATATCATGAGTTCTTATCAAATAGTAATAAGTATATGCTTTAAAATAACTATTCGTACACAATAATGATCGATTGTTTGTGCACAATTAAATGGTTTCAAGTATTTCTATCAAACACCAATAATTTGCAAGCGATTTATTGTTTCAAGTAACTAATAATCTAATGATAATATACATGGGATATCTAATTTCACAGTTTGGGTAGTGTGTTCGACAAGACTATTGGATTGAAGATAAAGAGCACTAGATGTGTCCCAATGGAAATCTCATTCCTTTCCTAATATTTTGATTTCATTTGTTTTGAATTCAGGACCATTGCCACTGATGACAGTTTGTTGGATGCCAATTTTTGAAAATATGCTTTTAAGATTCATCATAACAGTGGAAGATTATGGTCTATGAGAGAGTGAATGCTGAAAAACTTAGTGGTATAATCAACAACGCTCACAAAGGGTTTTTTGTGTTCAAAGATGTCCGTGCCAGTTTTATCTCATGGTATTTCAGGGATTTCATGGGGTATATTTTGTTCTACAGTTTGCATTTGTGCTAAACATAATTTTAATCATCCAATTGTTTAAATAGCATATGTATATGAAATGCTAATTAGAATCTTTTCAAAGCATAGACCATTATCACAACAGGAACCCAACGGGATCACAGGTAAAATAGCACCACTTAAAAATATTACCACTGAAATTTCATTTAATATATCAAGCACAAGAAATAAATCATCAATAAGATTAACCATGTTATTTTTACACTAAATCCAAACTTATTTTTCAGACATTTACAGTATATTAAAATCTGTCAATATTTTACAAATTACTTGTCTAAATTTCTGAGATGAAGCTGGGTGAGTTTTATCATTTCGAGTATTCGGACTATTGTCTTCATCTTTATTATTATATTGATGATTGGTTTTCATACCGTATTCATCTCAATACTTGGTCTGTTCGACGGGTCACAATAACCCAACATATCTTCATCCCATAAGGGCAGATGGTTTCTCTTTTCTTTCAATGTACGGTCAGCCATATCTGACTTTTCGATTTCATCTCGACGTTCCTCTAGCCTTCCTTTTAGTGGGTGGTATGTCTCGCCATTGTATACAACTGCATGGGATGGAATACACGCAATTCTTGATCATGTTGTATTCTGTTGGGGGTTTGACTCGAAAGAGATACTTTCGAAAAGTTGTGCCACTCCAGAATATTGTCCTGCAATCATATCTTTTGAATCTCTTCGGCTAGGTCTTTGACATAATGTTGTGAGTTTTCGGTACTGTCCTCTGTCATTCTATCTAGATTTCTTGGAGCCAATGTTATTTTCCCTGAGTAGTTGTTACGATGGAGGTTGTCTCTGAAATTATTCATTTCTCTTTGATATGCATCGCTGTCACTTCAAATAACTTTTGATCGATATTGTAAGCAACGAACGATTCCTTTCTTTACATCATATGGATGTTGGTAGTTAAAGTAAGGGCACTCTCCGGTGATGATTGGCTTTCGATACACGGATGACCTGAATCCTTACTCTGGGCCAGTCATTAATGCATCTCGGAAAGGATAATTTGTTATCTTGTTCTTTCTCCATTGTGGATTGTACAAATGGTCTGATAGAGTTAACATTATCCGGTAGTGTTCGAATTTCTACCTGATAAAGCCAAGCACAATGATGGTTTCAGTGATGTAGATCCTAATTTCATTTCTTCGAAGTATTCAATATATGCGTTGGTCAATATTGGCGACGGCAGTGATCCGATTGCTAGTCCTTCTTCTTGTCGGTATATGTCAGACCCCATCCTGAAGTAAGTCGTTTACACGCAGAAAATCAACATCTCCTAAAGGGATAAACTTAAAATAATAGAAAGGGAATAACATTGGAGAATGAGACGTTCTAAAGTAGCAGTGCATATGTTGGACCACAGTCAGTTGGGGTTAAACTGCGTACTCATGCTAAACTGAATTGTTTGAAATAGAACTGATTATTTGTATAAAATGGATTTGGCATTAAATAACCTACAAAGGTGGATATGCCATAAAACCCAAAAAAACAACCAGGTCCACTCTGGCACGGAGTGGTAGCACCTGATAGGTGGATTAAATAGAAGTAAACTGCGTACTTATGCTAAATTTAATTATTTAAATTGGATCTGTTTTTGACATTGAAACTGAATTTACGCTAAACTGAAATGTTTAATATAGAACTGTTTTGACATTTAACTGTTTGTAAACGAAATCTATATTTATACTAAACTGAATTGTTTGAATAAGAACTGTTTGACTAAACTGAAAAGTTTGAAATAGAAATGTTTTTGATGATTAAACTGTGTACTCATGCTAAACTGAATTGTTTGATATAGAACTTATTATTTGTATAAAATTTGATTTGACGTTAAATAACCTACAAAGGTGGATATTCCATAATACCCCCCCAAAAAAACAACCAACGGCAACCTGTTAAGCAGACTAAGTATAGAGATGAATACGATATGGGAACCAAAAAGACCTGATAAAGAAATTGCAAAATGAGGTAAGGGAAAACTCGTACATAATAGTAATAAGTAGTTTCTCATAGGTTGTTATCAACCTAGTCTTTTATAAGTCGCAAAAATTCACTCTGGATTGTCTAGTAGGACATATTGCACAACAGACATAGGCGTTTTGCTGAGAAGTGCTTCTAAGTGAAATCATCTGGAGGTTGCTGGTTCGATCCTGACTTTTGGTAAATAACAAGGATTATTTGCTATAGCTTAACACTTGTATCCGGTTATGGTTAACGGAATTTAAGCAATCTGCCTTCGTAGATTGAATAAAGAAGCTCGTTTCAAAGTTCTGTGTAGGCTCCCGAGTTCAACAAGAAACACGTGAAGAAAACCGAAGAAAAGAGCGGCCGAAACGTTGTGAATGTATCAATAAAGATGAAGACAATAGTTCAAATACTCTAAATGATAAAATTTTACAAATTTCTGTATTTGCATTTTACATTCGTACGCGGTAATGTCAGGGAGGAGACAAAGATAAAATGATGAGGAGTAAAGAAAGGAATAACAAACAACAAGGATTAAAAATCGTATTTCATTTTTACTGCATTTATAAATGCAGTAAAAGAGGTAATATGGATAGATGAAAGTCTGTTCGACTATGGGTTCAGTTTTTGTTGTCTGGACGGACAGTAGTTGAAAGAAGCATAAATTTGTCCCTCTGGACTACGGCTGGCATGCTTGGTGCGGATTGGAAGTAGTTGAAAATGATCTGACAGTATTTTACTTTCCTTCTAGCTGGATGGATGGCGTGGAGTTGCATTCTTTTCTTATTTGCTGCAGATAGGAGATAAATAGTTGTAGTGTATGGCTGCTTTTCTCCAAGTTGTGTGGATATGTGGTCGGTAACAATGCGATGGATAACAATGTAAGGTCTCTTGCGCCGCACGTGTTAACCTAGAAAGAGTGGAGCTAGCGTTGGGTTGGCGCTGCTGCTAGGGTCCCTGTTTGCAGTCTGTAAGTTGCTAGGTTTCCATGCTGGTGTAACCAGGATTTAACTTGATAATAGCTGTGTCGGGAATTGCCAGCTGCTTCCATAAGTGTTTGTTGATGCGTTTATCTGACTACTGCACGATGTTGGGACACAGGCCCAGCACGTGCGTCACGGCCGAAGCCCAGACACGTGTGACTGCTAAGGGCCAAGAAAGCGAACCGTGGATACCAGTGCATATATATATATATATATATATATATACTTCAGGGGTTCTACTTGAGTTGCCTTACAATCAGACAAATAGAGTCAAATGATCTGCCTCCACATGGTATCTGTAGGATAAACAGTTTGTCGGTGTGAACGGGTACCGTCCTATTTTTTCCTTGATGAAGACTCATCATGGCGAAATTTGACGTGTGTACTTTTAACTTGTATCTAGTTTTACTGACTTCTGACAGTATTAACCCAATTATGCAAGTGCCTTCGATGAGGTTTGCTCCAAAGGGTCACGTGTGTGTGTGTGTGTGTGTGTGTGTGTATGTGTGCACCTCTTGATTGAATTCAAATTGAAATAATTATTTCTTGAATTTGGTCAGATTCAAATTCACCAAATATATCTTAGAATTATGCTTACACAAAAGATACATAAATTTATTGGAAAATCTTTTGAATTTTAGGACGTTCTAGTTTTCTTATAACATTTCTTTTGCAGAATTTCATAATTCAAAAGCAGCCAAAGTTTTTAAGTCAATAAATTCATCATTTACAACCATATATACTGTACATGTAATACCTTCTCCTCTTGCTTTTTCTGTCTCTATATCAGTCTATATTATTGACACTGTAATTCTTTATGTAATTCATAAAAAAACTTTTCGGGTGTTAAATGTGATCAGTAGTTAATGTTAGTGGGAAGCTATTAATATTCATGAATTTTCTACTGGGAATCACGCACTCCTAACCACTACCATACTTCAAATCTTTAGGGTTGACTATAATAGTGAAACAAAATTGAAATTAAAAGTATTGATAATCATCAACACTTATGTATGTATGTATGTATGGTTTCTAAATATAATCAATTTTTTAGAATTAAAACAATAATAAAAAAGCAATTGTTAGTTACAATTCCAATGCTACGGTTGTATTTCGGCAAAAATGAGAGAGCACAGGTGCCACAGTAAATTCATCACAGGCCCAGCTCGTGTGTCTCGGCCGAAGCCCAGACACGTGTGACTGCTAAAGGCCAAGAGAGCGAACCGTGGATACCGGTGCATATATATATACTTCAGGGGTCCGGCTTGAGTTGCCTTACCATTAGTCAAATAGAGTCAAATGATCTGCCTCCACATGGTATCTGTAGGGTAAGCAGTTTGTCGGTGTGAAGCAGTTTGTCGATGTATGCCATGAATTCATTTCATAACCAATTGCCTGTGGGTATGAGGAAGTTACTTTTCAATGAGCTTATTTTATCCCTTCCTTCACTTAGTGAGATGCACGCTAAATCCCAAAGATAAAGGATAGATAACATTTATGAAGCTCTTCTGCTACAAGTCAACTTGAAATTTGTATAAGGTTAGCTTAGCTCAGCCGGCAAAAAGCAATAAACCTGACTCTACCGGTTTTACATGCTGACTGGAAGTACATTTATTTTATCTCACCGGGCATATGAACAAATCAGGATTGGTCAGTTGTTACAAAAGATATTGATAAAGAGATTATAAAAATTTAAAACATTTGCAGTGGTACTTTAAAAATATTTCATTCAAGGTCATGGTTTAAATTTGATCTGAGCCATTTAACAAAAACATCATCTGAATTGAAAATAGATGGTATTTCCAATTAATTCAAATGACTTGAAATAAATTTTCCTGGCTGTTTTAATATATCTGTTATGATGTATATAGCTCCGTAAAACACGGATACGAAACGGCCCCATGAAAGTGAGGCCGGCTCTGTAGGTTTAGCTCCCTTGGATGTAAATAAACAGTCTCCCTTACTAGATAGCTTGTGTGTTCACGTGTTATTTATTATCGCTCGCCATCGGCACCAGAACATGGTATCAGAGTGGGATTTTTTTTCTACATTCGGCGAAGTCATCTCTCCACACCTCGGATAAACACACATTACATTGGAAAATAACTAAAATAGCGTATACGCACCGGCAAATTAATCTAACTACTCTTCGGACACCACGTGAACACGCAAAACACGGAAGTCGGACTGGATCATTACACGGCACAAATCGGATATAATACCTCAGAGATAAGACTAATACTTCGGAATAATGGCTTACCCCATCCCACCACCGGAAAAAATGGACATGGACGGCGATTTGAGAGAGAACTGGTTCCTATTTAAACTCTTTTGGACGAACTACGCCGACGCTACGCGCATTGATACCAAACCGGCTAAAGTCCAGGTAGGAACATTTCTCTTTATCGTTGGCAAGGAATGCCAAAAAATTATAAAAAATCTGCCCATGACAGAGGAGGAACGTGTAGACATCAACTCCACCATAACAAAATTATCGGACTATTTCGAACCTAAATTAAATACGACATACGAACGCTACGTATTTAATTCATGGGACCAAGAAATAGGCGAACGTTTCGATGCATATTTGAACAAGCTGAGCAAACTAATAAAAACGTGCAGATACAGCACGCTGGAAGATGAATTACTCCGCGACCGGATAGTGATGGGAACAAATAAAAAAGAAATTCGGAGCAGACTCCTCAGTGAACCAGACCTAACACTAGACCGGACAATAGATATATGTCGGAGCACTGAACAAAGGGACAGACAAGTTGACGTGATAGGCAGCAGAATCACAACAGAAACAGTGCATTATACCCAAAAAGCAGAAAAAAGAAAACAGAGACGGGAGCATATCAAGGACTGTAAATTCTGCGGACTAAGCCATGACAAAGGCAAATGTCAGGCCTATGGATTAACCTGCGCAATCTGCCTAAAGCGTAACCATGTTGCAAGGATGTGCTAATCCCAAGCGCATCCACCACGGTCAAATAAACTGCCAGCACATGCAAAGGTCCGTTACGTCAACGACGAACCTGCCAGCAGTGATGAAACCATATATGCCTTGGGCCTTTTGTCAGACCGCAAACACTACTACGCAAACATCCACGTATCCCCCTTAGGAGGCCAGGAAGCTCTAAACCTCAAGTTCCAAATTGACACTGGGGCAAGCTGCAGCACTCTTGCTCTTGTGGACTACAAACACCTCACCACAGCACCCTTACAGGCCTCCCATATAAAGCTGAAGCTGTACGACAATTCCATTCTCCAACCCCTGGGAGCTGTAACACTGTGGTGCGAAGCAAACAATATCAAGAAAAAAGTCCATTTTCAAGTAGTGGACAATAATTCGCCATCTTTATTATCTGGACGGGCCAGCTCTGCACTCCAGCTTATAGCCTTCAACGTTGAATGCGTCAGACACCTGGACGAAGTTAAATCACTCACCAAGGAGGGTGTTCTCGACAACTGTAAAGATGTATTTTCCGGGCTGGGAAGACTACCAGGAGAATACAAAATACAGATTGATAAAAACATCAAACCAGTTCATAACAACCCCCGCAGAGTTCCACTACCACTCAAAATGGAGCTGAAACAAAAGCTGGAGGAATTGGTTGAACAAGGAGTGATAGCATGGGTCACAGAACCGACACCCTGGATCAGCCACATAGTTGTCATTCGGAAACCCCACAAATTGAGGATCTGTATTGACCCATACCATTTGAATAAGGCAATCCAGCGTAACCACTACCCAACTCCAACAGTCGAGGAAATAGCAACAAAGATGAGCAAGGCCAGGCTCTTCTCGGTCGTAGACGCTAAGGATGGGTTTCTTCAGGTTGCACTGGATGAGTCGTCTTCATACTTGACAACGTGTTGGACGCCATTTGGCAGGATACGGTGGCTTAGAATGCCATTTGGAATTAGCTCAGCCCCAGAGGAATGGCAACGACGGCTCGACCACTGTTTCGAGGGACTGGACAACACTCAAGTTATCGCAGATGACACCATAATATATGGTTCTGGTGAGAATGATGCAGAGGCCGACAAAAGTCACGACACAGCATTCAGAGCACTTATCGAAAGATGCCGGGAAAAGGGTTTAAAACTCAATCCCAAAGAGTTAAACTTAAACAAACTTCTGTCAGTTACATGGGACACATCTTCAGTGCACAAGGCTTAGCAGCAGACCCGGAGAAAGTTAAGGCAGTTTCGCAGATGCAATGCCCCACAGACGTCCAAGGTGTTCAGAGAGTCCTAAGAGTCGCAAACTACCTTGCCAAGTTTACACCCAAACTAAGCACTGTATGTGAACCGCTGCAACGCCTACTGGACAAGGACTCTGTATTTGACTGGTTGCCACAACACGAAACGGCTTTCAGTAGGATGAAAGAACTCATCACCCAAGCTCCAGTCCTCCAATATTATGATGTTAACAAGGAAGTCTCACTGGAATGTGATAGTTCGGAGGTTGGTCTTGGAACTGTAATAAAACAGGGTGGACACCCCATCGCGTATGCGTCCAGAGCACTTACTAAAACGGAGCGAAACTATGTTCAAATTGAGAAGGAATGCCTCGCCATTGTGTTTGCCGCAGAACGTTTCGAGCAGTACATCCTCGGCAAGGAGAAGGTGAAAGTATTCTCTGACCACAAACCACTGGAGACTATACTGTCGAAGCCCATCCACACCAGCCCAAAGCGACTGCAACGAATGCGGCTTCGACTTCCGAAATACTCTCTGGATGTGGAGTACAAACCAGGACCACAGATGTATATCAGTGACACACTATCACGAGCCTCATTGCCACCCACTGAGACAGCCAGGGAGGACAAAGCCACCATATTCGAAATACATGAGCTCATGGAAAAGTTTGAACTGGAAGATCACCACTTCGTCTCGGATCACCGCCTCGCACGGATCAAGGAAGAAACTGGTCAGGACACAACCTTGTTAGCACTAATAGAAATCACAAAAAAAGGTTGGCCAGTTGACAAAAACGACAGTCCACTCAACATCAGGGAATACTGGCCCTACCGTGATGAACTAGCCACAGAAAATGGCCTAGCTTATCGAGGCACACGCCTCATCATACCGACAAAACAGAGATGGTCGTCAGGGCACACAGGTCCCACTTAGGCATCCAGTACACCCTAAATACTGCTCGTGAGATAATGTTTTGGCCACGGATGCATGCGGAAATCACTGAAGCTGTCCGGCGCTGTGAAACCTGCCAGCTCGCCCAACCACAACAACAACGACAACCTCTGATGTCCTACCCAATTCCGACTCACCCATGGCAATTAGTGGCCAGTGACTGTTTTGAAATAAATAGCAGACACTATGTAGTGCTGGTGGATATCTACTCAGACTTTATAGAACTAAGCCAGCTCCCTGACCTTAGTAGCAATGCCCTCATTAAAGCAATCAAGCCTGTTTTTGCCACACACGGTGCACCAGCAACCCTGATCACCGATAACGGCACCAATTTCATCAGCAGTGAGTTTCGCAGATTCCTAAAATCATGGGATATCAACCACATAACATCCAGCCCACACCATCATCAATCCAATGGACGAGCAGAAGCAACAGTGAAATTGATGAAGGGGATCATAAAAAAAAACTACAAAAGAAGGAACTGACATGTGGAAAGCCATCCTAGAATGGCGCAATGCAACCACACCAGGCATGCGCAGTTCACCTGCACAACGACTCCTATCAAGGCGCACCCGCTCAATGCTACCATGCAAAGCCACGGACTACACGCCCCAAGTACAAATGGACGTACAACAGGCACTCATAAAGAAAAAACAGACAACCAAAAGCTATTATGACCGGCATGCCAAACAATTACCAGACCTCGCCATAGGACAACCTATCAGGGTGAAGTGTCATCCACAAAACCCTAACAGTGACTGGACGCCTGGTATAGTCACTAGCAAAGCAGCAGCACGCAGCTACATGGTCCAGGTAGATGGACAACAGTACAGGCGAAACAGGATCCATCTGCGCCAACAGGCCACATTTCCTGACCGGGCACCCACTGAGCCCCTGAATATCTGCCCCCGGCAACTTGATACATTACCCAACCAAACACCAGCTGACCCCCAATACACTCCCATACAAACATGCACATCACAGACACATGAAATCCAAACCCGTAGATCTAGTCGTCCTGTCCAAGTGCCAGCACGATTAAAGGACCACGACCTATCGAAAGGTAGACGCACAAAACAAAAAATTGAGGAGAAAGGGGAAGAAAGGAAAGAGAAAAAAAAAGAAAAGAGAAAAGCACATAGGGACCTCACATTGATTACTCTGAATTTTACTAGCTTCATTCAAAAATGAACTCACACACATTTACAAAGTATGGACTTTTACAGCATCACACATCACCTTGAACTCAGTGTAAACATCACTTGATAAGAGGGATGTTATGATGTATATAGCTCCGTAAAACACGGATACGAAACGGCCCCATGAAAGTGAGGCCGGCTCTGTAGGTTTAGCTCCCTTGAATGTAAATAAACAGTCTCCCTTACTAGATAGCTTGTGTGTTCACGTGTTATTTATTATCGCTCGCCATCGGCACCAGAACAATATCATTCAAATCAAAACTTAATGTGTGTACTTTTCTTAATAAAACTGAGAAAAGATGAGTCACTGCATTTTAATTTATTCTCTAAATATCGTAAAGTTTAGAATCTATTTTTAGAATTTTATCATAAAATTACCTTGAAAATATTTAAGTATTTTCAAGAATCTTTCGAAGCGTACTGGCAACTCGAACCAAAAAAACAAACGTTTTTTAAAAAAATGCAATGTCATCCATGACGTCAGCTAACAACAACGTTATGCCTACGTATGATTTTAGAAATATTTTCTCTCAAAAGTACTAGAAATACAATTTCTTAGCCAATTAGATTCGTTGATAAATCATCAATGCCTACCTAAGTTGTATAAATAAGCGGAAAAAATAGATATTTTCGCCCAGTCGGCTGGAGCTGCAGAGTGATAAGACCCCACCCCCAACGAGTGTCATGGATAGGACACTAAACAATTTGATGGAAAGTTCCAGTAATGCCGGGGCTTTGGGGAATGCGGATAATCCCTTCATTGCCATCGCTCCCAGGCCCACTCTGGCGCGGAGTGGTAGTATCTAATAGGGTCCTGTCTATGGGACAAATAGAACTAAACTATATACTTATGCTAAACTGAATCTCTTGAAATAGAGCTGTTTTTGACATTGAAACTGTACTTACGCTGAACTGAATTGTTTGAAATAGAACTGTTTTGACAAAAACTATACTTATACAAAACTGCATAGTTTTGAAATTGATTTGAAATTCATATAAAAACGGATTTGGCATTAAATAACTTACATTAAAAACCAAACAAACCTACGTATCGTGTGGAATTTTCTGTTATATACTAACAAGAGGAGCTTTTAAAATAAAATAAGAAGCCTGTTACCTCTATATGAACACAGCTGTCAACGACACATTTGGCTGCTTAGACAGGTGGGGGGCGAAGAAGATATACGAATATCCGCTGGTCATAACACTCCGACCAAGGCCTTATCAGAAACAGCTGCCGACGACGCAAAGCTATAAGGCTAATCCAGCAGCCAGTGTCCTGACTCCTGCCAGCAGATGACACAGGAACCAACCAATCGCCGCTGCTCTCTCTCTCAAACAGCCCTTTTCAGAGTTAATTTTCGAAAGTTATTAAACAGCTATTCTGAGGATCACAACTGATCTCCTTGCTTACATTCCTCTGATAATAACACGAGACGACGCCGACACAGCCAGCAAGACTGTAGCGAAAACCTGCAGTATCGCTTCCAGCAACACCAAACATCTGCATCACCAAGCATCAGTTACTTGCAGCAACAGCCCTAGCGTCACCAAGCTGCAGGCATCTGCATCACCAAGCAGCAGACACTTGCAGCAATGATTCCGGCGTCACCAAGCAACAAACACCTCCAGACCACTTTCCACATTAGCAACAAGCTCACATACCTGGACTTCTGGCTGTGCCACAATTTCCTTCTTACAGCATTGCCAGCTAATACATGTGATAGATTTTCAACTTAGTCATGCACAATACTTCTTTTCTTTCCCAGCCAGTCAGATCAACACATAAGGCAGACTCTCAGCTTAATTACACATGATACCTCTTTCCACCTGGCTTCACTGGTTAACATAGATGCCTGCTTAGACATTGATACCTCTTTCTCACAGCATCACCAATCTTTCCAACTTCATGAGCTACGAGTATTTAAAAGCACAAGAAGCAAAAGGATTTGCTCAGTGATAAAAGAGCATAAATAAATTAGAAATATATCGTAATTTGTATCCACCTCTTCTAAGTTTAAGAAATAACGCAAGTATAAGACTGATAACTGGAAAAGTAGGGATTTGGTTAGGATTTAAAATAAGTTTTACTGTTTTATAGGGTCTTATAGGCTCATTAGCCTAGTGGGTAGAGTGTTCGCCAATGGCCCGGGAAACCTGGGTTCAATCCCAGGTCGCATCATACCAAAGACTTTAAAAATAATACTTGATAACTCCTTGCTTAATACTCAGCAATATAAGGTACGTATCAAGAGTAAAGTGGAGCAATCCAGGGAAAGAAGTAGCGCCCTCCCCTACACCTCGGTGTAGTAGCTATTGAAAAGAGAGCCTTCTGGTTGCCCTCGACTACGGTTGCCAACTTTACTTTACTTACTATAGGGTCTTATTAGAGTTACCATAAATGCATCAGTATGGATTTACTAATAAAATTTTGAATCTTTGATCTAATAATATTGAATATTTTCTATGTCATGGTTGATAATTCAGTGATAATGTGTTAATGGGGACTCTAGAAACAAATGTTCATTAAAAAGCATGCTTTTTAAGAGGCGGGTGCAAAAATAGTTCACGTCTTTTCGGCATTCTCCTTCAGGAATGCTGGGTATCTGAGAACAAAAAACTATGTATTCCTTTATTTTATCTAGAATATAAACTTAATTATAAAATTATCAAGTCACTGTTATTTAACTTGGCATTAGATGATATTTTCTGAAAATATATGTTTTTGTGATAAACCAATTCTGGATTCAACAGATCAGAGTTGACATAGAGTTGACAGTATTTAATCAGTAAGTAAATAGTGTAGTTTGGTTCACACACCTGCCAAGATGTTAGTTTGTATAAATTTTAATCCATGATGATGTAATGCTTATGAGTTGGCACATAGGGTTCAGACCATTCTTAGTCTGGCTTACACAAAATTATATGATAATTCAAGTATAAAAATTTATTTTTAAGAAAAAAATCAAACCGACCACGTGCAGCACTTGATCTTGCCAGAGTGGAAATATGGCAATACAACACCAAAAAGCTACCTCCCACTATTTGTTGAGAACTACTATTGGGGGACCAAACTGTAAAGGCACGAATAATTAGCCAGCAAAAAGCTTTCGTCACTCGCTTCTTGAACAGCCGATAAGTATTTCAAATAGGCAAGAAGCTTCCCAAGAAAAATAAGTAAAATTAAACGAAAGTCGACTACTGAAAGTTAAACAACTGAAAGAAAATTTAACCGAGAATTCTGCTGAAAAGATAACTTTACAGAAGACTCGAAATTAAATGAAAACTGTAACATACCGTTTAATGTTGCGCACTTAATCCCCCTAAAAACATTACCCAGTTAAATACTAAATTTGGTTTTAGTGTCACTTCCTTCATATTAAATTTTATCCTTTAAATTTCTTTTACAAGCTGTAAAAAAGTAAATGAATTGCATTTATTTAGATTGTCAAAATTGGGTGTTATATGACTGAAGATATTGGTTTAAATGTTATCAATACAATCATCACATTCTAACTTGTAAAAATAAATATCTTTTTCGATGTTTTTATTCTTTTTTTTTCCAGAGAAATTTACAATTATCCATTCCTATTATTTGATGAAAATGCTTTTTTTTTATAATCAAGATACATATACACAAATGCAAATGAAAAAGTACTATCAGCTTCAATTAAAGATGGATAACAAAAGAATTTCAATTAGTAGTTTTTAAAAGTGTAGGGTTTGGGGATCTTTTTTAACCTCAGTTTTATTTATGTCTCAAGATACGAGAAGGACATAGATATGCCACTGTTTTCAGTTGAAAGATAATATTTATGTATTTATTGTTTTACCATTTGTATGTGCTTTGTTTCTAAATCAGTTTCTAAATCAATTTTGTAGATCATCTAGTTTGCAAAATGATAATTTAGTTTAGTTACTAGTTTCAAGTCTTTCTTTCTTGGCTTTTGCGTGATTTGGGGATGAATACAATTGGTTTAAAACCAGTTTCAATTTCTCAGTCATTTTGAATTGCCTCTTTCTTTCACCCCAAAGCCGCTGGCCTGTTTCCTAACTTAGTCAGTCATAGCCCTTATATGGAAACAATTACGTAAAAGTCACGGATTTAAAAAAACAACACTTTTCCTTTAAAGATAGAAAAACAGTATAGACTCTGAGATACTTCACAGATAACTGATACATCTGTCAGCTTTGAAGGTGGAGAGAAACTTGGTTATGATTAATGCTTTGTGATTGTGTATTGACGGTAACTTGCAAAGCGCTTGTAGCAGAAAGAAACTTGAATTTTTGTTTGGCGCGTAATTTAATTTGACCGTTAAAGTCGCCGAACATTTTCACCCAATCAGGATGACTTGTTCTATTCAGCCCGAACCATATTTCCTAGCAGCACCAAAAATTGAAGAAAGCCCGCGAATCACTCTCTCGCTCAGAAATTCTCAACGGGAACGGACGTCTTAACGTCTGTTCCTGAATAGAGTAGTAGCATCAACCACTATGAGGAGAGTCATATAGTTTATGGACCCCTTGGTCTATTCTTCTAGACCAAGGGATCCTAGTTAAAAACAAATTAGATGATACACTCTAACAACTTCCTACCTTCTTTATTTACTTTATGCTACCATTAAAACCTTGGTACAAAAACCTAACGACGTCTTCCTTCTTCTCCACCACCTTTATCGACATTTAGCCAGGGGATAACTATCAACGAAATACTAACGCAATCAACGAAATACTAACGCTATCGACGAAATACCAATGCAACCAACGTAATACCAACATAACCAACGCAAAACCAACTTAAACCTTAAACCTAAAAACCTCAATAATAATAATAATAATGTTATCCCCATTGCTATAAATGGCGGTCTTCCGACTTGTAAGAACACGCAACCACATATAAAAACAAATCAAATATAGCACTACACGCTAAATATATACAGTAGCTGAAGGACAATTTGATATCAGACTTGGATGAAGACGAGATTTTTCAGCATGGAAGCAATTATTCAAGCAAATGAAATCACACTAAATATTTACAATGTAAAATCACTTCTTGAAATGAACATTATATAATAAATTATGGACATTTTTCGGTAACATTAAATCTTGACTGGTTTATTGGAAGAAACCAAAAATTTTTCCCCGGCTATTTTTGGTTTCGGTGCAAAATCAAAATTCCACATATTGTTAAAACAATGTGTTAATTTTGAATGTTTATAAGATTTGAAAATTATATATATATATATATATATATAGATAGATATGAACTCAACTGATTTCTATACTGTAAAAAGTGTTAATTGTTTTTCTGCCCATAATAAGGCTCCAGAATTTGTAATTTTTGTATGTATATTTTTCATTTATTAACCAACCGACGCATTCGTACTATTTTTTGAATTTCGAGATACTTCGCAGTCTACAATATTTGACTTGCCACGAAAAATTTGAAGGATAAAACCTAAAATAATTTTAGAAATATTTTCCCACCAAAAGTACTAGAAATAGCCAATTAGATTCTTAGCCAATTAGATTCGTTGATAAATCATCAATGCCTACCTAAGTTGTATATATAAGCGAAAAAAATAGATATTTTCGCCCAGTCGGCTGGAGCTGTAGAATACACCGACTGCTTCTCTGCAGAGGGGTAAGACTACCCCCCCACCAACGGGTGTCCTGCATATGATACTAAACAATCTGATGGATAATTCCAGTAATGCTAGGACTTTAGGGAATGCGGAGTACCCATTGCCATCGCTCCCAGGTCAACTCTGGTCCGGAGTGGTAGCACCTGATAAGTGTCCTATCTATGAGTTAAATAGAACTAAATCAAGGTTTCTTGAGTTTACTGTTCTTTGCATTCAAACTGCATATTTACACTAAATTGTATTGTTTAAAATAGAACTGTTTTGACATTTAAACTGCGGACTTATACTAAACTGAATTGCTCGAAATAGAACTGTTTTGACATCTAAAATGTGTACTTATGCTAAACTGAATTATCTGAAATAAAACTGTTTTGACATTAACTCTGTGTATTGCCCAATCAGCTGCGGCTGTATAATACACCGACTGCACCTCCGCAGAGGAGTAAGACTCCCCCAATGAGTGTCCTGGATATGACACGAAAGAATGCTGGAGCTTCGGGGAATGCGGAGCACCCCTTCATTGCCATTGCTACCGGGTTCGCTCTGGTCCGGAGTGGCAGCATCTGATAGGGTCCTATCTATGGGTTAAATAGAACTAACTTCATATTTGTTGTTGCGTTCTGGTTAATGAACGCTTGTAATATTAAATAAAGGACAAACCACGATATGAGAGGAAATAGAGATATATTCTCAGGAAAATGTATATACAATAGGAAGACTATTAGTAGACAAGAACATAGGATTTGTGAATACAGAATAAAGATATAGTCCAACGATAGTATTGGCTTCCGTTATTACGATAACAAGTAAGGTGATCTAGTGCGATTTCCAGTCTCCAACGCTCTAATACTATTCTATAAGAAGCTGCTCTTCACCTTCCAGTCTGCCCTGGTATTAGTAGCTACTGCTATATATGGCAGATGGACTAGTTCATAGTGTGGAAAAATTTGGGTGATACCCAACACTTATGCTAAACTGAATTGTTTGAAATAGAACTGTTTGACTAAACTGAATAGCTTGAAATAGAAATGTTTTTGACAATTAAACTGTACTTATATTTAAGCTGCGTGCTTATGCTAAACTGAATTGTTTGAAATGGAACTATTTTTGACATTGAAACTGTACTTAAAACTAAACTGAATTGTTTAATATAGAACTGTTTTGATATTTAACTGTGTGTAAAGAAAATCTATATTTATACTAAACTGAATTGCAACCGTTTGAATAAACTGAATAGCCTGAAATATAAATGTTTTTGTCGATTAAACTATGTACTCATGCTAAACTGAATTTTAAAAAAATAGAACTGATTATTTGAATAAAAATGAATTTGGCGTTGAATAACTGGAAAGGGTCACTAATGAAAATGCAAACACAGATTATATTACACAAGAAAGATAGAGTTACATAGAAAAGGTAAGAAGTCTCGTACTGTTCGGATAATACCGATATTGATCTGCCTCTCTGGCAGCGAAATCTCTCAGTACTAATAACGATGAGAAGAGTCCATTATGGTGAGATGGGTAAGGCAACACCCCTCCCCCAAGCCTTTTACTTCGTAAAAGTGCTGTTAATATTTTTTTCTTTTTGGGTCGATCATCAACGGGTCGGTGAATTTCCTTTTTCTCCCTGACCGACGTATTTCAGGTCTTGATTGGGGAGGATCTAAATCGAACATGTCGAAAATTGTGTCTATTGACTCTTCTTGTGTTTGTGGTACGTCGTTGGAGTCGTTCAAACGGCGTTTCTGTAACTTGTTCTGGTGTCTCTTGTGTGTGTATTTAGGTCCTTCTACAATGTACACCATATCACCAATTCTTTTTGAAATTATTCCACGATCCCAACAGGACGTGTTATTTTGATATTTTTTAAAGTAAATTTTTTCTCCCGGGTTGAACCTTTTTTTAGGTGCTAATGTGGTCTTTCGTAGCTTATTTTGTTTCGGGAGTAGCTTATTGAAGACGGATCTTATCTTTCTGGCAAACATCGTCTCGGCTGGTGAAACTGCCAGTGGTGTATTGGGATTGGGAGTATACCTGCAGAAATTGTCCGTTGGGGCACCTGATGCTTTTTTGAGTGCTCGCTTTAACGTGTCTACAAAATGTCAGCCTGGCCGTTTGATCTTGGGTGATATTGCGGTGTGATTATGTGCTTTATTTGGAAGATTTCGCAGAACTCCTTGAATTCGACTGGTGTGAACTGGCTTCCGTTGTCGCTGACCACACAATCTACTACACCGAACCGCGCAAACAGTTCATGTAGGAACCCAATAGTTGTCCCCGTAGTAGGTCTTATGCATCTGAGAACCTCAGGCCATTTAGAGTAACTATCCAATACAATTAGGAAGTAGATATCTGTAATGTCGTTATCCATCTTCGGCCAATAAACATAGCTTCTCATGAGACTCTTCATTCTATTTATTCCCGGGTGTCCCCTGTGGAAATCTCTTAAAATTCTGTTTTGCAATTTCTTTGGTATTACGACCCTTTCACTCTATAGGAGGACGTTGTCACATAGTGAAAATACTTCTGGTACATTTTCGTTTTTTGCTGCGATTTTCTGTTTAATATTGGTAATAAAGTCGTCGTTCGTTGCTTCGCTTTTTATCTCGAGTAGCGTCACAGGCAGTTCTTTGATGGTGTTGGCTATCATGTTTTTAATTTAGAGCTATTTTCTTCAACTGGAATCTGGAGGTAGGCCTTGCATAAGTCAATTTTTGAAAAGACTTTTCCTCCATTTAATTTATTAAAAACCTCTTCTGAGCTGGGGAGTGGATAGTGGTAATCCTTGAGTGCAGCGTTCAATCCTGTAGAAATTTCTGCACATACCCGGATTTCCTTAGATTTTTTTCTTATATATACCGTTGGAACAGCCCATTCGCTGAATTCCACTTTTGATAATATGCCCATATTCACTAATCGGTCAAGCTCTTTATTTATTTCTTCGGTCGCAGCGAACGGCACGTTTCGCTTCTTTCTAAAAATGGGGCGTGTATTTTCCTTCAATTCAAATTTTGCCTTAATTTTACTTCATTTGCCAAGACCAGCTGAAAATACTTCGGGGAAACTACCTTTTAGTTCCATCTTAATTTTTTCAGCTTCGGCAGTAATGCTTTTTGGCAAAACGTATTAATTGATTGAGCCCAATCCGACCCAAACAAATTTTCTGTGTTCTTCAGTACGAACACTTTTAATTTTTTGGTTATACCATATAGTGATACTGGGATAATTATTTCGCCTTCAAATTTTATTTAGTCACCTGTTACCCTTCGCGCCGTCTTGCTTGTCGTCTTTATGATTGGCCTATTTAATTTTCTCCAAGTTTGTAAGTTTATTATTGATAGATCAGAGCCAGAGTCTAACTGAAATCTTACCGACTTATTTAGTACTTTGACTGTTATGTATTTACGAACGACTTTGTCTGACTCGTCCTTGCTTTTGGTATGTCTGACTCTGTTTTTAATTATTTTTCTGTTTCTTTTTCTGTTTTTCTGTTTCTTTTTAATTATGTTTCTGTCTGAATTTATCGCAGTTTTGACATTTTTTGTACGATAGGGACAGTCCTTGGCCCAATGTACTTTTCCACAGTTGTAGCAAGCGCTGGGTGGTTTTTCTTTTTTTTTTTTTTTTGGTTGTCACTAGTCTGCCTGTATTGAAATTTTGGGTGATCATATTTTTATCTCTCTTTTACCGGAGAGATTGATTGGGATCTATGCTTGACTTTCATTACGTAAGCAACACCAGACTCCTCGATATTTTTTGAGTCTTTTCTGACACTCACTATCCTCTGACAGTCTTCAGCCAGTTTTTGAAGTGTGAGATCGGGTTCGTTCACTAATTTCGACAAAACCCTGCGTTTGATTTCCGCGTCTTTTGCCGACACTTGGCCTTGTGCGAATATCAGACATTTGAAGTTATCCGCTGACAATTTACCTAGTTTAAAATCGTCGCAAACCCTAAATAATCATCACTGTCTCTTTTTATTAAGTTGAGACATTTCCATCTTTTGTGGAATAGAGACGTTTTGGAGCTGAATAATTCTGACAGTAATTTAACTGTTTCTAAAAAGCCAAGTTCGCAAGTTTTTTTTTTTGGTAAGATATAATCTACGAACTTGTTGTGTTCCACAGTTCCTAGCTTTCGTAGAAGTAGACGGACTTTTTTTGCATCAGTCCAATCGGCACAGTCGGTAATATAAATATCTTCATATCTTCTGTAATATGTCTCAAAGGTCTTATCCTCATCTGGTGCGTAGGAAAATGTTTCGAGTGCGTTCCACGCTGCATTTTGAGTTAAAATACTAGTACTATCTGTTGGTTGGTTATTAATTAGACTTTTAAAAAGTGCTTCTTGTTTTTGCAATTCAAGGAAGAACCGTTGTTGTTTTTCCTCGTTTTTTGTTGAGACTACTTTTGGAACTTCATCATTTGTGCAAACATTTATTTAAATTCTTCCATTTTTTTAGACTTAAAAAAAAATTTCTATTCAAAAAATCTTTTTTTTCTCTGGAGCGGGGAAGTATTTTAAAAAATTTTTTTTTTTAGTAAATATCTCCAGAAATCAAGAATAATTACTGTGCGTGTGTGTGTTTTGTACAACACTGTAAGCGCCGAATTAAATTTTTCTCTCTGAAGTGGGGTGGGGAGAAAGAAAAATGTGATTACGTGACAATCTTACTTACAGATTTTTTATTAAATATCCGCTATCCGACACATATACAATTTGATACGTTGTAGTTGTTTAACAAAAATCTTGTCCGGTTCGTTGTATGCCGGAACTTTGTTGTAGATTCTTTAACAACTTGTAGTTGGTATCTCTTTATTGTTGCAATGTATCTTCGCCAGTATGTTGTGCGATTAACCCCTTTTGCTTGTTGGAGAGTCCCTTTTTTCGTTCGAATTCCTCGTCGCCAACATGTTGTGGCCCCGGAAAGGGTCACTAATGAAAATGCAAACACGGATATTAGATCACAGATTATATTACACAAGAAAGATAGAGTTACATAGAAAAGGTAAGAAGTCTCGTACTGTTCGGATAACACCGATATTGATCTGCATCTGGCAGCGAAATCTCTCGGTACAAATAACGGTGAAAAGAGTCCATTATGGTGAGATGGGTAAGGCTCCCACCACAATAACC
Source organism: Sepioteuthis lessoniana (assembly GCA_963585895.1). NCBI lineage: Eukaryota > Metazoa > Mollusca > Cephalopoda > Myopsida > Loliginidae > Sepioteuthis > Sepioteuthis lessoniana. The sequence goes on from OY757933.1 coordinate 23,681,050, forward strand.
TACAAAGGTTGATATGCCATAAAACCCTAACAACCAAACTAAATAGATATTTCTTAAGTGTGGATTTATCTATGCTTATTCAAAACTAAAAGTAAGTAGTGTATTTTTACTTGAATATTATGTGTTTGACATATTATGTGTTATGACAACACAAATGAATGACGAAACTTCTTTTAAAAAACAACAACGAAAGGTGTAAAAGAGTAAGAGTGAGAAAGTGTCCTTTTTGGTGTCACCGGTTAGTATGTTGGTACTTGAGTTTGTAGAAGTGTGTGTGGAACTAGTAGCAGCGTGTTCTTCAGCGAAGAGGTTCCAAGTGGAATCCGTAGCAGTGGATGCGAGAGAGGACTGTCTTGGCTGCTGGCTAGGGGCTCTCTAAGGTTGTCCGCTGACTACCAAAAGGACAAGAAAAATAGTTCAAGAGAGAAGGAAGGAATCAATGCGCTCTGGCGAAGGCATTGATTCGCGAGAGGAAATAGATCTGGGGCTACTACAAATACCTTTCGATTAATTTATTTTTAGTAAAAATCTTCATTATTTTCTTTCAAGAATGCATATCAACTCGTTTAATTTTTCTTAAATTAAACGAATGTTGTTCACATTTACATTTGCGTTATCAGCAGCAGTTCATTTACATATTCTTTAAAGCATAGATACATTTTCTCTCTTACATACATTTTCTCTCTTACACGAACGAATTATCACACACACAAAAATATGTCCTATTTTAAACTAACAATTACTGCTGTTTCATTCACGAACTTTAAACCAAATCTATTAAAATATTTACGCTCTGGCTCACACTATTTTTGTCAACAAGAATAGATTTTGAACTTTGTTTTTCTTCAAACTTTTCACTGAATTTAAAGAAATGAAAAAGATTATAAATTTGTAGATCGAATTTTTATTCACTCCTTTTCTCCTTTATCCACAACACATATATACTCACATATACCCTTGTGGGGTAATGGTAAACGGAAACGGTGACGAGTTCAAATCTGAAATGAGGGTGGGCTTCAAATAACGCAAGAGAAAAGTATGAATATAACTATTCTCCACCCAGCTAAAGATAAATAATAGGTAGAATGAGCTCTTTAACCTTGGTATGGTAACAGGTCTAGAAATAAAATTCCAAATTGACACCAGTTAAACTCCGCTTAAAAATTGACCTTGTGTTGCATTTTGTTCGTGCAGAAGAATCGGACGAATATACTCAAACATACGCACATATACATACACATGCACTCGCACAGACACACACACATATATATATACATATATAGATATATAAATTCATATATATATTCACGTATATACATATATATATATATATATATATATAAAGAGAGAGAGTATGTGTTTGTGTGTGTATGTGTCCTCTTTTAGGATATAAAATCCTATATTCGGCAATCAATAGGTGAAACAAAAATAAGTAAGAAACGCCCAAACATAAAGCGGATCGAAAATCAGTATAGCAAAAAATTTAGTACAAATCTGTTAAAAAATTACGATCGAAAATTAAATAAGTGACTTCTGAAATCTAATTGGACAAAATAGTCACGTGCTGTTTTTTTTTGTTTTTTTTTTTTTGCCTACATTTACACAGTTCAACTCCAAATGAACTTGATACGAAGACGATTCCCGTGCAGAAATAAAAACTTTCATTTGGAGTCGGTCTCGTGATCAGGAGATATTTATTTTCGCTTTCGGCGGCACCTAAAACACAGCTACACACAGAGTCCATGGCGGGCCTTCGAACAGGCGTTACGACCCAGCCGCCATGCATAAGTGCTGGGTAGCAAACAATGACAAGCAAAAGGGCCTTCGGTCAAATCCTGCCTGGTGGGAAGCATGGATAAATTGAAACTCACAGCAAACAAGCGGATATGCTAGAACTTCACATGCAGCAACACACGGCCAGCGGACAAAACATACAAGACTCTTCATTGTAATAACGACACAGTGGCGGCTAGATCAACATGCTAAGACCGGCCAAAATTCCATTTCGTTACAATGTCAACTGCAAGTCCACACATCCAATAAACAACAATCATATTTTACCATATTTCTGTCTGTCTATTTTCTTATGGAAACGCCTCAGTCAGATTCCATGTCTCCACACACACAGACATTCAGTCAGCAGTCAAACATACTCTGCCAATATGTGTCTTCAAATATTCACGCCCAACTACACACACATCATAACAACTCCTTCTCAAAAACATTGACGAACTTGTGAACTTTTGAACTCTTACGACCACAAAGCACAAAAAATGTTTGTAAAATGCAAATGCTTTGTATATAAATGTATAACTATTTCAATATATTTTTCTCTTATCATTTCTTCGCGTTGCTTTTACAAATTTGTGTTGTATTTATGGAGTCGGATATAATTTTTCCTTTTTAATATGTGTAGACTGACCCCACACTCTAAATCAGTAATTCCTAATGTGTGGCATGCGCCCGGTAGCTGGTTCTGACTTTACTTTCAAGTTTCGTCTTTGGCTGTTAGAATCTTTGTCACTTGCTTGGTTTCGGGCAATCGATGACAACCTCTTTTCCTGATTTGGACATGAGACCATATTCAAGGTTGAATCTAAAAATGGCGTAGATAGGCAGGTACTTTTCCTGGTGTCATTATGTCTTGTACGATTTTTCTACATATGTCCTTATTTGAATTTTTCTGCGTTTTAAGGCTTAGACAGTTGACTTCGTTATTTGTTTTCTTTTCCCTTTTCTTAAATTCATGTATGACCCTTATTTGCCCTTTTCGTTATTTCTAAATTGACCTCATAGGATCCCTTTCTTCTTTTTCGCTTACATGAGACACTATCAAATCTCGTTTTGGAAAGACAAACCCTACAACATGTTACAAATTGATGTTTTCGAACTGCTTGTTTCAGACTCATGTGCTAGATTCTTCGTTCTTCAAATACTTTACACCTTTCGTAGATCACTTTCTTCCTTGTTAATTGATTTACCGTCAACAACTCCCAGTCTCCCTCGTCTATACTGAGGGCTCTGAGGTTGTTTCATACAACATCCTTAAAAGGTTTCTTTGATTTATGTCTTTGACATCTACTGTGTTGCTGTTGTCAAGAGCGGGCGTAAAAGGCAACAGGAAACTGATTCTTGTATTAATTCAAGAGAGGACACGGTTGTTAGTGTCACGCTTTCTTCCTCTCTCTTAGTAGCTGTTCCTTCCTTCTTTCTCTCTCTCTCTCCTTCAGGTCCTCGCTTTCCTTCCTTCCTTCCTTCCTTCTCTTTCCTTGCGATGTAACACGTTCGTCGGGCAAATGCACTCAGAACAAAAAATCACCCATTCAGCCGTTACCGTGCGTATTTGTATTATTGTGAGATCTCGTAACAATTTGCATACGTGCAAATTACCTCTCGCAGGTTCGAGATTTCCCCTCGTCAAATATGCTCGAGGCAGCCATATCGGTTTTCACTCTACAAGCCAGACACGTTCGTGCGCGCTTCGAATGCCCAGGTACGTTACCTTCACACTCCTCCCTGATTTGGGAATCACACACCGTACAGCGCGGAGCAGGTCTTTTGAGTCTGCTACTTCGTCTGAGCGGAATTCTCTCGGCAACGTCGTCGTCCTCGGACGTGTCTCCGGGCCCACGTTGACCACGGTCGCTGTGGTCGCTTTCTGACGCTATGGGGTCCTCCCGCGGTAAATACAGCATCGGCGCTTCGTCGTCAGAGGAAGCGCTGCTGCAATAAGTGGCGTCTGCTCCTCGCACTGGACGAACATCCTTTACGTGGCGAGGTGTCCCGTCAACAAGGACCGAATGGGGGCTGTACACACCCGTAATTGTCCCCTTTCCGAACTGGGTTGTACATCGCCCCTGAGGGATTTTCACCCACACACTATCCCCTACCTCATAACTGCTGGGTCCGGCCTCCGGTGGTAACGTGACATCAACACCTCTTATACGGGCTGTATGTAAGTATATTATGTTTGCAGGTGCAGTTGACGCCGACGCATCGTCTTTGGGAGTCACATTGTACCAGTATACAGCCTCCATCACCGAGCACCGCGTTCTTGTGGCAATGCGCTTTATTGTGCGGTGAGATCTCTCCACAATCCCGTTGCCAGCCGGTACGTATGCACATCGGAATCTCATCCGAACGCCCCAGCGCTCGGCGAATCTAGAGAACATCTCTCCGCTAAAGGTCGTGGCGCTATCTGTGAGTAGCTCAACAGGCGCCCCCCTCTCGCAAAATACGGTCTCCAACTGCCGAACAATGCTGGCAGCATCTTGGCATGATAACGGCCTCCAAATAGCAAACCGACTGGGACCGCAGTCGATTAAGGTTAGGTAATGACGACCTCCAAGGTGAGTCACGTCCATTCCAACCCTCCTCCAGTTCTCGCATACGTCCAGTCTGCCTGCCTTCCAACTCACCGGGGCTGGATCTATGGACTGACACTCTTCGCATTCTCTAACTACCTCCCGAACAGCTGCCTTAGAGACCTCAGGACTTGCCAGTTTCACAAAGTAGAGTGTGCGCTTTACGCCAGGATGCCCACAAGATCGGTGAATGGTTCGAATGCGAGCGGGATCCAGCTCACCCATAGATGCGGCGCATACCGGCTCGATGGGTTCCGCTTCTTTCCGAAGTGCATCCAGCCATCGTCGGGGCACTCTAGTGAGTGGATCGGCTCGGTTCACCTGGGATTTGACGAGTGCGACGTCAATTGTCAGTCTATACTCTGCCGCTAATTCTTGGAGCGTACTCAGTCGCCGTCTTATTAACATCTCCATTGACTCGCTGGAGAACAAATGGTATCAGGTGTTTGAGACTGTCATTTAATGTTCAGAATCCTCCTAAGACAAGCTTGATGGAATCTTTCCAAGGCTTTGATGTGTCTAATTCTTAGAAAAGTATAAAAGAACAGATAAAACGCACGCTTCACAGAGATTTAGCATTTTGATGGTAATATCTGTCAGACGACACACTGATTTTGAGTTTATGGAAAGCCTAGCTGTTTATTTATTTTTTTTTTCGATTCTTAGATATATCTCAGAATCAAAAGATCTATCTCTACAGAGTGTGTTGCCAAAGGTGTGTTGCCAAAGGTGTGTTGCCAAAGGTGTACCCTTGACGAAGATGTTTGGTTCAACACAGAGCTGGCTTGGAGGAGGAGTGAACATGACCTTCATCTGAAAACTGATGGAAAGTTGAAAAGTAGTACATGCTCTGGAGAAGAGATCCATAATAGTTTGCATATCTTCTTCGATATGCATCGTCGTCTCCAAAACAAGGGTCAGGAAAGTTTTTGATTTTTGTATAAGCGTGTGAGATCAAAGACATTACCTGTGGTATTGAATCGAATGTATACAGCCATGTCACATTCTTTGAAAGCGTACAAGAGAGTTACAGCAAAACACTCGGAAAAAAACGAGATAAGAATGTTATCTAGTTTAGCCTCGTTAACGATGGAGATATGTTCCACATCCTGATAGAGTTCTATAAACAAGTTGACAAAATGAGGTGGATGTAATGTCTGAATTCGGCAAGCGAGAGACAAAAAATATGTGCATGTGGAGAAAGAGAACAAACACTGAGGTGTGTGTCTAAGTGGACACCCGGGATGCAAACTGATTTGTTTTTCCCGGACCCTTTTTTATTTCCGGATCTATTCTGCGCATGGCAGGTTATATTTTAATTTCCGATTCCAGATAAGGGGGGGTGACCAGTTGAAATGGAATTAGGGGTTACTCCCCTTCGGCTACAATACTAAACCCCTCTCATTCTTAGTAAAAAAAACATGAATATATAAATTTCATCATATTTATGAGGAAGGAGTGTGGGGAAGAGTCCATTTTGTTTACTAATATCTAATATATGTGAATTTCATAAAAATCTTTGTGTGTATTGAGTTCAAATTTCATTAGGGTGTGTAACTGAAAAATGGGTCTACCGTGTGTTGTGTGTATATTTGTGTAGATAATAGGGACAATGAAATGTAATGTACAATCTATTAATATTTTTTCCTCTCCTGTTTTTTTCATTTTCTAACAAAGTCTTTGAATTTAACAGGTGGGAGTTTTTCCGCAGCGGATTGCTTCTTACTGGTAATGGATTGTGCCCAGGTGGTTTGGGTGCTTCAGAGGATCTTTCTGACAGTGGATGTGGGTGGTGGTTATATTCTGAGTCTGATTCTGACTCTGCCCCTTTTTCTCCAGGAAAAGTGTCTGGGTTTATTCGCTTTAAGAAAGAGGAGTTGATAATCTTCTCTATGTGCTGTCACTATGCTGCCATTTTTCTTTATAACAGTAAAATGGTGACGGTTGTAAGGTGGGTATAACTTGTTATTTTTCTTCTGTCTAACGAGGACTTGGTCACCCAGGCAGAGCGGTGATAGCTTGGTCCGTCTTTTTATGTCGGTAGATGTTTTCATTTTGTCGTTCTCTCATGCATCATTCTCTGCTTTGTGGGTATGCACTAGCGTTGGTATGGGGTCTTTAGGAGCACCATATATGCCCGATGTTCATTTTCCTTCCAGTGAGGGCTTCAAACGGAGATGTTTTTGTTGTGCTGTGAGGGTGGCCCGGTCACTGTCTTTGGAAAAGAGACAGCTGGGTTTTTCAGTTTAAGCCCTCCATAATGGTGAAGTGGAATTATTTCTTTAGAGTTCGCATGAATCGTCCAGGCCACAAAGGTGCAATTTTTCCATGCCAAAAACCTGACCGCATGCCGAAATCCTTGAACTCCTATCCTTGAAAAAGGGGCCATTGTCAGACTTGATAATAGTAGGGTAGCCTGTTCGGGCAAAGATCGTGTTCAAGCGAGAGATAACTTCTACCTCAGGGAACCGACAGTAGTCGTCAATAGTAAATAATCTCCAAACGGGAAAGGACCGGCAAAGTCTGGGAAGATTTCAGTTTATGGGGTGGTGGGGAGTGGTGTGGTGTATATGGGTTCGTGGTGTAAGTGTTTCAGATTAGAGACTTGGCAGGGGAGACAGTTGCGCTCAGTCTCTTCTACTAATTTGTCAATTCCAAGGAACCAGAACTTTTCTCTTATAAGTTGCTTTGTCTTGACGATTCCTATGTCGACAGTTCTCTTCTGTAGTATGGAAGGTATTACAAGACGGTGGCCTCGAAGGATAAGATAGATAGGAAGAATAGGTAGATAGTTCATCTTTGGATGGAACAAAACGGAAGAGCTGTTGGTCATTCCAGTGACCGTCTGAAATTGTAGCCATTACTTATCACAGCAGGAGGTCCTCTTCTGTGGTTTGCATTACCTCTTCGAGGATGATTGACTTTGGTATAGCACGTTGAGTCACATACCTTATATATGCCTCAGCTGCATTGTCTCTCTCGGGTTTGTGATAGGAATGTCGGATGAGATAATCTGCAGGATTTAGGTCGTCTTTCCCAGGCTGGTATATCAAGTTATATTGGTATGGCATGAGGCGCTGGTGCCAGCGCTCAGTTCTGGACATGGTTCGTTTGAGGCTCTTCACAATCCTGAGAAGTGGTCGATGGTTAGTGGTAATGATGAACCTCGACCCATAGAAATAGAGATGAAAATTTTCAGCAGCATATACCACGGCCAACATTGCCAACAGTCTGCGAACATTGCTGCTCTACATCTGTGAAGGCGTGGCTGGCATAGCACAGTACTCTTCCATTTTGTGTTGCTACTGCACCTAATCCGACAGAGATCGCGTCCACGAGGACATTGGTCTCTTTGTTTGGATTAAAGTAGGTCATAACTCCAGCTCTTGTCAATGCTTCCTTTAGGTTGCTCACTTCTCTTTCTTCTATCTCTGACAACCTCCATTCTGCATCTTTTCTCGTGAGTTGTCGAGGTGTCTCACTGACCCTGCCATAGTGTGGGATAAATATCGCTACATACTGGGCCCAGGAATGAGCGGACTTCCACAACATTGATAGGAGATTTACAGTTGACTATTGCGGAGATATTCTCTGACACCCCATTTTCACTGAGGGTGTGACCAAAAAGGTTAGCTGTCGAGCTGAAAAAATGCATTTCTCTCTGTTCAGTCTTGCTCCAGCATTTCGTAGATGCTCCGGTGTGGACCTCAAGTTGTTATCATGTGAGGTTTGGTCACGTCCGTGGATGATGATGTTGTCTGAGAGGTTTTTAACTCCTTGAATGCCTCTCAGGAGGTCTGCAACGCCCTTCTGGATTTTTTCGGAGGTCGCATTTATTCCGAAAAGTAGGCGTTTATATCTGAATAGTCTAGCGTGTGTGGAGAATGTAGTTATGTATCTGCTGGATTCCCCCAGTTCCAGTTGGTGATATGCATTCGACAGGTCTAATTTGCTGAATATATAGTTGAGTCATTTAGGTCTGCAATCAAATCATCCACAGTCGTCATAGGATGTTTAATCCTCTGGATGGCCTCGTCGATGAAAATTTGCACACCACCCTTTTTTTTAATTATCACCACGGGGCGTACCCAGTAATGTCCTTGATTACATCCATTTGGGGGGGGGCGTTTTAACTTCGCTTCAACATCCTTCCCCGCGTGGAATGGTATTCTGCTGTGGCGTTGAGTCACTTGGTGGGACGAGGGGGTCGATGTGAAGGTTTATGGTGGATCCAGAAATCTTTCCAATCTTCCCGTCAAATAATGAAGGGAATTCGTCGGGAATGGGAACAGTCTCGTGAAATTATTATACCTAGTTCATGGGTAGAGTGGGCATTGAGTAGGTTTTGCAGTTCGTGTCCGAGCAAGGAGTCTTCGTCGTCGACGATGAATATTTTTACTCTGCAGAATTTCTTCTGGGTTGTGCATATTTGTTCGTATGGTCAAATTTAAATTTCTTGCACATCTCCCAGTGGATCACCTTGCCGACCCAGTCGTGTCTAGTCTTATATTCCTTCTGAGCTAATTTGCTGCATTGGCTTATTATGTAATTGATGGTTTCATCTCTGTCACCGCATAGCCTACATTTGCTATTTTGTTGCGTCTTATCTATTCTCGCTTTGGTATGATTGGTTATTACGGCGTTGTTTTGTGCTGCTAGTAGGAGAGATTCTGTTTCTCTCTTAAAGTTTCCTTTTCTTAGTCCTGTCCAGGTTTTGTCGTGTGAGATGACATTATTATTATTATTATTATTATTATTATTATTATTATTATTATTATTATTATTATCTAATTTTCAGTTTTATTTTTAGTTTCTTACAATCCTTCACTGGTTCTTTATCCAAGATCAAGGGTGAGGGAAGGTAGTGATATATATTCTATGTATTAATGTTTTTTGCTGCCTCTTTTCTGTGACATTTTTCATTCACGTTAATAATATACTTCTATGGAGGTGGCCAGTTCTGTAAAGTGCATTTTTTGTATTTAGTATAGACTGTTACTGCCAGGTATCTTTTAAATATGCTTATGTGTCCCTTTCTTGATTATACCCAGGCCTTCCATTATTGCTAGCACGGTAATAGTTTTATTATTATATTACTCTTTACGAGTTTTTATAGACTCCAGTAAAAACCAACAGTTAACGCTGGTTACACCAGCGTTAGCTGTTGATCTTTCACTGGAGTCCGAGTGACAGCAAGTTTCCTCAAGTCTTCAGAACTCTTCTCAGGATTCTGGCCGATCTTAGTTTGGATGGTCTCGTTTCCTTCTCAGATTTCCAACTCTTACCATCACCATACCATGTTTTCAGTAACCGCTCCAAGTGCACCAATTATAATTGGTATCACCATCACTTTCATGTTCTATAGCTTTCTTAATTCTCTCTTTTCGTGTTCTTTGATTTTCACTCTGTAGTCCGCGAAATGGAAAAGTCCACTATTCAGTCCTCTCTCTCTCTCTCTCTCTCTCTCTCTCTCTCTCTCTCTCTCTCTCTCTTCTTTATTCTGTTACCATCTATCTTAAAGCGAAAATTATCTATTTTCACTTTAATATATTGGTTCTTATGGCGTTGTTTTGTGCAGCTATTAGAAGATATTTAGTTTTTCTCTTTAAGTTTCTTAACGATGTCCAGATCTTCTTGTGTAAGATTTCATCAGTTTGTCACTTGAAATATCCATACAGCTGTTTTTCTTCCCATTTCTGTTACTTTGTTTTTTTCTTTTGATCATTATGTTGTATGAGCTGCTTCCAGTCACTATAATTAATCTTTCTTTGCCCATTTTTATGTAGCCTTCATGTTCTTGTATTGAAGCATCCACGCTATCTTCAGTGCTAATGAGTCCTCTTCCCCTTTCTCCTTTTTTTCATTTTGATACATATGTCATTTCTCAGATGTAAAGCCTTATTAATTTTCTTGTCCTCTGGCACATCTGTCTGAGTTCTTCTCTCGGCCATTTCAAGAATGGCCCTGAGTATCTTACAAGAAGAACAACCCAGGTGTTTATCCCTTTGATGAGATTCCTTTTTTTTTTGGGGGGGGGGGTTATACGATATTCTCCTGGGTTTTAGCTCTGTTGAGCGAGGAGCGAAACTGGTCACCAAGCTTGTCACACCTCTTTTTTTTCTTTTTTTGCTTTTTCATTTTTATTCCTATAATGATTAAAAATTTGGATTTATTCATAGCTATAATTAAATTTTACACTCCTTAGAATATCTTTAAGTGTATCTTGTTATGTATACAGATATTCTAAGAGTAATTGGGTTCAGTTTACGAGATTGACGTAGCAAAGTCATATATATATATATATATATATTGCCTTGCAACATTTTCAAGAAAAAAAAACAAGATAATTTAAGAAATATTTTCCCTCTTTGACTATTCAAAATACATTTCCCCAATTAGAAGCATAAATAAGTTAATTCAGTATTTTGGTAATTTAGAGCCTACGTCGAAATTGTTTGGGTCGTTACCAAAAACCGACTTTAAAACAAATCAACAAAACAAAACAAAAGACTACCGAACGTAAAGTTTCCAATGCTAAAAATGAATCAGTCGGAGCTAAAAACAAACGAGAGACTTATTACACAAGTTACAAATACTTTATTCTATAAAGTGGAAAAAAGCACACGACTGCATACGCAAGAATCAATTCATTAACAAACCTTAAAACAAAAGCAATATTAAAGCATCAGCAAAAATTACATATCTCTTACATTCATTAAGAAAACAAAACTAAGGTTACATTAATAATATTATCTAAAATTACATGTACCTTACTTCCCTGTAAACGGCTGAAACCGGTTCCCCTTTTTCTTCTTTTCTTCTAGGAGAGCCTAGTAGGAGAACAAAAAAAACTTCTTAGTTTGTCTGTGAAGAAAATTTGTTATTTAGTCGTTGACGTCTTATTCTTTTTTCTTTCATTTCTTTACTTTTTTGTTTCGTTGTTGTCTGTGGTGAGAATTTACTCTTTTCTTTTCTTTCTTTCTTTCTTTCTTTCAAAAATCTCCAAACTACCTGTTTCTCTGCTAGGCCTAAAAAAATTAAACTTCTGCCCGAGCCATCTCTAGTACGTCTTCACCCTCTGATGGGTTATCGAGGAAAGAGGACGTAATTTTACTTCCTTCTACCACTTCTAAAAAGGTAACCTTGACTCTTTTCCCACCACAATAGCAGCAGCAAGCTCACCGTTTCGGCCAATCCGATACCAATAAAAACAGCCCTATTCCTTTCTGCCACCCTCCAGGTGGGGGAATCAAAAAATACTTTACAATCCGCTACTCTATAGTTAGAATAGCAAACAGTTGCTCTTCTCTCAGCGAACAAATGCTTCTTCAAAAAGATTTTTACACTCTCCGGACTAGAAGAAAAAACATTTCTTTTAATGCAAGCCAGGGGATGAGAATAATTAGGGTAGCATTTTCAACATTCATTTCATTGATACCGTAGATAATCTTCATTCTTAGCACTAGTCCTGTTAACTGCTCTGCGATCAAAACTATCTTGCCTGAATCCCCTTTGTGATCAGATCATTTGGTTTATTTGTTGTACGGACATACTTGAAGGTCAAGTCATACCTCTGGGCTATCAATTTTTCTACTCTCTCACGAATGTCTTTTTAACGATTTTTCGTAAAAATGAATTTCATTTTTATATTTTCAGACAACTTCGAAGACAATACAACTTGAGCATCCACCGCCACAACAATTCTCTTCATAGTATCCTCAGGTAAAGGTTTCCAGATCTTTGAAATACACTTTATAGGAAAAAACACCGATAATAACTCAAGCGACGGCAAAGTCCGCTTCTCCAAGGGAGAAACATTTGCCTTGGAAAATATCAATCCAGCCGAGCCACTCTGAAATATGTAAGCGACAAAGCCAAAGCATCACAAAATATAACCAAAGAGGCAGGAGCTGAAGTATCCACTGCAACTTTGGGAAAACTATGTACCAAATCCTGAAATAACTTGTTCCAAATTAGTTGAAGATCTGGTGGGATTTTCTGATCTCAAGGCAACTTCAATTTCCATAATTCACTGATGAGTATTCTCCCCTTGATAGTTACAGGAGCACACGAAGTCAACGGGTCAAAAATAGATGAGTTTTGGAACGGTATACCTCGCTTAGTATCCACCGCAACCTCTAAAGAACTGATTGCGACATGCAAATCATTCTGAACCGGGTTGTACAAATACACCTATACCCTTTCATAGAGGGAGCTATGAGTGACAAAACTACCATTTGCCCTCATATATTCTGTTAGAATACTGTTGGAAGTGCATGACCTGAGAAAAAAGTTACCTTCACACATATTCGACTTAGCCTACTGATACAAATCCAACAGAGCTTCAGATGAATTATGGGTCTTTACAAGGTTGTCTACATAAAAATTGCAAAGCAACATGTCCCTACATACACTCTCAGGAAATTTCTCAACATGGTATTTTATCATGTAATTGAGTATGAAGGGGCTGGCTACAAACCTAAATAGGAGCGTTTTAAAGCGAAAACTAAATCATTAAATACGCTTTACGGATATCAGCTAAAAGAACATAATGATCCATCCTAAACTTAATTAACAGCTCCAACATATCTGAGAAGAGGTTGATGCCAGGATACACACAGTCATTAAGCGAGGGGCACCCTCCTGTTCACAATGAACAGTTTTGTCCGCTCTTCTTGTCCGCTCTTTCAACTCAAAAGTCTCCAGGCCCGCATTTCTTAAAAACTACCAGTTTCTCTGCTTGACCATAAAAGTGAATTTCAACTCAATAATCTCTCAAAAATTAAGTTTCTCTGCTAGGCCTAAAAAATTCTACACGAGCCATCTTTAACCCACGATGGGTTATAGAGGAAAGAGAACGAAATGTGCCTTCCTTCTCCCACTTCCAGAAAAGAGATTCTTCCCCCACATCAATAGTAGCAGCAAGCCCCCATTTCGCCCGATCTGATGCCTATAAGAACAGCCCTGTTCTTTTCTGCAACTCTCTGTAGTTAGAATAGCAAACCGTTGCGCTTATCTCAGCGAATGAATCCTTCTTCAAAAAACTTCTTTATCTAAATCTTTTAAATAAAGTTATCAAATAACCTAACAGAGGTTTACTTCTCTATCACAGCTCATTTCATCAATATTTCTGTTGAGTGAATTTCAGTTACTTTCCAACAATCAGTTCCTTCAGAATGTATTTACATGCGAAAATATATTCTTTTTTATTTAGCTTTCGATTGAGATATGACATTCCCTACTTTTGTTTAATAAGCTTAGAATTGAACATATATATTAGCGTATAAATATACTTTGTCTCTACATAATGATATATACAAACATAAAGATCTTTTAGACACAAAATGTTATGCAAACTGCTATAAACTTTCTTCTTGTTAATAACATATTTCGGCATATTAACGTTTTCATTAATATCTTATCAAGAAAAGAGACTAAGTTTTATTATCTTTCAACAAACTTTTCACTCAAGTTAAAGAAATTGACTTTGTAGAACTGTTTTATTTATTTATTTACACTATTTTCCTCAATATGTAAGGTCTTCCAGTAGTTATTCTCTCGATCCAGAACATCACTACCTCCTCCTGGTATTTGATGTATTAAGAGAAGACGAATAAAGGCATAACGCCACCATCCCTTGTAACCACCAAAGCGCTATGATGTGAAATGGGTGTTGATTTTCCTCACTATCGGTACATCTTGTGAGGACAGTGCAAATTAACGGTTGTTGAATTCACTTAGCAGACAGTTTTCTCATCTGAGAAAAAACTAAAGCATGTTCGGTTGGAGGGTATGTTTGAGTTTATAAAAAGCTTTGCAACGCAATCTTCCCTATTGCATTTCATGGCCTGTGAAAAAAATTGGCTATTTGTCATCTTGTATGAGAAATACTAAATGCAGTACCTGTCGGATACCTGTCGAAACTCAGACACTCAGAAACTCAGTACCTGTCGAAACTCAGACACTCCCTTGTTCCTTGCTATGGACTTGAATGACTTGCTGGGATTGTTGACAATCATAGCTCGAATCTCATCAACAAATTCGGGAATTCTTTTCTAATCAGAGTGAGACTTCGAGCTGCAATACTTCCGTAATCACAATGGACTCATCTAGCTCTTTTAGAATCTTCTACACTCTGACACCCAAACACTCTGAAATTTTCGTGTAGTAGCTTCCAGCATGAATGTCAACATTTCTGGGGGGTGAATTGTGTCAAGGTGTTGATTTTCTCGCTGAGAGTGATCAACTGACTCTAATTTAACAAAGCTTGAAGCAAACTAACGCATGCACAAAATTAATTATTCAAAACTGTGACAATTTATACGTCGCATTCTGTATATATATATATATATATATATATATATATATATATATATATATATATATATGTGTGTGTGTGTGTGTGTGTCTGTGTGTGTGTGTATATATATATATATATATATATATATATCCATTTATATGTTTTTATTTATATCTATATGCACATATATTTTTATAGGTCGATCTTTATATATATATATATATATATGGTGTCCACAAGGCATAGTGGCTAATGTGGCTTCGACATCATAGTAATCAAGTTAGAACTCCTGTCATGCCATGTTTACTTTTTGGGCTTTGGGAAAGCTATGAATTCCCAAATCACCCCAGCTATGGTTTAAATAGTTCTACAGCTTTCTTTCTATAAGGATTCCAAAGCCATCCTGGTAGAAGTTGATATGCCATTAAACATGGAACCTAAAACCAACCGTATATGTATATATACGCATATGTATATAAATCTCTCTTTATATATGTTCGCATATATATGTATATATATGTATGTATATGTTAATATATGTATATGTATGTATATATGTGTGTGTATATATATACATTTTAAAATAAATGTGAATTTTGTTTTATAGATTTTTATTTGTGCTCTACACGTGTTTCAGACTTTAAGTCTTCTTCAGGAGATTAATAATAGCTAGGGTTGTCTTTGTTTCCAGCTTTTATTGAGCAGATTATTTTGATTGAGTGTGAGTCTTTTTAATTCTATAATTTGTGTTTGTGAATATCCTGTTGGAGTTAATTGTCGGTAGAAACTCTTGGCCTCTTCTGATATTTTTTGTATGTATATACAAATACGTACTTTGTGTGTGTGTGTGTGTGGCCGTGTGTGTGGCCGTGTGTGTGTGTATGTATACATTCGCATATATGCACATATATCTTATGTATATACAGAGTCGTATACACATGTATTGCTTTTCCTTTCCCTTTTTTCTCTCTGAGTTGAATGTTTGGGAGAACGTATTTGACTCTAAAGATAAATGTCTTTTAAGATACTCAGTGTGTATGTATATGTTTGCGTTTGTGAGGGTGTTCATGAAGTTCGGTTCTGTTTGAGTGTGTGTGTGTGTGTGTGTGTGTGTGTGTGTGTGTGTGTGTGTGTGTGTGTGTGTGTGTGTGTGCGTGTGTGTGTGCAATTTTCGGCTCAGTTTAGTGTAAGTTTTAATTTATCAATTAATTTTTTTCTTTTATTTGCGGTAATGAGTAGTCATCTGTCTGGTATATTGGTATTATTTTAAAGTTAACGTTGCTGCATTCATAAAGGTATTTTGATACATGGGGTTTTCTATTTTCTGTAATTAATGTTATTTTTATCTAAAGAGACTTTATTGTTCAGAGCCTGAATCGATCCTATTTTTTGTGTAAAAAGTATAAAAGATTTTTATTTATTATCAATGTTGTTTTGGAGTTTTCGAAGGTATAGAATTTTTCTTCTATGATTATACTATGTACTCCACATTTTTTATTCTTGTATTTTGAGACTCCATGCTTTGTGTGTTCCCCAAATTTAAATGTGGTTAGTGTGAGTTTTAAATTTGTTGGTTATTGTATGCTTTTAAAGATTTTTGCTGCGTCTAGTATGCTTTTAATTGTATCATTGTTTTTAAGTTTATCTTGAGTCTTTGTTATTTCAATGAATAGGTCTTGGTTTTTTTGTTGTATGTGGAGACATATGCGTTCTTCGTTACTTAGTTTTATATATACGTGTGTATGATAGAAGATGTCATGAAACAATTAACCCTTTTGAGATGGCTGCTTTCAATTTCAGTCAGGAAATATTTAACTCTAAATTTAAAACTCACGGATCAAAGAATAATGTTCTTCATTGAAATTTTGAGATTAATTATTGATATCCAATGTTTTCTTGTGTGTGTGTGTGTGTGTGTGTGTGTGTGTGTGTGTGTGTGTGTGTGTGTGTGTGTGTGTTTCTTCTTTTTGTAGGACTGTTGTCATTTTTATTTGTTTCTTTAGTATTTTCCAGTGTTTTAATAGTTACTTGGTATGGGTTTGTTGCTATGTCATTTACTTTTGTAAGCTTTGGAACTGCTGCTATTTGGTAGTTGATTCTCTGTTACTTCTCCTTCTAGTCTAATTTTTTATTTTCTGACTCTCATTTCCTTCAGTGGACAGCATCAATTTATAGGATGTCATAGATTCAAGTTTTATCAACAAAATATGAAAACTTGACTCAGTGACATATATTATGTGGTATATTTTCATATGTATATTGATATTACACTCTGACCCCATGCAAAAGTGCTAATCTACAAGTAAATAATTAATTTTTACTGTTCCTATTGCTAATCATAACAATAGTCACTATTTGAAAGTGGTTCATTATGAAAAATTAGATTTATAGTGAAAAAAAGACAAAAAAATCTCTGAATTTTTATGGGAATATAAAAATAATTTTTAAATGGATATAACATTATGATTTTTATATACACTTATATTTACAAGTGAATTTGATCTTCTGTTATCATAATTTAATACGAACGGATTCATTTAAAGGCTCAATGTAGACATTAGTCTATAATATACTAACACCTAAGCAAGGTGAAAGGGAAAACAAGAACAATGCGTTGATATGTAGGAAATAAATGTAAAGCATTTTATATAAACACAAATACACAAGTTGACAATGACAATACATCATTGCAGATAGAATTAGACAAGCAGTAATCCTCAAATGGTTATCATGGGATACTAATGGGTCCCTTATGATATACATAAATTTTTGATCAAAGGGAGATAATCATATTTAGTCTCCATACAAGTACCTTTCACTAACCAGGTTCTAGAACTTTTCATATTTGTCCCACTTATGGTGAAATGATGAAAATGGCATATGAACAAATTTATAAAGTTGAAAAATAAAATACAAAAATAAGCAAGTACAATGTACAAAATAAACAGTTCTAAGAAATTCAATGTCTAATCACAATTAGTGAAAGAAGAAAAGTTCTTATTACATTAAGATTAGGCAACAATAATGAAAGAAAAAAGCAAATTAACATAACACACATCTGAGCCATCTAACATGACACTCACGTCTGGTTATAATCTTTTTTAGATAATGAAGTTGGGAAAATCACTAGAGTGTTCACATTAAGCTATGTGGTATGCAAAAAGCTCATTCAAAGGAATGTTCTGGGCTGCATTTTTAATGCACACAATAACAGATTTTGAAGATGTTGAAGAGTCTTGCAAAAGATGGCTGCAATTCATGTAACCGCTGAATCACGCACAAAAATATGTGTCCACAACTGGCAAGAGTTTTAGTGTGCATGTGGACTTTTGGGTTTGTTCAGAGTTGTGTTTGTAAGCCAAGTTTGCCATCCTAGCTGTAAGCTATTCAATGAAAGTGGTGATATCCAGAATTACATCTTGGAGCTGAAGCAAACACTGTCCCACAAGTCTGTGCATAGTGTCCAACACCATCTCAACAGATGAACATTGGATATCATCTTAAACTGCAGTACAGAGTCTCAAAAATTCGAAGAGTAGATGCTCCAGCTACTTTGACTCATTCATCATGGTTTTAAGGCTGATTTGAGAGAGCAATGGAATATTTCTAACAAGCCAAAACCTGACATTGGAAGAGCTTCACACTAATGAGAGAAATGATCAATACATATTAGCAAATAAGTTTATCCTTCACAAGAGGAGAGTGGTTCATTGATATCCATGAGCACATGCACAAATTGCTCATCAGGAGATGTGTAAGTATGTCTTCTGACCTTCGCTTTTTCACAGTGCACGTAGGCTGAATATCTGACTTTACATGAAACACAGATTTGTTTAACAAATCAGTCCATGACTGGCACAAGGATGATATAAGTTTTGAAGGGTGAAGAAGAATGTTGAAGAATGGCACCAGTGCTGATAGAAGTGATGTCAACTGCCAAACAATTCGAATTTAATCTTATACAAGACTTCCATGCCCAGAGTGAGTCAGAGAACTCCATCACAATTTTTGACGTTAGTTAAAGTATCTGATTTCACTATTTAAACACAGTTTGGCAGAAATATATGTAAGAAATTTATCTTCCCTAAAAGGTTGTCATAATTTCCTCATTAAACTTGGTACAGGGAATTTTGAAATATTTCCTACCTTTGAAAGAAAAGGAAAATTCCAGTTAATATGGTAACATAAGAAAAGGACTTTGATTTTCCAAATACACATTTCACTGAGTTAATAACTTTGAATTTTTGAAATTGTTCATAAAGGAGCTGTACATGTTGTACATGTTTCTCCATAGAATCACTGGCATGTTGAACATCATACATTTCTGCACAGGAAAAATGTAGGTCATGAAATATATGGTTGATAAATCTGTAAAAGCTATGCTGCAATTCTTTTGTCTGAATGTGATAAGCAAGAACTTAAACAATCCAAAAGGTGATCTAATTGTAGTGTTGGGTAATATTTGGGTTGTACTCGATGTTGGTATACTCTGATGAGATTTAATGTTGAGTAATGTTTGGGCTCTATTCAATGATGGTATGCCCCGATAAGATTTAATATTGGATAATGTTTGAAGTTAACTTAATAATTTTATCCCCTGATAAGACTGAATTTAGTAAATAACTGTTTTTCTTGGACAATCAAAATCAAAAACAGCAATAGTGCAGAAAATTTAGAGATTAAATTCGAAGATTTCAGAAAAAATTGTACAAGAAAGAGTTTAAGAGGACATTTTGGGGAACTATCAGATGAATTATTTAACAGAACTTGATCTGCATATAGATATTGTACTAATAGAGTATATAATCTGAGTAAAGATCTTCTATTTTTTTTAAGGTTAATGTGAGATGATGATAAAAAGTGGAGACACCCTGGGAAGCAAAACAAATAAATAAATATATATCTATCACGTATATCGTGGATAATTTAGTAATTGGGACCAGTGGTCTATAATTGCCAACTGCACACCAGGTGCTGCCACCCAAGGTTCAATGGAGAAGCCCAGTTGCTGTTCAATAGACAAATAATGCAATATGGTGTATGATTGTATAGAACAATGTTTCCTTATAGAAGAATTGGTTTTTAATATCAAACTTCTGTTGTGTTATAAATTAAACCTGATGATTTTAATATGTCTCATGATCAATCAGATAATATCTATAAATGCCTATGAGGAGGCCATAATTGTCTACAAAATCGGTACCCAAAATGATTTCCTTCATATTTGCTATGATAAAACATATATGAAAAACTATCTTTAGTATAAATTTAATTTTAGTCACCTCTGACCATAAGTCTGAAAGAGTGACTTGTTAAGAATGGCCATATGCAGCCTTTTTATCTTTTCTGCTTTAGATTTTCTCTAGGCTGTCTTGAATAAACAGGGTAGCCAACTATAATGGACTTTATCCACAAACTTCCGGTGTGAAAGGTAACATAGGGAACCCTTACTTCTCTGTTTCTGTCCCTACTGATTGTGGTAGAGTAAGTTTGTTCATTCTTCTGGTCAATTCATCCATTCTTGCTTCCTGCCTCTGATGTTTTTCTAAAAGCTTAACCAGAAGGTGTAACTCTATGCTGTCGGAACATTACTCAGATATCAATATGAATCTGGAAGTATTTTCTTTTATCTGTGACCATTGGATATTTTTTTAAAAAGACTATTTTTGTATTTGTTTTTCTATTTTGATTGAGTTTAATGAAAATATTACAAGAACGTATTGTAAAACCATGTATCTCCTTTTTTTATTTTTTCTTCACAAATTTCTTTTTAAATTTCTTCTTCAATCTCAGAGCACTTGGTATTTTTCGATAAATTGACTTCCTTGAGATTTTGCATTCGGATTAGGGTTACATTAGACTGACAGATCTTGCAGAGAACCCAATACAGGGAGAATCATGAAGGTTTTTCTGGATGACTCAGTGTAATTTAAAAGTGCTGTTTCAGACATACTATTCACAGTACCTTTCATCTCATCGTTTTATCCTTCCTGCGATCTTGTGTCCCCATGCAAGGACGTAGGGTGCAACCTGGAGGAGATGTCGCACCTTTTTCTTTGTCTGCATTTACGAGAAATATGTCCAAAGTGTAGGCATGCAAAGCACAGTCCCTTCTCTCTGGCTAACTGCTTTCTTTCCGAGAGAGTTTTTGCCTTGAAGTTGGCGCGGGCATCCAAGACGTGACTACTTTGGCAAAGTATACAATTTTCGTTTCTGTTGACTGGATTCCTTTTGGGAATGGATGGTCCTACCCTCTCTACTGTATTGCACAAGTTTAACTCTGTTCAAAATGGGCTTATCCTTCGTCGGTTGGTCACACTTTATAGATTGAAGTGAGGTTGTGGGATCTGTGGCTATTCGGGCCTGCTTTATGAAGTCTTTGAAGGAAGGTAATTCACCCTTGTCGTCTCTCCATTGTGATACAAAACCTGCCCATCTCGTTATGACCCAATCAGGTAATTTACGGAGCATCTTCCGGTTCTGGCGTTTATCATTTAGAACCCGGAGACTTCTTATGCTCTGCATAGCTGTGTTGCACTGTCTCAAGAAGTTGGCGTACCTCTGCAGGGCGGTTCCATCTCTGGGGTTGATACGCTGCCAGTTTTCGAGTTTGTCTCTGAAGGCATCTGCTATAACAAACTGGTTTCCATATCGTTCCTCGAGCAAACCTTTAGCTTCCTCGAAGACGTCTTCAGGTGGGAGCAAAAAGTAGCTTTCCACTGTATCCTTGACTCGACCACCTATATATTTCTTTAGATAGTGTAGGCTTTCTCCGGCAGGAATCCTTCGGTATTCAATCAAGGTCTGGAATGCGGTTTTCCAACTTGGATAGCTCATCGGATCGCCGTAGAACACGCTAGGCTCAGGTGGAGGCAATCGACTTAGACTAACTTGTTCAGCCAAAGATTTGACTTGCTCCCTCAACGCATCTCCCGAAGTGTCCTCGCCCATTCGATCATTCCGTTGTGAGTGAATGCCATGACCAGCAAGGAATGCTGATGGTCGATTATCATGAGCATTTGTTGATGAATTCGCCGGTTGTCGCTGGTGTGTACTGTGCCGGTTGCCGAGGCAAAAACTGGGGTGTATCGGGGTTCAAAGGTGATTGACTCGTTTTGACTTCTTTCGTCAATGTTTGGTCTGCGAACAAAACATCCGATCCGGTTAGAGATGGTCTCACAGCGTTTTCCAACAGAGGCTCATTGTTGACCACCCGAGACTTCAGAAAATTCTACACCTTATGGTTAGTATCAACCTGAGGAGCCAGTTGACTTTTCTCGTCAGCAGAATCCCGTGCAGTTTCTAGAACGTCCAATTTGGCTTCGGCCATTTGAAGCTTCATTTCTGTCCTATCTAATTCTGCCTTTTGCCTGGCTTACTGCAATTTCACCTTGAGGGCTGTGACTTCCACCGAGGTGTCTTTCGACTTCCTATGAGAACCATGCGAGGATCTCAAGTTTTGGGACGAACAGCTCCTTGCAGTTCTACTGGAACATCGAGATTCAGAGTCGAACTCTGGGGGTATATTTTTGTCCGACATTATGATTAATAACCAACAAATATAAACTATATATATATATATGAATATATATATATATATATATATACAAAAAATGGGGGGGGGCAAAGAGGAGATAGGTAGAAGGAAAAACTGAAATAAAGAAAGCAGACAAAACAGGGTAATGTACAGAGCAAGAACGTACAACACGTGTAGCGTGGCTCTTAGCTTGGATAGATTGCACAACTACGAAAATAACGTCCAATATATTTTTTCATCATACAACGTCTGAAAGCACGTGCAATACCCTAGACTCATCAGCCGCCAACCAGGGTGATAACACAGTTTCGGTAGCTCAATACTTTTATATAATGTTCATAGAAATTAGCAAAAAAATGCGGCGATATGCTGCTCCTGAAATAAATATCATTTTTTTTTTATACGGCGCAGACATTCCGTACTCAAAAGTTTTTGCAAACAGTTCGTTTTCCTTTAAACAAAAAGTGCGTGTTTTTTGTTTTACAAACAAGGGGTTCATTAAAAAAATGTTTGGGTTTTTACACGCAAGAAGGGGTTGAACGAGTAGTACCTGTTCGGCTACAAAGAAATGTCCCTTTTCAAGAGTAGACTGGAAGTTTATCTTCGTAATTCTTTAAGCTGCCGTTAGCAAATTAACAAAGTATCGTTTGTTTTTGTTTTTTTTTGTTATTCCAAATTTCGGAATGTAACAAAAATTCACAAATATTCTACCTTGTTAACAAAAAAAGAGTTTTCACTGTGACAGCAGCAACTGGGGCCAAAAATCAAAGACACGAGTCTCGAACTAATGAAGATGTATATCTTTATTTGCGCACGTGTTCAGCGTAAAGCAAGCTACATTCCTCAACGTGAAAACAAAACAAATGTTCCAAAAAAGGAGACCCACCACGAAACTGATGATTTGAATCGAATCCAATCAAGAGAATCCTCTTTTTGCCTTGCTATTGACCCACAAAGAAAAATATCGGTTTCGCATGCCGGTCAATTTGAAATCACCAAGCGAGTCGAGCTTACTGCTACTACTGCATACCACCTTACCAGCTCATCAAATTTTTCCCAGGTGACATTTTGTTTAAAAAAATAACGTACCACATGGTACACAAAAAAAAAATTGTAATTTCAAGTCAAACTGGAAAGGATGGTACAATAATAACTGTCCTGGACACTTTATTTTTTATTATTTGTTATTACTTGTTTCTATATATATTTATTTGTTTTCATTGTTTGTATTTTACCCTTTTGTCTTGTGAGACTCGTAGTTCATTATTTTCTTTTCTTTCTGTTACAATCAATGCTTTGCGTCGAATTTCAGTGCTTGCGCATCTTCATTCTGGGGCCGAGCTCCTGTAGCAGAAAGAACTTAATTTGACCGTTAGGGTCGATGCATATTTTCATCCCATCAAGATGACTTATTCTATTCATTCCGGACCATTTTTCCGGGCAGCACCCAATTGGGGAAAGCCCGCCAAACACTCGCTCTTCCTCAGAACTCTTCAAAAAGGACAGACGTCTTACTGTCCGCTCTTCAATAGCAGCAACATCGACACAATGAGGAAAACCAGCTAATTTATGGACCCCTTGCGTCTATTCTCTTTGACCAAGAGTTCCCAGCTGAATATGAATTAGATGAATTCAATCCGCCTCACACGGGAACACTCTAAGTCGCCTTCAACTTTGGCTATGTCGACTGCGACGCAAAATACCGCTCCGACAGCCAGCCATTTCATCCCTGGGCAACATTTTCTTGAGACATTCACGCTTCTCTCCCCAAACGACCAGGACCACGCATTCATGGGCGACTACATCATTCCTGTCCTTAACCAGCAAACACGACCTTTGCTACACCTATGGCGACAATACGCCACTCACACATTCAACAATGCCTTAACTTAACCATGCACATTTCGCTCTGGCATTTAGTTGCTAAAATGCCTTCTCAACTCTATAACAACTTCATTTCCTTCTTTCCTTCCTTCCCTCCTACGAGACTTGCAGCATAAACGTAAACCTTTTGTTCCATGCTGCCATTAAAACATAACAAAAACCTTACAGCATCTTCGTCTTCTCTCTCTCGTTTATTTTCCAACAACATTTAGCGAGGAAATAACAACTTAACAACCACACTTAACAATATATGTTCCTCGCTAAAGTAGTATAATGATTGTGTGTAAATACTGTGGACGGCGAGCTGTTCGGCATGGATCACATTATCCGGGCTTCCTGGTAGCTATAGATTTCGTCAAGAAATAATGTAATTGATTGTAAAATCTTAGCTTTCGGGAGAATAGAGCTCTCAATTTCATCTCGATCCCGTATAGTTTCACAGGTCTAGGTAGTTCTAGGTGAGTAAGTTTGAGCCATAATAGGACTATCAGCTTCACAAATGAAGGGCTTATATCATCGTACTCTTCGATAATCTCGCTAATGATGGTCTCGATAGCTTTGGGGAGATTGTCTTCAATAAAGCCGCTGATAAAAATTTTCAAGACACTCGATGACCCCAAGTTTCATATCAGCTATGTCAAAAAAGTGTCCACACACGGATAGGAAGCCATAATTGGTTCAGATGGCCTGGTATATCGACTCAACAGAGGTGGATTTTCTGACGATAGTGCTCCTAAAGATGATTGGGCAGTAGTTGGCTATCTTACTCAAATGACAAAGGAAGTCACTCCAGTTTGTTGCATATGTGTCCCAATGCAAACATGACAAGTAACTCATAAATACAAAAAGAAGTAAAAAAATTATTAAAAAATCTTTCACCTACTGATACACACACAAAAAGGGAAAGAAGTCACTACTTCTTTCTTTCACCTACAGCTAGAGTCACAAAACGGGCAAAGAAGTCACTACTTCCCTCCAACTAAGGAGACCAAGTATTTAAAAATTACCTTTTTTTTCTTTTCTTTTAATAAAAAGCCACTCCCTGTCTCTCTTTCTTCTGCGAGACAATGTCTCTAATAATGTTCTTTTTTCTTTTCTCTTTCTTTGTCGATCGTCTTACCTCTCGGTAGAGCAAGTAATGGCGTCTGAGACTTGTGTAGTTGTTGGAGTTGCCTGAAGTTGTTAATTCTTTTTCTTAGAGAAAAAATTCCTCTAAAATATAAATTTATGTAGTAGAAACCTACTTTTTTTCGGCTTCTTTCTTTTTTTCTCTTCTTTTTCAGCTTTTGCTAAATTTGAATTCCCTTTTGGAATTCTGAATGTAATACAAAATTCTTCTCATTTCTTTTCTTTTCTTTTTTTGGCTTTCAAGTCTTCTTTGAATTTCCTTCTGGAATTTTGAAAGAAACTCTAAATCCTTCAAGTGGACATAATTCTTGTTACTCAGCTCCATTTGAGTTGAGGAGTAAAAACCGCAGCCTTATTCTAAGGCCTATTGTTTCCAACTGACTACGATTGATTTCGGCGGGTAACGCCATGGGCACCCCCTCCGGAGACTCCAGCTGATCAGCTTCTCTGCCACACACAAATTTTCACCGAACACAAAACTAACCAGCAGAACAAAAAAAAACACAATACAAAATAGGCCCCGAATTGACCCAGAAATGTTGGTGCTCCGTTCAATAAACTCATTTACCGACAAAATTTCCACAGAGAAAACAAAATACTGTTTAAAAGTATTTTGTAATTTGCTTGAATTATTTTATCTTATTGTATTGAATTAATTTAGAGGGCTATTACAATGCGAAATAATAATTATTTATGTATAATTAATTTCAGAGACTTTTTGTTATTAAAAAAATGTCTCTGGGTTGAAGTTTTACTTTGAATTTAATCAAACTCAAATAATTGTTACTTCGCATTGCAATAGCTCTCAAAATTAATTCAATACAATAAAATAAAGTCCTGTTTGTATTTAAGTCCTTAAAATCCATGGATCCATTTTACCTGATGCACGAGTTTAGAGTGCTAACAAGTTTTTCAATGCTTTGAATTTTCTTAAACTCACGTTACCCGAGAGTCAACTTTAGGTTTTGAATATACTGAGTTTGGTGCTTGGACATCACAGCTAAGATTCCTTCAAGATCTAAACGAACACGTGAAGTGGAAAGAGAATTCAGTGCCGTTGACTTAGTTATATATGTTATATACCAATACGTTTTTCCTTAAATAAGATATACCTTCCCTTTTAACAATTTTATTTCTTCCTTTAACATAGAAAAATTGAGAAGCACAAAGAAAAGTTTCAAAATAACATTTTTACCATTTATCCTCTGAAAAGTAAAACTTGAGAAGTTGAAAATATTTGAATAACGGGAAATTTCTTTAAAAGGTAATCAAAGATGTAAAACTATATTTGGAACAATAATTAGATTTCTACTGCTAAAAAAATCAGTCAGTCAACATTGTTGTGTTTTGTTTTTTGTGTGTCTTGTTTTGTTTTCTTCACTTGCAGAGTGACAAGTTCTAATTTCGATGCTAAATGTTGAGTCCCCTCCTTTAATTTGTAGCAATATTGGCTAGGGCAGTAGAAAATACCAACTGCATCTCTGTAGAAAGACCCCTTCAATGAGTGTTCTGAATTTGACACTACATTGTATCTGATAGTTTTGGAGCTTTAGGGATTGTGGAATACGCTTTCTTTGTCATTGCTCCCAGTACCTGTTAGAAGCAAATAGAACTGTTTAATCATTTACTATTCTTGAAATTATTTGTGTTCAAACAAATTATTAATATCAAATTGAGATGTTAATATTTGATAGCAATACTTGAAACTATTTGACTGTGTGCAAACAATAAATCACAATACTTGAAACCATTTAACTGTGTGAAAACAAATGAGCTCTGGCTCGTTTAAAAATCCTCTTAAAAATCATGAGTATTAACAGGATTTGGCATCAAGAGTTAATAAGGCATTAAACCAAATCCTTCAATTTGCTATTGGCAATTCATCACAAGCAAATATAGAAAAAGTTAAAATTGTTAAATTTGATAAAAAAAACTTATTAATTGATTCTTTTAATCACTAAGCTTTATTAAATTGTTGAAATTAATTTCCTGAAGTATTCTAATGATTGTACATTTCGTAAATTTGAATTTTTTTGAGCTATTGAAAAAGGAACATTGAAGTTGCAGGTGTCTTCTTGTTGAGTAGATATGTGTTCTGTACATTGATTGATAGTTTCAAAACATGCGTCTGTTGACTTGCCTAATTTGGTTGATATGCTCGTGATGCATTTAAAAGTTCTTTTTGAGAAGTTCATCAATTCGAACTCAGTATGTAAGTTTGTACAACTTGTCTTCACTGAAGCCCATTCCCCATTGATCAGTGTATATTTTTCGTGAAAGTATGACTCTTTTAGAGTTGTTGTTTAAAGTTCATTGAGACGATTCTTGTATGTCAAATTTCTGTCAGTGTCTAGATGAAAATTATTTCCGAAATTGTTTAATATTCTTTGAAAGGATTTATTTCACGTCAAGATTTCGCCTTGAGCCAAGAGGAAAATTATTTCCACAAATGTTAATAGTACCTAAAGTGTACAATACCTTATGTTTTATGCCAGCTAATTTTCATAAGCAAGTCATAAACTTTCCCTATTGAAAAATGACTATTAATTCATTCGTTATTTTCAAGTAGTAGTGGATAAATAGTTTATTTTGTAAGGTTGGTTAAACAAAACAACTATACATTTTCTTAAAAGAAAATTTACCAAGTGTAGTGATACTGGCAAATCAATCTGCCTAATAATCATGAATGTAAGAAAGAGCCAATATAAGTTGCATACTGAAAATAACTGGGAGCGTGATCAGCCCCTGCTTCGTGCAGAGGCTTTTCAGCAGACTGTCTGGCATTCTTGCCTAACATTCGAGCCTCATGCTTTAACCCTCCTTGGAGAGGTTAGGTTTATTGCCTGGCACCTGAAGCGCCCCTTTTTAGGGGAATGCGGACGAGGCCCAAGGCATTTTTGGAGCTCCAGGACGCGTCTGGGCCATGGCCCTGCGTCTAGAGACACCTAAAAAAGGCTTGCACCACACTCGTCCATCTGGTGGGACGTTCGTCAAATATCGCTTGATTAGCAACTGACTAGTGCTAACCTTGCACATCACAACAATGGCGTCGTCGATAGGATACCAATTGTCTCTCGAGGATCCCGATTTTGTCGATACTTCGCTTCAATGTTTTGCTGTGAGCGCAAGAACTAAAAAGCTGAAAGACAACAACGAAAAGAGATGAGAAAATGAGATTACGGATTTTTTTTTTTTGGCTACCGAAGGATGCGAGGCGATAATGAAAGTCTCCATCATGGCGTATCCCACAAACCTAGAAGACCTGACTTTTGAAAAAATAAGTCAGATAATAAGAAATATGAAGCTCAAGAAAAGGTTGGTCGTGACAGAAAGAACGAAGTCCATGTCGATGAAACAAGAAATTGACGAACCCATCATAAAATATCTACCCCGTCTACGAAATGCAAGTAGATATTGAGAGTTTAAAAAACTTGGACAAGAAGATCAGACGATTGAAAAGGACTTAATTCAGTTAAGGTTAATTGAAGGTATGTACAATACATCACACCGATATAAAATGATGAAACAACTACAAATAGGAAATATGTCTTTAAATACCGGCATTGACTTTATACAGTAACAAGAATTAATACAGAAATATAACGATGATATGTCAACCCAGCAAACAAATATTCGTCGATACTTACACGTTAAAAAACGGAAGGGAACATGAAATAAAAAAGTAAAATGCCCAGAACCATTTTAAAGCAGTATGAAAATTCAAAATGAAAAACGTTAAAAGAGTTGAAGAAAACGAAACCAATATGAAAGTTTTTTCAGTAAAAAAAACAAAAACAAGAGTGTAGAAAAAAAACTGAACAAAAGAAAAAAGATATTTTACTGAAGGTTAAAATCAACAACATCGATTTGGATATGCAAATAGATACCAGCAGAAATTTCTGGGAAAACCAACTTTACGAAAGAGCAAGTTACTACTCCGCCAATTTGATGGGTTGGTCATAAAAACTTTAGGGTACTTTGATGGCTACTTGGAGTTAGAAGATAAATATGAAGTAATACCTATAATTGTCACAACTTGTAAAAAAAACCACGGACTTCATGGAAAAGATGTGCTTAACATAAATTCTACCAAATTAATGAATGAAATATAAATGGAAAAAACTGGAAAGTTAAAAAACTATAAAGCAAGTATAAAATTTAAAGAAACCCCTTTTACTATGAGGCACGAAAATTACCAGTACATTTGTTTCTATAAGTAGTAGCAAAACTACGGAAATTACTTGAACACGTTCCTCCTAGGAGTAGCAAGTAGGCATCACCCATTTTTGTTTTAAGAAAGTCGGATGGAAACATAAGTATTTTGGTTTGGTTTGGTTTCTTTGTTTAATGGCATCTCAACCTTTGTAGTTTATTTAACGCCAAAGCCATTCTCCTAGAAGAACAGTAGTGGTACTATTTAACCCATAGCTGGGAGGATAAGGGGGTTCATACCTTTCCCAGGGGTATTTGCCCGAAAGTGAACGTAATAGCGCGACTGGAGTACGAACTCGCGTACTACGATTCCTCAGTCCATCGCTTTAACCATTACACCACGAGGACACCCCCCCACATTAGTATATGCGGAGATAATAAAATAGGCGTAAATCACAACATTTGCTCGGATTCATATCCTATACCTAATATTGGAGTTGCAATTCATGCACTGGCAGGTATGAGCGTTTTTACAAAAATAGATTTGAAAATACCAATAGACGATAACTTCAAAGAAGTAACGGCGATAAATACGCCAATAGGTGTACTGAAATGGAGGAGGATGCCATATGGAATAAAAAAACAGCAAACTCAATATTTAAAAGGGCCATCGAACAGGTTCTAGGAAAAGATATAAAAGATATGGTTTGTTACTAAGACGATATATGCATTGGAGCTACTAATAAAAATGAATTGAAAAAGATAAAGAAACGCTGCGATGACAATAAATGATAAAATGATAGTAGTAAAATATCATTTTTAGGCTATACTATTTCAAAAGAAGGTATATTACCAGAACAAGCCTTGATTGAAAAAATACAAAAAATAGCTACACCTACAAATAAAAATAAGAACTTGAATCTTTTTTGGGATTGATGAATTTCCGCAGGCGATATGTACCAAAATATACGGACCTAACTGAACCGTTTGCAAATTTAAGAAAAAAGAATGTTGAATTTATCGAGTCAGGGAAACAACAAAAAAGCTTTTGATAGATTAAAAGTATTTATGGCAGTGAACATTTTTGATCCGAAAAAGGACATTCCGTTAACCACAGATGCAAGTGAACATTCAATATCTGGAATATTATCACAAGGAGAACATTCGAAAAAGTATTTATCAAGAAGACTAACGAACACAGAATTTAATTATTCAAATATCGAAAAAGAAGCTTTGACCATGAAGAATGTGAGAACCAGTAGAGCCGTGTGAGAACCAGTAGAGCCCGACAGTTTTTAATCGGAAAAAAATTATTTTGAGAAGGGATCATAGACCATTGTAACATACTCATATGCAAGCAGAAACATAGTCAACACAATAATGACGAACGAAACAGTTCTTTAGAAAAATATACCTCTCACACTTTATTCGAAATGGTACGAAATGGTTACGAAAGGGTTTTTGTGTGAGAGGTGAGTTGGAGACTGAACAAAGACTGCAACATATTGACCCCCAGCACTTATTTCCCATTCTGTTGGGCTGCTCAGCCGGGGGCCCTGAGGGCCCAGCTCTCTGCTGGGTTTGGTTCTCACTGCTTCGAACTGCAACAACTGACTCCAAACTCTGATCTCCAGCTAACTCGAACTTCCTGTAGCACCGGGTTATATAATTGTTTGACACCCATCTGCTTCAGTGAGCGTCGCATCTGCACTCAATTCAACCCGTCCACAGTCAAGGGTATCCCCTGATATCTTCGACCGGATGCACCTGTTATTTACACAGGTGCATTTCTTATTTGACAGCTCGGCCGGGTCGGAGGTCAATATGTTACACCATTAGAGTTTATATTCAATCCAAGGAAAGAATTATCCAAAGTCACGACATCGAGAATAATAAGATGAGCAGTAAGATTAATGGCATTTGACTTTGATATAGAATATGTCAAAAGAAATTCAATTGCACATGTAGATGCACTATCAAGATTGCGATTTTTACAAGGAGTCCAAAAATAAAACAGAATTTAAGATACATTTTTACATTGGGTAGAGACTGATGTTTTGTCTTTAAATAGAATAGCTGCGGAAACTAGACGTGATCCAGTACTCAGTAGGATAACATCGAGATTTTTAAAAAAACATAAGGGGAAATTGCTCCATGTTAACGATAGATCATGAAGTGATTTGTAATGTGGGATTTGATCATTCCCCCAGAAACGCAAAAAAAATTGGTGATAAAAAGCGTACATGATAGAATAGCGGCCACACAAAAAAGGATAAAATTAGAAGTATGGTGGTCGGGATATTCACGAGATGTCGAAGAATATATAGAAATATGCAAAAAATGGAAAAAGAATGAAGAAATTCATGGCCCAGAGAAGTGGAGCTATGGAGTCATGTGCACATGGATCATGCATACATTGCCAGTAAGAGTCGGGCTCTTGTTAATACTATTAGACTCTTTTTCAGGCAGGCCCGACAAGAAAAGTTCTACGATAAAACAGATTCTACAGGTCATATTTTCCAGAAACGGCATACCAAAAACCCTGGAATCCGACAATGCATGAGAATTTTGTGATGAAGAACATGATTTATGGTTGGAAAAAATAGGGTGTAAACTGTATAAGACGCCGCTATAAATGGATTGGCGGAAAGAATGGTGCAGACCGTAAAAATGGGACTGAAAGTATGTTCTCAGCAAAAAGAAAAAAAATAGAAGTTTTTCTACAAGGCTGCTTTTAAGCTATTGCACAATACCACACGCCGAAAGCCCATCATCTTTAATGGGAAGGCAAATTCGAGCTCCGCTAATGATGTCATATTTCACAAATGAAAAGGTGTAACACAAAAAGAACAAAAGATCAAATCCAGAAAGGGCAGAATTTATCCGGCAAAATGGCCACAATACAGCTATAATAAATAGAGAAAAGGGGAACAGTATTTTACCCCATGCATATAAAATAATGCCCCAGGGTGAATATGAAGAGCAAAACGAGGAAGAAATCGTAAAGATTTCTTCCGTTAATGATTTATTGGAACAACTTTTACAGAATGAACGTCAGAAGACAAAATAATATATGATCAGGTGGGCCAGAGCGACTTTGAAAACGCGAATGAAGATCAAATAATGCAAGAAGACGATCAATGTGGGACAGAACTAGATTTTCCAGAGAAAGAAATGCAGGAGTGAGATGAGGAGAGCAAAGCAATCCCGAAAATGAAACAATCACTAGAAGTACAAGACCTACAAGGGGCAACAGACCCATACGTTTCAGGGAGATGTAGTGATACTGGCAAATTAATCTGCCTAATTTGCATGAGTGTAAGAGAGAGCTGATATAAGTCACTCACTGAGAATAACTGGGTGCTTGATTAGCAACTGATTAGCGCTAATCTTACACGTCACAACACCAAGCTTAAATGTCATCAAACAAATGACTGTTGTGATTTATTTCCAGAAACTGCTACAATTTATTCGGCTTCGTAACCTAAAATTCCTCCACTGCATTTTTTAACCAAGGTTCAGCGTGAGGAGCTTGACTCCGCTCTCTCTCTCTCTCTCTCTCTATATATATATATATATATATGTATGATAAAAAACGGAAGACTACTTTCTTTCTTTCAGCAATGAAAATTAAAATAACATTTGTTAATTTGTTAATATCCGGGACTCTTAAAAAAAGAGGGATATTTTTTTTGATTCGGAGAACTCTTAAAGAAAGAAGCATATTTGAGTTCTGACAAAAAAAACTTTATTTTCAGCAAGAAGAATTATATTTAAATTGTATGGAAATATGTGTAAGCATCAATATGTTTACACAGAAGGCGAAGATAGATGTGTGATGATAGCCAGCTATATTTGAACTGGCCACTTTATTTGGAAAAGGGAATGATCTCCTTTTTAGAAAAGAGTTCTACAAGGGAGACAACTCCAAACCCATGACGTCCCTCTCTTTTCGTTTGGAGCTTTACGTAATAACTAACTATAGGTTGTATTTTATGGGGTGGGGTAGAGCAGGGCCTGATGACTCGACCTGATCGGAATGTCTGGTCGCTTAGTATGTGACTTGGTGTTGACTGGTATGTAATTGGTTTCCAGAAAATTCGCGTTGGAAAGGACCTCTGATGGAGGAGCTAAGAGAGATCCTCGCTTTAGGTCTTCCTTAAGATGTCGTCGGTTGTGGTGGATGACTAGTCTCATCTTTACTATATAGGATCTTGGTTTCATGCATGTCAGTTTTACAATCGCAAAGGTTTATTTACCAGAATCCTAGTTTTGTAGACAGACAGGTTGCCCTGTATGCAGTATGGAAAGCTCCTGAGTGTTTTGGTCGTGATATAATTTTTGTGTCGATTGCTTTTGGTATAGCCAGTTTGCTATTTCCTCTTTTTTAACTTAATGGTCTGTGCAGTTATCTGGTATGTTGCTGACAAGTTTTCGATTGATGAGAATGGAGTCATTTGTTAGTGTTGCTCTAAGGCAAAGCAAAACCATGTTGATGTCGTTTTATACCGAACTGCTTTCTTCATGGCAGATTTCACATTGTATGCCATCCCATTTGATTGTGGGTACCTCGGGGATGATGTACGGTGTTCAAACGTTCACTTTCGTAAACTCTGGAGCGTAGTGGGGTCCATTATTTCTGATAACCCACTCAGGTACTCTCCGTTCTTCAAAAATTTTTGTTTGGTCACATTGACCACTTCTTGACAGGTAAGCTCTCATTCTACGTAAGAATGGGTATTTGGAGTAGAAGTCAACAATAAGTCGCTAGTTCTGGTCGTGAAAGTAGAAGAAATCAATGGCTACATTTTGCTATGGTCTTCCAAGTTTGGTTAGGTGCGCTGCTCATTTTTTATGCTCTTGGTAAATTGTTGAAAACCTGTGTGCTCTGGCATGACATTAACAATGGCATTGCCTTTTGGCATCCCAGAGCACACAGCTTTTTGCTCTCAATCTACATTTGTCCGTCTCTTGATGACCATAGTGTATTTTTTTGTATTATTTCTGGCTGCAAAAGTTTGGGAATCATCATCCGATCACTCTTGAGTAGAATCCTATTTTTAGTTCGTAGGACCAATAGGGTTGCAAATCTGGGCTAACTTCTCATCTTTGGAGGATCATGTCGCATTTTGCATAATATTGGGTTAGCGCTTGCAAGCCTGGGCTATTTGTATCAATTTTTCTGTTTAGAACTGCACAAAGTCAACTTTTTTGTCTAGTTCTATGGCTTCTTTAATCTCTTGTTTGGTAGCCGTCATTGACTATCTGCGAGAGTTAATGTCCTTCCTTGGTCGATAAGTGCACTAAGATTTTTTAGGGATATTACCTCTGGATCATTCTCAATGATCAATGGGAGACCATATATGTATGTTCGAAATTTCTCGCATCCGAAAACCACTGCTAATAGCTCTCATTCTATGCTGCCATAGTGCCATTCTGTTTATGTGTCAGATTTGTATGCAAACGCTATAGGTTTGCCTTTTTGTATGAGTACAGCTCCAAGACCTTTTCTCGGAGCATCTTCATGAATCAATGTCTTTACTGAGTGACATTTCTATGCAGAGTCTACCCTTGTATGTTCAGACTCATGTTTAGGTATGTTTGTCCCATTGTAGACCGGAAGTATAACTATTTTTGGACATGTGGAGTAAGAAAGAGGCAGCCCATCTTTGGTAGTGATTAAATGTATTTTTCACTGGCGAACGAATTCCATTGATTGAAACTGAACCAATCAAATCCACCCACGGAAGGATAACAAAAGCCAGACCTGCGAGAAAAAGGGAATTCTCTCTCTTTAACCAGCACCGCCAAGGAGTCAACAACACAGAATAAGCTGATCACCGTTACCTCGCTTTCTGAACTGACAGGTCAACTACATGTACACACACACTTTTCTTATCAACGAAGACCTGCGAACTTTTACCACACCATAAATGGACAGGGGTTTCTTTGAGCCCAGTTAACTTCTGATTGCTGCCCTTAAAGTCTTCTCAGCAGTTGGCGCCTTAGCGTTGTGGGTTGCATGTTCTCCATCTCCCCTTTTGTTTTGCTTATGCATGCTTTATGCATGGTTCTTTCAACCGCGTGTTGATCACACAGTAGCCCACACTGAGCATCTTTGTTTAGTGTGGAGATATGTCCCTCCACATTGTCTGCATTTGGTATCACTTGGGCTTTTCTTTTATGGTCCTGTATATCAACACGTTGGTTCCTGTGGTGTATTGAAGCTTCGAGTACAATACAGTTGTTTAAAGTTCCTTGTACAGACAACGTCTGATCTTTCAAGAGGAGTTGTTTTTGTAGCTCAAAATGGGTCTCTAATTCTTCAAGGAACTTTTCCCATACCTCAGTTGGATTCCGTATGTCGGCCTTGTTCTTGAACCTCTACGAATCAAAACATCAAAGATCTTCTTCACCTGAAACTAATAATATGTGGCCAACCTGTCCCCTCCCCCAGTATGTTCTATACGGGGGAAATACAGTCCGCAGCACAGCTTGAAAAACGGAACCATTCAACGACATCCTTAGTTGTCATCCATGACATGACCGGCTCAATTACTCGTCTGAATATTTTGATCTTTTGTGCATTTCTTTATTCATTAATAAGTATTAATGAATAAAGATCAAAATATTCAGACGAGCAATTGAGCCGGTCATGTCATGGACATGACAGAGTGGTTTGTCCCAAATAATACAATGACAAATACCGACAATATTGTACTTGCAGTTTGTTGGTGAGGATCTCTTTCCGTGAAGAATTTTTTGTAAATGTCGGTCCTCGGTGGATAATAAACCCGAGGACCGACAGTTCGAATATTTCTTTTTTTTAAATCTACCACAGCTAGAAAGTGCCGTTTCATTAGGTTGTGCATCGTTTTCGAGCACCACCATGTAAACTTATTGAAAGAACGCAAAGATAGATGTATGATGCTTAGCTAGCTATATTTGGACTGTCCATTTTATTCTGAAAAAGGAAGCCGTTCCTTTTTGGAGAAGAGTTCTACTAAGGAGACAATTCCAAATCCTGATAGTAAGAAATATTATAATTTTGTAATTTTCGGTAATCATTGTAAAAGTCAATCTTCTTGGGTTTAAATTGTGTGTTTTATTATATATATATATATATATATATATATATATATATATATATATACCAAGTGTATTTTGTTTTAATTCCCTCATCCCTATTTCAAATAGACGATTGCATGCTAACTTCCTTTTGGCTGATTTATGAATTATGCCATAACAAAACTCCAAAATATATTCGTTTGCAATTTGTGAACTCCCTTTATCTGCATTTATTTAACAAATTTGAAGATGAGACAGAGATTTATAAATGAAAAAATAAATAAATAAATAAATGTAAACTGTCAGATAAATTTGAGTGATTAACAAAGTGGAAATACAAATATTTTTACAGGCATAAATGGTAAACCAATTTATATCATATGTCAATCAGACTATAAATAACCTGAAACATTTTGATACCGAACGTGAAAAGCAATACATATCATTTTTAGCTTAAATAAAGGAAAAAGTTGATTAATTTATAAAGCAAATGAAGAAACATAAAAAAAATCTTTGAAAAACCTATATAAGTAAAATGAGCCCTTTAAATTGCTAAATTCAATTAACTTTTTGCAGGATGAAAATTTATTAGATATTGTATGATTGAGTCTACTACTATTATAAATGCAGAAAAGATAGACTAGTATAAAAATTTAAGTCTATTTAGTAGTATCGACAGGCATAGATAATAAAAAAAGTTGAAATTTTTACATTCTTTTCAATAGTGCTTGATGAAAGTTGTGATGTCAAAGATTTGTTATTTTCAATCGTAGCATGAACAACACTCCTCGTCTGACAGAAGAGCTCATGGCAATAAAATCAATGAAAAGCAAAGATTTGCTTGGAGAAGTTGAACAGTGTAAACAATATTCATTTAAAATAGGAGAAACTGAAAAATCTAGCAACAAACGGAATCCTAAGTCTACCTGAAAAAAATAAATACTGAAAACATTACAAATTAAGAATCTCCATGCAGAAAAACTTTAAAACTTAACTCGTAGACATGTTACTGTGAATTATAGAAGAAAACAATGCGTAATTTGCGGACAGTTGTGAATATTTTGGAAGTAGAACACAGATGTACACTGGTCAAATTTAGTATAAACTTTCAACAGATTTGATAAGCGAAATTACTTTTTTTTAGAATAGAGGAAGAATAATCTGACTTCATTGAATGTTAAAAATAGATATCAGATTTTGCATTTGCTGAAGATTTACTCACGAATTTGAATGAACTTACGTGTAATATAAACTTGTGAAATAAAGGAAATTCTGCACATGATATGTTCAACAGTAAAGGCAACAAATGAAAAAGGAGGTAAAAGACATTTTAAAAATTACAGCAAGTTTTTGCTATTGACAAAATGCTCAACAATTACAATTTCTAGCTAACAGCGGTTCATGCCAAATTTTCCAGTAGATTTAATAATTTCAAAGCGATAGAAAGATATTTATTGTTGGTATTATCTCCTTTAGTTGTTGATAAATCTCGTGACAAGTTTTAACTTATGCTTACTGATTTCTCAGGTGATACTTAGCATTCCGATCTGAAAAATTTTAGTTTGAAACATTTTCACCATTGAAAGAAGCACAAAATTTCGCGAGTGAAACACTTAATGTTTCACTCGCGAAATTTTGTGCTTCTTTCAATGGTGAAAATGTTTCAAACTAAAATTTTTCATTCTCTTAAAAATATCTTGTTTTCTTTGGTTGTACGGAAACATTTTCAATGAGGAAGCATAAGTGAAAGTTATGAGCATTTGCTATTGCATTGACCATTGCTAATCATACCCCTAATTTTGATAATCTTGTAAGCTTGCAAAAATAATATATTCATCTTGTGAGATATCTGAATTGCTATTCAGTCACCCTACAAGTATGTAATTATTCATATATTTTTTACAAAAAATTTTCACAAAGTAATTCGTGTTATTAGAATATTTGTTATTAATTAATTCGTGTCATCAGAATTTTAATACTTTCATTTAACTGCATACTAGAAAAAGGTAATAGTAGTGATTTTTATAACAACAATCCTAATAAATATCTAAATCTATTATATTTGTTTAAATTTCTGAAATAAAGCTTGATAATTGTGGACATGAAAGTGAGACTAACGGTAGCTCTCGACAAAAGAGGGTTCGTTTGTGTCTGGTGTGCAGGGCAGTAATCTGATACGAAGGAAGAAACACCGCCATTACGGGGTGAAAGAAAACAAAAATAATCCACCTTCAGCCCATTCTAAAGAAAAATTATTTATTATAAATATATTTACAAATGTGGCACAAGGCCTAAAAATGGAGGGGGAAGGCTGGTCAACACTATCCTAAACTCTAACTTAACTAGACTCATTCACTGACCAATACATATCTCCAAAATAAAAGCACCAAAATACCTCAATTAAACATATCACTAACAAACTACATTCACCAAAACAACACTAGTGCTCCATGGACTTCTAAACTTAATCCCATATTTACAGTGTGAGGGGGAGGGAAACAATTTAAAAACCTAAACGAACGCTATGTACATATATACTATTCCCCTAAAAACGAAAGATGAACAAAATATATATACATTATGATCGTTAGTATGGGGTCCCCCTCATGTACTAAATCATGACAGAAAGAGGAGTTAACCAGTCGAAAATAGTGTCGAAGGAGAAAAAATCAATAAATAAATAGAATGAATAAATGGTAAATAATATAAGTAAACAATAAATACATGAAATAACGTAAGCACTCCTTCGCACTCCTGGAGAACTCCAATTCCTGTCATCTAACAGAGGGGAAGGGAAGGGAGAGTAAAACAAAAGAAGGGGACTAAAAGAAAAAGAGGGGCCCAATGACCTCGCATACTCTAGCTAAGTTAACTGAAATAGGACAAACTAAATCAAAATGGCCTAAAATCTAACTTACCTGGGCTGGGTGGTCATGTCCTTCCAGTAACCCAAGATCCTTATGTCCCTGGGATGTCCAAGCTGAAAATAAGGCCGGCTCCTACCACTCGACACAAGCGCGCAACAGTCACCCACCTTTTGCCAAACTCCAGTGAAGAGAGTCTCCTTCTCTCAGACTGGATTTTGACCTTGATTTGGTGCTTAAAGAAAGCCACCAGGGTCTGAGAAGAAAAAGACTCATCCTCGTAGAGTTCCTTCTTTCTCGTCGTCCAAATCACGACATGCATAACGCCGAGTAAGCAGAGAAACACATAATGTTCCTGTCTGTTCAACTTCGGTACCACATTGCTGCACACAGAACTGGCTTCTAGGACGAAGAACTTTCCATTGAGGATGCGGACCATGTAGCCTTCAAGAAGCTTGCACAGTGGCCGCACGACCGGGCAGTGAAAGAAGGCGTGACCAATGGTCTCCTCCAAATCACCGCACCGGCCGCACTCTGGCGAAATAGCCTGTTGCGCTGAAAACAATTTCTTGCCGACCCAGAAGGCATTCCGAATGACCAGCCAGGTGAGGGAAGCCTCGTCGTTATTGAGACACCTCATCCTGGGGACCCAAGGCTACAGCAAGCGACCCTCCGCCTCCGTCACACCGAGCTCGCCAATCAGACC
The DNA here is from genome assembly GCA_963585895.1 of Sepioteuthis lessoniana. Lineage (NCBI taxonomy): Eukaryota > Metazoa > Mollusca > Cephalopoda > Myopsida > Loliginidae > Sepioteuthis > Sepioteuthis lessoniana. The sequence continues at coordinate 23,721,053 of OY757933.1, forward strand.
ATCGCTAGCGGCCCCCCTGACTAAACAACGATATAATGCCCTACTCGACAATGGCCGGCTGTCAGAGAGACCTGTCTGCAGCCGAGAGAGAACTCTCAAAGCATGCTGATACTCGCGATAAAAGGGGCACTCGTGTCTGGGCAAACGGTCGGCCTCCCCGTCAGCAGAATGCACACTTCTTAGCGACGGGAAAGATTGTCTAGCGTCTTCTTTCCAGACGCTTCCCGCCACCGTATCTCGTGAACACATCCAGTCTAGGAAAGTCAGGCGCAAAGTATGGCGCCGTGCCTCGACGTTCGGCACACCTAGACCGCCTTCGGAAGGGTGAAAGTAACAGATCTCCCGTCGCACCAAAGGAAACCTCTTAGCCCAGACGAATTGGAAAAGGATCCTTTCCAGTTTGAATAGGATGGTGCACGGGATTGGAAGCACTGGACGTCGGTAGACGGCAAGGGAGTAGATGTGCGAACAGCACACCTCAGCCCGCCCCTTAAGGGAAAGCCGCCTTCGTAGCCACAACTCCGTTGCAGCTACGACCTTTTCCAGTACTTCCGACCAATTTTTCTCCATTTGAAGATCAGGACCGAACCAGACGCCGAGTATCTTGCACGGGCCGTCTTTCCAAATGAAGGGGCCGGGAAGGGCACAGCCTTTCAACGAGCCCAACTGCAAGCCGACAGACTTTTCGCGGTTAATCTTGGCCCCTGTCACAGGTTCGTACCTTCCGATTTCTTTTTGCTCACCTCCTCCACCTCGGCACTGCTCGTTACACGCACGCTGACGTCGTCAGCGTATGCAGTGTACCTGGCAACCTCACTGGCGCCAGGTAACGTGAGGCCGCGTAAGGCCGGGTTCGCTTTTAGCTTACGCAGAAACGGCTCCAACGCCAAGATGTAAAGCATGGGCGATAACGGGCAACCTTGATGAATCGATCGAGTCAAAGTAAAAGGCTCCGACCTTACCCCATTCACCTCCACCATAACTCCGGGGGACGCATAAAGGAGACGTATCCAGGATCGAAAATGCAACCCAAAGCTAGCCGCAGACAAGACAGCCTCCAGAAAAGCATGGTCAACCCTATCAAAATCCTTGGACTGATCTAAATTGATCAGCGCGGCATTTCCGTCGACTTTTTCTACGATCGTGCGGACCAGATGAAGACTGTCCTGGATAGTCCTACCCTTCACAGAACAAGTCTGTTCGGGGCAAATCAGACTAGGCAGGACAGTCTGCAAACGGTTCGCCAGGATCTTCGCCAAAATCTTTAAGTCAGTGTTTAACATCGTTAAAGGGCGAAAGTTACTGATCCCATCCCCACTATGTTTGTTCTTACGAAGCAACTTCACTATGCCCCTGGTGAAGCGTCTGGGTATGGTACCCTGCCTCATCCAGTTGTCATAGATGGTTGCCAGTAAGGGGACAAACATGTGCGACAGCCTCAAGTACACTTCATAGGGCAGGCCATCAATTCCGGGAGACTTCTCCAGCCCAACCGACTTCAGTGCTTCCCGAATCTCCTCTTCCTTTATGCGCCCCTCACACCCAGCCGCTTCAGTCGCCGAAAGGCGAGGGAAGTCGGCAAGATAGGTGTCGAACTGAGCAGAGCTCAGTCCGGGCTCCCTGGTGAAAAGTTTCAAGAAATACTGCCGGAACTCCCTACAGATGGCTTCGTTTGTAGTTCGACGTTGCCCATCCGGCGATGTGACACTGGCGATCTGCCGATCTGCCGCATGCCTGAGTTCCTCGGCCCGTAATTCCTGGGCCATATTCGTCGCCTCACAGGACATTTTCTTTAACCTAGCCCTAACTACCAGAGCTTGGTACTCCTTAATTTGCAATGAGGCCAGCTCGGCCTTTGCTACGTTAACTTGCCCACTGTCTCCCGCCAAAACCGCCCTATCTAGCTTATCCTTAATCGATCTTTGCTCTGCTACCCTGCCTGACTTGAGTCTCCTACCATAGTCGGCAGCAAAGGATCTAATGCTATCCTTAAGGTTAGCCCACCACCTATTTCCCATAATAGCCCCCGTCAGTTCCCGCTTTATCATTAGTTCTAGCTGGTTCCGGAAGTCATCCTCAGCCAAAAGGGAAGAGTTGAGCTTCCAGTAACCAGACATCCTACATCTAGCCTTATCTAACTTAATCGACACACATAAGAATTTGTGGTCGGAATCTTTGTAGGGATCGAAACTTGGACCACCTAAATAGTCTAAGTCGACTCGCTTAACTAACACTCGGTCCAAATAGCTATAAAGCTGGGCCGAGGCACCCCTACCGGTCTAAGTCCAAGCTATCTAATTTGGATGCCTTTCGCGAAATTTGTCAACGAGATCAAGTCGTTGGACAAACTCACGAAAATATCTGGCATCCAAGGTATTAGTACCCACACTAATAGCCCCTCTATCTAAATTGGGATCAAGGACGGCGTTCCAATCTCCCACTAAAATTACCCGCTTTGACGGAACAACGTACGGCTCGATGCGCCGGAAAAAGGCAGGGAGCTCACTGGTAGCGTTGGGTCCATAAACCCCAATCAGCCGAAACGCCTTATCCTTTATGGTAACGTCCAGAACACAAAGTCTGCCCGCTGGATCTGAAAGAACAAGAGCACACGTAGCGTCCAGACGTCTACTTATCAGCCAGGTGACACCTCCGGAACGACCATCAAAATATGCTGAGAAGGACAAATAGCCCTTCGACAGAATACTTTCATGGAAGTTGGAGTCAAAGCGAGTCTCCTGTAAACAACATATATCAATGCCGCGACGCTGGAGGTATAAAAATAAATGGGATCTTCTAGAAACCGACCTCAGGCCGCGGCCATTTAAATCCATCATGAACATTTACAGGGGTTGAGTGCCCGGACTAAACATGGCTGGGGTCAGGACACCGACGGTCTGGCTCATGGATCCTGTGGCCATCTCATTAGTGATGGCTCCGTCATGAGCGAGACCCCCGACGTCCCGCGGATAGGTTAGTTTTAGGGCCCTATAAAGGGAGGGGTGCAAAACTCCCAACGAGACCCTTACAAGAAATGAGATCGTCTTTCAGATATGATATCGGGCTGAGGGCCTCATTTGCCTCTCCGAGCATTTTCATGACGCCTTCCGACCCTCGGCCCTTTCGAATGACTGTGGTGATCCATGAGTTGGGGAAATTTTTGGGGTCCTCCACATTTCGTCCGTTTACATCCTTGAAATTGTGGAGGACCCTCAAATCCTTTAAGAGTTGTGGCTGGACCTTGTGGAGACGATCCAGGGCCCCCTAATCCACCCGGCAGATGCTGGTTCCCGAATGATATCTAGGTTTTTCTTTCTTTTTTTGGTGTTTTGGGACCTCATCCCCCGAACTGTCTATGGATGAACTCCGCTGCCGTTTCTTTGGGGTTGTGCTCGGAGATGAAGGTGTTGTTGCTGTTGCTGGTGGTGGAGGTGGTTTAATCGGCGGTGAATCTAACGGCAGCAGAGGGGGGGTCCCTTTTTCTTTGGTATCAAAATGGTCATCAGTGGTAGTGGCATGGATCTTTGGAGTGGCGTGGATGGTGGTTTGATAATGCGCGGCTGTTTTGGAGATGAAGGGGTGGAATGAGGGGGCTCTGGTCGTGGAGACGATTTGCACTCCTGGTCCAGCCGCTTTTTGAATTCAAGAAGTTTTTCAAATTTCTCCCGGCCTGGGCTTGGAGAGGAGTGGGCTGTTTAGGTGGGGTCTTGGGTGGGTATTTATGTTTGGGGGAAGTTGTTTTTTGGGCATATGTTTTTGATGGAGAACTGTTTATGTTGGACTTTGCTTGTGAGGGGGGTGGACTGTTGGTGCCCACCTGGGACAACTTTCGGGAGTGAGGATCCGCAGGTTGGAGCTTCCTCCCACCTTTTCCCACAGTCAGCCACTCGGCCCCCGACACTTCGGTATTAACCGTAGGGGACGAAGGGGGAGTGGGTTTTTTTTATACCCGCTGACGTGGGCGAGACTACGGGAGCCTCCTTTTCGGTGTTTGATACAACAGGTGGGAGGGTACCAAGTTTTTGGTCGGGCTTTTTCGGGGCTTTCTTCCCCAGGCAAACTGCGGAGAGGTGACCAATCTCGCCACAGTGCCAGCAGGCGGGTTTCCTTCCTGAAACGATAACAGGAAGCCTGCGCCCGTCCACCTCCAACCAGTTGGGAACGGAGTAGAAGGTCTTGGCATATAACATAATGTCGAACCTCCATTCCCCACGCATTCCGTCATGAGTCGCTGAGACGATGTCACCAAATTGTAGCATATAGGCAGCTAAATTTGCATCTCTGAGGAAGCTAGGGACCTCATATATTGATACCGTGGTCCGCCGCCGCCCCATGTATTCAGTCCTGAAGAAGTATTCTTTGTTTTCTAGGGTTTTTTTCGTTAGGGCGACGGCTTCTTCAACGGTCGGTACCAATATATCCCAGAAAGCGTAAGCGGTACCAGCTATTATAGCTTGTGCCTTTACGCTCAGGCTGGAAAGCTGACGTAAGACCATGTCTTTGGCGGGTTTCACGATCTTGCGTGACCGTTTATCCACAACAAAGACAGACACCGTTCTTTTTTTTTTTTTTTTTTTGTCTTGCCTTACTTCCGCCAAACTGAACATCAGCCCATGCTCCTGCACTTCGCTGGAGATGGCCTTTGCCCTCTGGAGTAAGTCGTCGACGTCGACCTGGATTTTAGGAGGGGCTGTCCAACTATTTTCTTGTTTCTCTTTTTCTTTTTCTGGGGCATTTATAGCCAATGATTTGTCGGTGGGAGGGACATTTTTGTCAGGGGTGGATAGTTTTTTTGTGGAGATTTTTTCTTTTTGGTCAGGAGGAGGGGCATTTTTGGGGGAGGGTGATTTATTTTTTTCTTTCTGAGGGGGAGGGTCACCCTTATTTGGGGAGAATAAGGTCTTTATGGCCGAGCCGTCTGACTGGCCGGCCATAAATGATGGGACACCTAAACTAAAAAGGGTGAATGAGAAAAACTAAAATAAGAGGCAAAAAAATGACTTAACTCAGAATCCAAACAAGGTCAGAAATTTAATCCAGCCAGGAGAAGTCGTCACAATGAGATGAGGTAAAATCCTGTTCGTTGTAAAATCCTGTCTCAATAGCGCCTGAATATCGGTCAGCTTCTGATATTTATGGTCAGAATGAGAGTCAAATAGAGTGTGTACCACAAACGCAACAGCCCATTCTAAAGGAAAAAAGAGAGGAGGCCCCCGACCGGAATTTTATAGTCTAAGGAAATGGATTATGGGTTGAGTGACGTGAATAAAAACCGACTCGTTTTTTTTTTTTTTGTTTTTTTGTTTTTTTTTGGCGTCAGTTTTTCTTGGCGAGAAGCAGAAGCAGAAAAGAAGGTGGAAGAGGAACTAAAGAAGAAGCACAGAGGGAGAGGGAGAGAGAGATAGGGGGAGAAGGAGGAAAGTGGAGGAGGAACGCAAAGAGGGAAGTGGTGTGTAGCAAACACTTTAGACTGAATTCTAAAGATTCCTGGTTCAATCCCGGGTTCAACACTCAGGGAGAGCATCCACCCTAAAACTACAAGCTATTTCGGCATAATGGGGGATAGGTTCGACCTGAAATTAATTCCAGAATTCAATGGCTCGACCCCAGTACTTGACTGGGTGGGAAAAGTGGAACTGCATTGTCTCTTGTCTGGCGTAAAGAGCATTGAACATGTGATTCCTCTGCGTCTGTCCGGAGGGGCTTTCGCTGTGTATCAACAGCTCAGTGCTGAGGAAAAACAGAGTTATGAGAGGATCAAGGCAGCACTATACAAAGCGTTTGCTATCGACCCCGCCACTGCCTGGGAGCAATTTGAGGCAAGAGCATTACATCCAGGCGAAACTGTGGACGTATATTTGGCCGAGCTAACGAAGCTGACGGTGTTGTTCAGTGGGCTGCCCGAGCGGGCCTTGGCATACAAATTTCTGGCGGGGCTCCCAACCGGAGCAAAGCAGCTCCTGCGAGCGAGCTCAAGCATAGACTCGTTGTCCCTTAATGACCTGGTAGACCGGGCCAGGACCGTGATGAAGGACAATTCCAAGCTGAGGGATCCGGTAATCGCCGCTGCGCAATCCACACCGAGTGATGACAGACCGTCTCAGGGGCCGAACCCGCGTGGTGGGGTCGTGTGTTATAGGTGCGATGGCCAGGGCCACATTCCGAGGAACTGTAGGCGGCGATTGAGAGCTGTTCGCTGATACCGGTGTAATGAGACCGGACATATGGCCCGGGATTGTGCGGGAAACGGGGCCCGGGGCAAGGTGCCGGCGTCAACCTTTCCCCAAAGCAGAAATTAAATGAGGCGCTTCCGATTATTCAGGTCTATGTCAACGAGACATCGTGCTCAGCACTCCTCAATTCCGGTGGCTCCCGCACCATAGTGTTTGCGGGCCTCTGCCGCACTTGGAAGGAGAAGGGTGTCAGGGTGACCACCATCAGTGGAGAAACGCGGACATGTTGCGGGGTGGGCGCGGTAAACATCCGCACAAGAACTGGAAACTCGGCCAACGTCGAGGCGCTAGTAGCGCTCAAAAAACCACTGAGCTTTGACCTGCTTCTAGGCTATGGTGCCATCAGAGCCCTAGGTGGTGTTCACATAACGCAGATGGGTGCAGTACAGTTTCAGGAGAAGACCCCGGTGTGCGCAGCGCTGAGGATCGACCAGCCAGACTTTAGTGTCGAATCTGACCCGCACCAGAAGGCTTGGACCGCCTCATGGAGGTGGTCGAGAAATCAGGAACCAGCCAAACTGCGGAACGGAGTAGCCGAGTACCATGTGCCCGACCAAATAAGGCCTGCATACGAAGAGGAGCTCCGCAAATGGATCAAGGAAGGCTGGTTAATTCCTTACCCCTATAAGAAACTTGGACCTCCCAAAGGTTTGATCCCGCTGATGGCAGTTGCTCAGCACAACAAAGCAAAAGTGAGGCCAGTGATGGACTACTGCGAACTAAACGCGCATGTTGATGCATTCACGGCAGATGCTGACGTTTGTGCCAGCATGCTACGAGAATGGCGCCAGCTGGGTTCCAATGTGTCCCTGCTGGATCTAAGAAAAGCGAACCTGCAGGTCCGGGTCAGCGAGACGATGTGGCCGTTTCAGACGGTGGTATTTGCCGGCAGAAGGTACTGCCTTACCAGACTGGGCTTCGGGCTGAACGTGGCATCCCAAATAATGAAGACCATCGTCAACGCTGTGTTGTCACAGCAAGAAACAATAAAAGAGGGGACATCGGCGTACCTTGATGACATATACGTGAACGAAGACGTTGTGTCGTCATCCCGCGTAAGGTCCCAACTGGCCGAGTTTGGTCTGATCTGCAAGGACCCAGAACGTTTGGAGGATGGCGCCCGTGTCTTGGGCCTGAACGTTCGACAGGAGCGGTGGACCTTGAAGTGGGGGCCCGGAACTGCAGTTCCTGAAGTACCCGATGTCTTCATGAGACGAGCTGTCTTCTCCCTGTGTGGAAAACCTGTGGGGCACCTACGAGTGTGTGGATGGACTCGTGTGGCAACAGGCACCATAAAAAGGAGGGCAAGCGCAGTCACCAAAGGCTGGGACGATGAGACAACGGACGATCTGTTGGTTCGCATGGTGAAGGAGACCATCGCAAGGGTAAAGCAGGATGACACCGCAAAAGGAGATTGGTGCGTGCAGGGAGACGAACTGAACGTGTGGGTGGATGCGAGCTCTCTGGCGATCGGTGTGGTTTTAGAAAAGAATGGAGCTGCGATTGAGGACGCCTGCTGGTTGCGACCGACGAATGACGCTGCTCACATCAACCTGGCAGAGCTCGATGCGGTGATGAAAGGCGTCAACCTGGCACTCCAGTGGAAAGTCAGGAAATTACGCATACACACTGATTCACTATGCGTATACCACTGGATATCGGACACACTGACAGGCAAGGCCAGGTTGCGCACCAAGGCGGCCAGCGAGATGCTGATCAGACGGAGGTTGGAGACCATAAGAAAGCTGGTGACGGAGTACAATCAGTCTGTGGATGCGGCACTTGTCACCTCAAACTGCAACCTCGCTGATAGGCTCACTCGAGTGCCACAGAGATGGTATGACGCCATGAAGAAAGAAGCTGGGCCAGTACCGTTACTATGTGCTGCCTCTGTTGAGGCGGCATACAAGATCAGGGAAATACACCACGACAGTGGGCACCCCGGAGTGAGACGGACATACTATTTTGTGCAATTGACCAATCCGTCAGTCTCAAAAAGTGCAGTGAGAGCGGTGGTCAAGGAATACCAAACATGCCAGTCAATCGACTCCGCCCCGGCTAGATGGCGGAAGGGTCGGCTGGGAACAGACACGACTTAGAGCCGACTGGGTATGGACGTAACCCATTATGGCAGCCAGCACTTCCTCACACTAATAGATTGCGGACCGACGAGGTTCGCGATCTGGCGTCCGTTAGTAAAACAGGACTCCTCCTGTGTCATCCGTGAATTGGAGTCCATATTTTACGAAAGGGGACCGCCTGAAGAGATCCTCACGGACAACGACACAGCCTCCTGCAGTTTAGGTGTTTCCTAGACGAGTGGGGGATCAGGCTCAGACACCGATATGCGTATGTGCCGAGTGGCAACGGCATTACTGAGCAGTGCCACCGAAGCGTGAAGAGGATCGCGGCTAGGAAGACGTGCACGATCGCAGAAGCGGTCTATAGATATAATACAACACCAAAGGATGCTGTGACTGCTGCGAGCGCACCCGCCAATGCAATCAATCGATACCGAGTGCGCATCAAAGGCATTGACGCGCGTCTGCCTGATCGGCAGGGAACAAGAGGGCCGTATGAGTTAGGGGACACCGTCTGGGTGAAGCCGGTACACCACCAATTTTCGAAGGGGACAAATCACCGCCATTACGGGGTGAAAGAAAAGAAAAATACTCACTGCTGTTTCAATAATCCACCTTCAGCCCATTCTAAACGAAAAAAGAGAGGAGGCCCCCGACCGGAATTTTATAGTCTAAGGAAATGGATTATTGGTAGAGTGACGTGAATAAAAACCGACTCGTTTTTTTTGTTTGTTTTTTTTGTCGTCACTTTTTCTCGGCGAGAGGTTTGTCTTAACTCTTCTGACTAGTAAGTGTTTTGATTATTGTTAAAAATTGTTCTTGTTGGAAAATATTGTTATTTGTTAAACTGTTGAAACCTTTTGTTATCGTTGAAATTTATTGTTGACTGCCCCTCCCCCAAACAATTGTTATTTGTTTGCTGAGGGGGGCCAGGACTCTTTATTTGTTTGAATTCTTTTGGGGAAAAAACGATACATTTATCATTTTTCAACATTGTTTCATCTTGCAAAACTCACTCGGAACACAAGAATATTTGCTTTTTCTCTCCTAGTTGCCTAATACGCAACTATGGCAGATCCACCATTTTCTCCATTGCCAGTAGCATCACCATCACGATCACCATCGCCTACTGACATATTTGACGGCCTAAGCCCCCGCCCCCCTCAAAGCCGGAAAATAAATGGCCAACTCTTTCTCCGGCCAGTACCATCCCACCCGCACAGAAAGTGCCATTATTGCCGGCCACCTGGACGGAAAAAATTTCCCCAAAAACATGCCCTAAAGACTACAAAAAAATAAGGGAAGAATATAAGAAATATTTTGAAGGGAATAGAATTCTTCCTATTCCCGAATTAGTCAAAGAGGTCAAACCAAAGACCATCTCGTTTGTAATAACAGACCTGAAAACCCGAAGGTTGGCCGGCATAAGAAAAGAGACATTTGAAGACTTGCTAAAGGCAGCGGGCATCGAGGCAAAATACTACTGCAGACGCAGTTTTGCCACCTGGGATGTACTGCTGCCATCACAAGATTTAGCAGCCAAACTGGCCGGAGAAAGTATTAATTCTAAGCATTTCCGGTTGCAACCCGAATACATGGGAAGACGCAGGATTCGAATCACCGTGTGCAATGTCCCTATTCAACTGAATGAAGAGGTCCTAGCTGCCTATTTATGCGAATATGGAGACATTGAGGATATCACCAAGGCCAAATCCAACAACGGGACAGCGCACGGTGATTATATCTTCACCATGTGTTTGGACAGAGGGGGGTTTGCAGCCATTCCCCACACTCTGGAGTACGAGAGTCAGGTTATGACGGTGGTCGTTGAGGGCCGGAAGCCCCAATGCTGGAACTGTAAACAGCTGGGGCAATTTTCCAAATCCTGCCCTCAAAAGACCACCAAAACAATACAACCAATAACAACAACAACCACAGCGACGATAGCAGCAGCAGCAGCAGCAACAGCGACTACGGCGACCACAAGAACAACAGCATCAAGCGAAAGTCCCAAATCAGAAACTGGGGATCCCCCTGATAAAGAAGAAGGGTGGACCCAGGTACAAAAAGGAGGAAAAAAGAAGAAAACTCCCATTAAACCTACAGAGAACCAAACAACAAACCCAATAACTGCCACCACTGTTCCTACTGTCACTACTATTTCTACTACTACTACAACAGCAAAACAACAACCAGCATCATCAACCATAGCAAAGAAAAACAAAGAAAAAAATAAAGAAAAAAACAAAGAAAACAAAGAAACTGAATCAATGGAAGTTTCAGTAAACTTAAAACGGCGAAGGGATAGTGGGGACTCACTGAAAGAAGAAGGTGAGAAAAAACATTAAAAAAAACACCCCAAGAAACAAAAATACATCCCCAAACACCCTCCCTGCCTCAACCTAAGGGGGAGAAAAAAACATAAAATCACCAGCCAAACCCGAAAGACCAGCTCAAATAATCCCTCTCCCACAACAACCTAAAAATACCCCCACTGATACCAATGACTTCCCACTCTCCCCAAAATCACCTTCTCTCTCACCTATCACAACCCCCAAACTAATTTCACGGTCCCATTCGGTGACCAGAGCTACAGCACCACCACCAGTATCATAAACAAAACAGCGGTCACAGTCGGCTTCAACTGAAGTTCGACGTGCGCTCAATGCCTTCTATTTTTGCGAAGACAAACTAGAACCACAACATCTCGATCATGTCCTTAAAAAGTCACTAAAACCATTACTATTACTGAAAAAATTGACAATCACGACATCACGAATCCCTACACATTCAAGAATGCACCAATGTTGACCACATTCGTCCGTTCGGCTGGTAACCGAACTAAAGAGCTCTGGCAATTTATCGAGGAAGCCAGTCGGGCGGACGTAATGTTGGCTGACATGAGAAACAATATGTTAAAAAATGCTTCCTTATTGTGCGGGTAGGGTCCCGATTTTAGTTCACCCGTCCTTCTATAGGTCCCTAAAGCTGCGGTACCCCATGGATGTCGGGGGAATTACCAGAGACGACCGAGTCAGCACTGAGCTCGGTACCGGTTCCCTGCGTCAGGCCGTCGGCATCCTCACCCCGAAGGATTTCCGGCCCGTAGTCGACAGTGAGTAAGGTAAGTGGGGTTGATGGCTCTGAACCTTACCACTTTGAATGTGAGAGGACTGAGGGATTCAAGCAAGTGTGCGCGCTTGCTTGGCGAACTCAAGAAACTCGGTGTAGATGTCGCTGCAGTGCAAGAAACACACTTCACTTGCGGTGCGGACTCTCGTATGCTGGAAAACGATTTTAACGTTTTCTCAGCATACGGCAGCCGTGCCAGCGTTGGGGTCTCTTTGCTAATTGGACGCAGCCTTGATGCTGATGTTGACGCTGTTTTTGCAAGTGACGGTTGTGGCCGATGTTGCCGTGAAAAGGTTGCGGTTTATACGCCCAATATCGTTGCGGAAAGGGTTTCCTTTTTTCGTCGGTTGGTGCCGTTCCTGGACGATACGAAGCGGCTAGGGGATTGGAATGCGATCCTTGAGCCCAAGATAGATAAGGTCGGGTGGGGAGCTAGCAGATTGGGAAGGTGTGAAAGCAGCCTTGCCAGCCTCATGACTGGTAGCGTTACCAAGGGCGTGATCACATTGCTGAAGAAAGGTAGCAGGCATTTTTGGGAGGGTTTAGATGATTACAGGCCCATAACTCTGCTTAACACAGAGTTAAAGATTTTGGCCCGGGTCTTAGCGAATCGTTTACAGCTTGTCATCAGCGATCTGATCGGCCCCAAGCAGACCTTTGCTGTGAGGGGAAGATCGATCCAGGACAACCTGCACTTGATTCGCGAGGTCCTAGAGGGGATAGAAGACGGCACCGAGGCCGCGCTGATCAGTTTGGATCAGTCCAAGGCCTTCGATAGGGTTGACCATCGGTTTTTGGCCACTGTTTTGGAGACTGCCGGATTCAAACCGGAGTTCCGCAGATGGATTAGGGTTGTACCACAACCCTCAGGCAGTGGTGCAGGTGAACGGAAGGCGTTCGAGGGTGTTCGCGATCGAGCGTTCGGTCCGGCAGGTCTGCCCCCTGTCTCCTCTTCTCTATATCCTCGCTTTGGAGCCCTGCTCCGTAGGCTTATGAATGAGGGGACAAATCCGGCCCTGCGCGGTATCCCTTTTGCTAGCAAGGGTTTCCGCATTCGCCGATGATATCACAGTATTTGTATCCCGCCGCCTGGATATAACGGCTGTGAAGAAGGCGGTTAGTGAGTACGAGCGGATTTGCAGAAGCCAAGGTCAATTTTGACAAAAGCGAAGGTTTGCGGCTCGGTGCTTGGAGGGGTAGCAATACCCTTCCAGGGCCCTTCTGCTGGAGTGACGGACCCTTCCGCATCCTCGGGGTGTGGTTCGGGCCCGACCTCCAACTGGAGCGAAATTGGTTGGAAATACAAGCTAAGGTGAATGCTCAGGTGGGATTCTGGCTTTCAAGGAGGTTGTCCTTAAAGGGCAGGGCGGAGGCGTGCGCCGTGTACGTCTTTCCCTTGATCCTTTACCGATTGGCTGTACTTCCTCTGCCTGAGGCACGTCGGTTGGCTCTTCAACGATCCCTCTCCAGATTGCTCTGGGGAGGTGCAAGGCCGATGGTCCGCAGGCAGGTCTGTATCCAACGTACACGTAACGGGGGTCTAGGTATGCCTGATCTGGAGAGCCACTGGCTTGCTAAAAGACTTGCGTACTTGGGCCGATCCTTGACGGGGGACACAGTGTGGAGACTAAAGGCGAGTCGGACTTTTCCTCGCCTTAAGTCAGACCCAAAGGCTGAAGGTCGACGTAGGTCTTTGGGCGAAGCACTGTTTGTCTGCGAGTGCTGAAAGGGTCCAGTGACCTTTCACGGCCTCGGAAAGAACTGTATCGGGAGCTAGTGGTGGGTGCCGCTTCTGATCCTCTTAGCGAGCGGCGCAGCTGGACGGCGGAGGAGATCCGCTCTCACTGAAATTGGGCGCCAGGATCGAGCTTCTTGAACAACTCCGAGTTCTCGCTCACCTGGCGACTGGTTCGGAATACGTTACTCCTTGCCGGCTTGAATTACATGGCGGGCCTGGCAGACATGCCCGATTGCGTTCGTTGCGGTAGTGGACTGGAAGAAACGGCTGAGCACGCCTTCTACTACTGCGAACGAGTTCGCCCGTTTTGGGGTCACGTCGGCGAGTGGACGGCTCCCATCGAAGCCAAACAGCTTGTGCTACTCGACGTTGGTTACGTCGTAGACAACGTTCTTCCTCCGTTTCAGGGTGAGAAGCGTATGGTGTTTCTCGCGATCCTTGCTGTAGCTAGAATGGTGATTTGGACGATGCGAAACAAGGGATTGTATGACGATGCAAACTTTTCTCATCGTGATCTGTTTTTGTATTTTTGGCATCAGCTGAGGGTCAAAATCAGATGCGATAGAAAACGCTTGGATCGCATAACATTCAGCAAAAGGTGGGTGAATGCAGCGAGCCTGGTCGTGAGAAAGGGGGCAACGTTGGAGTCATCCTTCCGTCCTCTGCCGGCCCATGGCGTCTAGGGTACGGGTCCTTCGGGACCCCATCCCGGGTAAGTAGGAATTTCCTCCCTTGAAACCTAGTTAGCAGTATTGTCCCCGTCATCTAGTCGTTAGTTTTCAAGATCTTCCCCATCCCCACTATTTTTCTACCTCAAACCCGTATCCCAGTTCGCTTTTGTTGAAGATCTCGAAAATTCATATGTATAAAAAATCTGCTTGTATCAACCCATACCGCGCCCCAACCCCTTTTCTTTTATCCCTGTAGATTAGGATCCCAGTCCAACCTAGGGTAGGTCCGGCTTATTTTCGGTTCTTTCGCCCAAGAAAACAGTCGGCCGCCAATTTTATTGACGGGGGTATGGGAGGGCAACCAAACGGGGATTTTTTCCTTGTTTTTCGCTTGTATATATTTCGGGGTTTTTTCTCCCATTCCCATCATATTCATTGTAAATAAATCATATATTGTAAAATAAAATCATACATCACTTTTGGGTTTTAAGTAGGACTTCTTCATAGTGCAAATGTGGTATTTTGGTGGTTGCTGCGCATATGACGATGGATGAATGGTTATATATTGTACTGCTGAATGGGTCGGCGAATGTGGCTAGCTAGGTTCCCTTAGAACATATAAAATAGCATGACCGCTCCTTTCCCATCCCCCTCAAAACCGCAAGGCCTTGTGCCTACCATTCTTATATTAAATGGAAATAAACAGTTTTTCTCGGCGAGAAGCAGAAGCAGGAAAGAAGATGGAAGAGGAACGAAAGAAGAAGCACAGAGAGAGAGAGAGAAAGAGAGAGAGAGTGAGGAAGAGAAGGAGGAAAGTGGATGAGGAACTCAAAGAGGGAAGTGGTGTAGCAAGCACTTTAGACTGAAATCTAAAGATTCCTGATTCAATCCTGGGTTCAACACTCAGGGAGATCATCCACCCTAAAACTACAATAATTTTATCACTAAGAATATTCGGATTATTGTCTTCAATTGTTATACTCACCGCGTTTCAGCAGATGGGTCCTTTGGCCTTCTTCAGTCGCCAGTATTTGCTAACGTATTCATGGAATATTTCGAAGAAATGGCATTGCGATCTACCTCATTGTGGCTTAGATATATAGATGATAAATTCATTCCCTGGCTTAATTTGGAAAACGTTCAAATACTACGGCAACACTTCCTCAATCAAAAAAAATGAACAGGACAACTGATTACCCTTCTTAAACGTATTCTCACAGAGCAAGAATTCAGATCATCTGGGTATCAAAATCCAGGCTTCATCAGATAGCACCTTAACTTCAATTTCCATCATCCATATAATGTAAAGAAAGGAATCGTTCATTACTTACAATAAAGAGTAAAAGCCATTGTAGAGACAATGTTGCATATAAAGCAGAAAAGAAGACTTTAAGAGACAACCTCCATCGCAACAACAACCCAGAGTGCATAACTTCGGTCTCAAGTAATCTAGATCAAACGAAAAAGAACGGTACTCGAAAACTTACCTCAGTCTATCTGCCCTAGCCGAAAAGATTCAAAAGTCCATTTATCAGGAGGGCATGACTCTTCGAAAATATCTCTTTCGAGTCAAGCCCTCAACAGAATACATAATCAAGAATTGCGATCAAGAATACAAGGGCGAGATATGCCGTTCACAAGAAGTAAGGCTAGAGGATAATCGATTAGCAGTATGTCGAGGTGAGATCAAAAAGCCGACCAATATATAGAAAAAAAGAGAAACTATTTGCCCTTACGGGATGAAAATATAATATAGATTGGGAAGAACACTGGAGAATAAACGTTTTAAAGAAGCTACTGTCACGCGATATTCCACTAGGAGGAGGGAGATAAAATTACTACTCCTCGTATTTGAATTGACAGTATCAAGCCGTCAAAAAAGTGACCGTTAAGGAGGAATGTAGGTCACAGAGGGGATAAACAGATGTTGGTACTTGGTGACCTTACCCAGGTCGCCGGACACCAAGAGGAAGAAGAGAGGAGCCAAATGATTGGCCGGGACCCTAAAACGGAAGTGGGGACCCCCTCCCCTCAGCGGAAGTAAGTAAGTAAGTAAGAAAAGGGAGTTTTTGAGCTGGGTTGGTAGCGGGCAGACGAACCATAGCCATTTTACTCCGGGTGGAAGACAAAAGAATTACTGAGACACGAAGGACCCCTGGTTCTTCAAGCCATTGTAAAAAAAATAGAACAAAGTCTATTAGCCCGTGAAAGAAGAAAGATTCTCCAGTGGAACCCCGTCAAAAAATAAGATAAGTAACTTTGGGGACATTTTTCCTTTATACCCAAATTTTGTATACCACTCTCTCTCTCTCTCTCTCTCTCTCTCTCTCTCTCTCTCTCTCAATTTGAAGGAAAACAAAAGTCAAGAAAAGACATTTATATTCGTGGACTGTCCAATTATTATATGTTTTGACACTTTGAAAGTGTATATAACTGTAGTAAAGGAATTCATGTATTTTTATGTTACCACCTGGTCTAAGTTGTTCTTTGCCGTTCTACTACGAATTTGTTGTCACATTTTTTTTTCAGCTTCTATTCGCCTTATGTTATCTTGCTTAGAATTGTCCTATTAATTCCTTTAAAATATCACACGGGAAACCGGAGTTGCCGCCTACTACAATATAGTATTATTACGACTAAAACCTATAGGCTCATATCTTCTGTTTGTCTAGGGGGAAGAAGTTTAGCGGCCTGGTGGGTGTGTGATAGTGTGAAATTTGGAACCCCTTGCCAGCGGCGGTCAGTCTGGCTCTAAATTGATCCCTCACGTAATATGCCAGGTCTTATATGCCTGAGAGAAAAACTCTGAACGAGGACTTATTCTATAGGGGATCAAGTGCCAACCTGCCCCGTCTTCACACGTGCGAAAATAAAGTCCCGTTTTGGGATTTTGGTCAATTTGCCGTCACACTACGCTTATGTCGGACAACCTGTTGAGTAGACGAAGAATAGATATGAAGACGATTTGGGAACCATTAATCAAAAAAGCATGATGGAAAAATACAATATGAATAAAGGTAAAAATATCGTACATAATTGTAGTGAGTAGAATCTCATAAGTTGATGGAGACATTAGTTTTATAGATCCTCAAAATTCCCTCTAAATTATCCGGTATGTTGTAACGGATATAGGTGTTTGATTGAAAAGTGCCTCTACAGGTAAATGCCAAGGAATAATGTAGCTTAACACTTGTACCTGGTCATAGTTAATGGGATTAAAATGTACCCCTGTTGTTTGAATAAAGGGTTCAATTCGAACTTCTATGTGGGCTCCTGAGTTCGACATGAAACACCTGAAGAATGACACCTCGGCTCAAACGCTGTGAGTATGAAGGCAATATTCTAAGTGATTAAAATGTAAATCTATAGCTAGGATTTTACATGACATTTGAACCAGTAAAACATTTAAACTTTGCTTCTTTTTGTTTGGTGTATGGAAATTGTTCTCTAAAATTTATTTATCTCTATTACCTTTAAAATTGTTATAAAAAGTTGAAATTGATTTTTAAAAAATACCTGTAAATACGAAGAATATTTTACAAATTTTAGTTATGTAAGTTCAGTTTGGCCTATAGGATTTTCAAAAAGTTTCCATGTGACCTGCAAACAAAAATTATTGACGATCCCTATTTTAATATATATACCAGCATAATGTTATCAATATTTTATTAAAGTTTTAAAGTGGAAGCTCATTCTTATATAAAACAAGGTTAAATGATGTCAAAATTTACCTGATGTAGCAGAATTTTATTACATTATTCTTTATAATAAATAAATATCTTTTAAGTTGATGAGAGAAAAAATTAATTATCAAATGATACAAAGCAAAAATTATGAAAAATCTTAGATCATAGTCAGAGGCTTCCAAAAACGTCAATGCTTGCCAAACAGTTATGAGATGAGCAAGGAAATGGCAAACCAAAACAGAAAGAATAAGTATAATACTTAATGGATAAGTATAATACTTAATGCATCTTGAAAACTACCTATTATTTAGGGGAACAGCTGTTAATCATTCATTGAATAAGTTGAAGCAAATACATCAAATAAGGGAAAACAAAATAATATCCCCAGACTAATACTTAAAACTAATACTTAAGACTAATACATGAAAAATAAACAGGTGTAAAACCTGCTTATTTTTCACAAACTAGTGTTAAGGCAATCACTTGTAAATATTTTAGTAGATTGACACTCAAAAGATGTAGTGGGACTCCACTACAACTTTTTGATAGGAAGGTATGGTAATATTTGGAATATAAATTAAGTAAAGGTGCTTAAAAAAATAACGAAATACATAGTTTCCCTCTTCCCAATCAGTAGACCCTCGCCAAATTATATTTGAATTCATTAATAACTAAACAGTAAAGCAGAACAGAAGGGATGAAAACTCGCTTGTGCCAGCAGAAAAATAGCTTCAATATTGGTTAGTATGTCCAATTAATTTAAAATGCCGAAAATTTTACAAAATTGTATGCTGTTTTATTCTTTGTAAAATATTGCTTGAATTCTATGTTTTAAATGTAAAGACATTTTCACTGTAAACCCAAATTGAATATATGACTGTCCAAATTGTCAGCGTACACGGCAAAAGTTTCGAATCTTTTCTAAAAGTTTAAAATTCTTACAGCACCCCCACCCCACAACAGTAGTTTAGAAAAAAACTAAACAGCCTAAGTAAAAGTCCCAATGCCACAAAAAACACATTTTAGTGCCAGTATCAGAAGATAGGTGAAAATATACCGAAAACTCGGACTAATATACCTTAGTCCTGGACTTTAACTAAGTTAAAACTTCAGGGAAATTAAAGCCCCCCCTCCTCCTTTTTTTGTACGCATGAGAAGCAGCATGATGGGGGTAAATGCATTTGAATAAATCCATTGACGGCCAAACTCAATACCTAACCTAGTCCGGGACGTGAGTTTTGCAACTAAACGCTCAGGATCGTCAGTTCGATCGGGGAACTACTGCTGCTCATCTATTAGAGTGGCTCCTATAGATTAGAATAAAAACAGACATCGAAACATAACCATGACCCACACTCAAACCACATACATAAACCGCATCGCTCTTCGCGCGGGTAAATGCCACAGTAGGAGGGGTAGGAATTCTTATAGGACCTAGAGAGTTAAAAACATTTAATAGCATTGAGAGAATACAACCTAGAATGTTGGCAGCTACGTTTAATGGCAACTCCAGAGAAACAATCATCTCCTGCTAATGTTAGTGAAGAAACTGAACTAGTCGATGAGCTATCCTCTCTAGTGCGTGGCATTCCGAAACACAACCATTGGCGGAGACATGAATGCCCAAATAGGGAAAAACGGAAACAACAAATACAAACTATACAACCCGTCAAATAGGAATGGATAACATCTAACAGATTTCACGATAGAAAATAGATACAAACTACCAAAAAAGGGAGGGAAATTAAGGACCTACACGTACGCGAACAATAGTAAAGCACAGATAGACTACGTCTTTATTGACAAGAAATGGAAAAATAGTGCAATCAATTGCGAGGCATACTCCTCTTTCGAGGGTGTGTCCTCCGATCACTGAATAGACACGGCAAAAATACGACTAAGCCTACGAAAAAACGCCACACTAACAGCAACCACCAAACACTATGACTGGGCCCTTCTCAACAACAGAGAATAAGAGATAAATATCTAGTAGAATTGAGAAACAGATTCGAGACACTACAGGAGAAAATGGAAAAAGGTACCCCAAATGACGAATATGAGAATTTCGTCAACGCGCACCTCGAGGCGGCAGCGAAGTGTATTCCAACAAAACCTAGAACTAAATATAGAGGCCCATGGGAAACGTTAGCGGTGAGAGAAAAACGTGCACACGTGAAAACAGCCTCCAAAAGCTATCGAAAGAACCCAGCAAACACAAATGCCCGAAAACTAAAAACGACGCAATATAAATTAGCAGGCATATATATAAAGGAAGAGATAGAATACATTCAAAACCAGATAGATAAGATTAGAGACTCGGTGGAAGATAGGCAATCTAGGATAACCTGGCAAACAATAAACGAAGTGAGTAGAAGGAACCAACAGGAAAGAATAAAACTGTGGAAACAGCATTTCGAAAACCTACTTGGAAACCCACCAAAAGTAACGCATGAACCAATCACCAGAATAATTAGTAAGCAATTGGACATTAAACTAGGACCGTTCACTCAAGAGGAACTCGACTCGGTTCTTAAAAAAATTAAAAATAGGAAAGCTGCAGGGCTGGATGAGATTCCCCCACAAGTATGGAAGACCAGACAATTCGACGACATACTGCTCCGACACTTCAACGCAGTCTATAATCAAAATACGATAGACAGATGGATGAAGGGATGCATCTTCCCCTTCCCTAAAAAGGGTGACCTCGGATTAGTCAAGAACTACCGAGGCATAACAGCCAAAATTTACAATGCCCTACTACGAAACCGAATAGAACCCAAAATCGACAACATCCTTAGGAAAAACCAAAATGGCTTCCGAAGAAATAGATCCACGACCTCGCAAATATTGACCATCCGTAGAATCCTTGAAGGCGTACGGACAAAAAAAACTACAAGCGACATTACTATTTGTCGACTTTACTAAGGCCTTCGATTCCATTCACAGAGAAAAGATGGAACAAATCCTACTAGCATACGGCCTACCTAAAGAAACTGTAGCAGCAATAACGATTCTCTATAGAAACACCAAAGTGAAAGTACGTTCATCAGATGGAGACACAGAATACTTCGACATTGTAGCTGGAGTACTACAAGGAGACACGCTAGCTCCATACCTCTTTATCATCTGTCTAGATTACGTGCTTAGAACGTCGATTGATAAAATCAGAGAGAACGGCTTCGAGCTAATAAAGAAAAGAAGCAGAAGGTACCCCGCAAAAACAATTACCGACGCCGACTATGCCGATGACATAGCGATACTGGCAAATACACCCAACCAAACCAAAACACTACTGCATAGTTTGGAACGAGCTGCCGCAGGCATTGGCATCCATGTCAATGCACACAAAACGGAATATATGTGCTATAATCAAACAGGCGACATCTCCACACTAGACGGAACCCCTCTGAAACTAGTTGACAAATTCACCTACCTCATCAACCGAAAAGGACATCGACACGCGGTTAACGAAGGCATGGACAGCTATCGATAGCTATCGATCACATGGAAATCAGATCTGACCGATAAAATGAAACGCAGCTTCTTCCAGGCAGCGGTCGTATCGATACCCCTGTACGGATGCACTACTTGGACGCTAACTTAAGGGCTGGAGAAGAAGCTAGACGGCAATTACACAAGAATGCTGCAAGCAATATTGAACAAGTCCTGGCGGCAACACCCCACAAGGCACAAACTATACGGCCACCTGCCTCCCATCACGAAAACTATCCACGTTAGACGAACCAGACATGCATGACACTGCTGGAGAAGCAGGGACGAGCTCATAAGTGATGTACTCCTATGAACTCCCACATATGGCCGGGCAAAAGCAGGACGACCAGCTCGAACATACATTCAGCAGCTATGTGAGGATACGGGATGTAGCCCTGAAGACCTGCCAGAGGCGATGAACGATAGCGAGAAGTGGCGAGAGAGGGTCAGGGATATTCGTGCTAGCGGTACGACATGATGATGATAATGATATGAAAATAAGTATAAGTGAAAAACTTCACACATAATAATAATAATAATGATAATAATAATGATAATGATAATAATCTATAAAAAAGTTTTTTTCCAAAAAAAATAATAATAATAAAATTTCCTAATCATCTTTGTTTAAAGATCAAGTACTTTTTTGAATAAAATAAGTTAATTTTAAACTCTTTTGAAATATTCAAAAAATCTCTGAAAAATGAAGAAAACCAATTGACATTTTAGTTTTTTATAATTTAAAGAGAAAATGAAACAGCCAGATTTAATTGACTCAGGGCAAAATGAGGAAGTCATTGTAGATTCCAATTTGCGGCCCTTACAGCAAATCTTTTTATGTACGGCATAAAATAGTTCTTCTGATTTCAAAAAGTGTAAAAAGAGGAAATTGTCAAATGAATTTTTTCTTAATCAAAGTACAAATAAATGAGATTTTCTTAGAACTTTTAGAAAAGGAAATGAGATTTTTCATCGCTTATTCATTTTTGGGAGAGTTGAAGCCGTCTTGTAATTTTCTAAGTTTTGATAATTTACTGGGTGCAGGATTATATAAAAGATCACCAGTCGTCCATATAGTATCTCTCTATATATATACCACTGATAATTGTCTTGGTGAAAGGCAACAGCCAATAAATCAGTGTCATTTTAAGACCTGTTCAAACATAGTTGATAACATCGGACTGCCTTAAGGACTTGATTTGAATTCAGTCCTTCGCAAAAACCAACAAGCCTCTGGCGCAAAATCTCTTACTTTTTTACTCAAAACTAGTGGATAGGAGATTGATCAATGTCTTTTGCAAATGCTGGTAATTAAGCTAAGTTTTCTTTTAATAAAATATTTCAAAAATGTATAATGTATAAATATATAAGAATGAAGTTGCTTTGAATTTTTGGACAGGACTCTTGTAGAAGTTTATTGTATATATCTATTCCCCTTTACAGTTGAATATCTCCGGAGAAGTGGTCTAGAATATAATCAATTCGGATGAGTTTTGAAGTTTTGATAACATCATGTGATCAAAACTCACGTTTTTTTATTGTATTCGGTAAAGCTTCTTGGGGCAATCATTAGGGGTGTCTGAGAACATATAAGCTGATATCGAGATACATATATACATGACCAATACATAATCATAGACATTCAGAATTTTCTCTATTTTTTGTGGGTGCATGAAATGAGTATGTGCAGTCAAACGACGGAATGGAAGACATTATTACTTACCTGCAATGATAGTTTTTGAGTTTAGAATTTTACAAAAAAAGCAAAAAGTGCTCATGTTCCCGCAGAAATACCTTGTAGAGATTACATCTGTAAGGATTATATCCCTTGCATTCCAAATAGTACTTCTAACGGTCACTAGGTGGTGTGACCAATGTAAATGCGACTGCAAAGACAATCTCTCTCTCTCTCTCTCTCTCTCTCTCTCTCTCTCTCTGGTCCTGCCTCGACAACGTTTCCCGACAGAATGTCTCTCACCTCAACAAACTTCGTATCATGCTATTCACGGTAACAAGTTTTTACATAACTCTTCATAAAGCAACTATTCTATTGAAGACTGTTAACTTATACCAAAAGACTATTCAATAACATGATAGGACTACTTATAATGCTCTCTTTTATTCTTTCATATCATTTCCGTATTCATTCTACGAAGTTTGCTCAGGTAATAAATATCTTGTTAATTCATTTGTAATTGTCTAACTCGAGAAAATATTAAACCATAATATATTTCTTCTGCTACAAGTGTCAGAATTGTGTTTATCTCATTCAAATAATTGTATCTGTGAGTTTTGATACTCAGATACAACAAATATACTTAGACTTCAAATCATCAATACCAAATCCTATTCGAATTAATCTCTACAATCAAGGTAGAGGCTCGAAATTTATTTTGAAGAGTAAGCACTTCTTTTAATTCCTATTTTTATTTATTTATTTATTTTTACACGGTAGATATTCAGATCATTAAAAAAGTTGAAAACTCAGGTTGATTTTATTAAGTTTTAGTGAAGTATAGTTTACTGTGTGCGTTAACGTTTACTAAACATTCAATATTTCCGTTAACATTAAAACATTTCGTGAAAACAAAAGCGGACGCGTAAGTAATTGAGGTGGTGACCCAATAAAATAATCTCAGTTTGATCCAGTTTGAAACGGACTCAAAAGCACTTAGTCGTCAAAGCACTATAGAACACGGTGACATAGTTGTCAGCAACGTCACGTCCCGTTCTAATTTATATTCCAACCAATCAGATTCACGCCTGCCTTTTTCACATCGTAGACGGTCTTTGGCTTCATTGTGGCGGATCAATTCTTCGACTAATTAATAAATACAGGCAGCAGCGGTTAAATTGTTAGTTGCATATCCGTCACACTTCGGCCGGTCGTGGATCTGGTCGGGTGTGGGGCCGTGTGATGACGCTAGTTAGTCGAGGCCGGGGAAGCCTAGCATTCACGTCACGCGGTCGAGACTGACTTATTCCTCGAGTCGCAGAGCGCCGTCCTCCAAGCTCTAACCCTCCTCGGAGAGGCTAGGTTTATCGCCTGGCGTCTGAGGCGCCGTTTTTTAGGGGAATGCCAACAGGGCCAGAGGCACTTTTGAAGATACCGGGCGTGTCAGGGCTACGGCTAAGGGTAAAAAAGCCATGTTCCACACTCACCTGAAGCGATAAATAACCACGTTATTTCCAGCAGCCAAGAATGCCTGTTAAATCAGCAGATTCCTAACGACGACAGTTAGAAATACTACAATATGATTGCGTGCAGTATTTATATATCAAAGGTTTAAAATTGAAATTAACCCGTGCTTCTGCGTGTGTACGTATATTGTTTTGTTTGTATGAAAATTAAAATAAAAATAATCATGAAAAAAGTTTTTGTACAATAAGCTAAATCACTAAGTTATCATTTCAATAATGCAAAAAACTTTTTTGCATTATTGAAATGATAACTTTTTTGTTGAAAAAGAAAACTAGAAAAATTATAACTAGAATAAAATATATTAAAGAGGGAATAATTTTTGCAATATAAAGAAATTTAAAAGATAAAATTTAATACGAAGGAAATGACAATAAAGCCAAATTTAGTATTTAACTGGGTAATGTTTTTAGGTGTGCAATATTAAACGGTAAGTTCAAACGGTAAGTTCCGCAGCCTTCTAGTTCGGATATTGATTCAAAAAGATAACACTGACAATAAAGTTTTTGAAAGGGAATTTTATACAAAATTAACAAGAAAGAAAGGGATAGAAAAGATTAAGTGTTGCAAATTTTAGTGTAATTTGCAGGAATTTATCAGAGAGAGTGTCTGGAGAAACAAAGTTCTTTGAATTTGAGTATTTTTCTTTTCTTTTTAGTTTTGTCGAAATGTTTCAGGGTTCATTTAATTTCGAGTCTTCTGTAAAGGTATCTTTCCAGCAGAATTCCCGGTTGAATTTTCTTCCAGTTGTTTAACTTGGTAGAATTTCAGTAGTCGACTTTCGTTTAATTTTACTTTTATTTCTTGGGAAGCTTCGTGCCTGTTTGAAAAACTCATCGGCTGTTCAAGAAGCGAGTGACGAAATCCTTCAGCTGGCTTTTTGTTGTTGTTTTTTTTTTTTTTTTTTTTTTCGTGCCTTTACAGTTTGGTTCCCGAATTCGTACTGAGGGTTCCAATAGTAGTTCTCTGCAAATAGTAGGAGGCAGCTTTTTGGTGCCGTATTGTGTGGGATTACTTCTCCCTTTTCCACTCTGGCCAAATCAAGTACCGTACGTGGTCGGTTTGATTTTTTCGTAGAAATAAAGGAGACACTTATTCCAATCTTTCGATGTTGATTTTTTATTTTGAAATATATTTTTAAACTTTTAATGAAAGAACTTTTTTTCTTATCAAGATTAACAAGTAGAGAAATTGAGTTTCACTCCAGGCGAATTTTCTAAGTTTTCCAGCAAAGCTTGGGAACTACAGTTTGGATAAAATACCAACATTAAAAAAAATATGAATAAAATCACCCAAACCAATTTTAAGATTCTTAATTTCTTGAGCACCTCATATAATCTTGGCTCTACGATATCTTATTCACTACTGTTTTTAAACTAGTGTTTTACTTTTGAACAAACAGTATCTGATATATATATATATATATATATATATATATATAATGTTGGAAAATGTGATGGTGCAATTTTGATCAGAGAAAACCAAACACTAGAATTGTTTTATTATAAAGTATCTTGGTAAAATTCCAACATGAATGCGCGTACAACCCACACACACACATGTACACACACACACACACACACACACACACACACACACACACACACACACACACACACACACACACACAAATCTTTTACAGGGGTTCTGCTTGTGTTTCTATCAAAGAAGATCTGGCTCCCGTAGAGTAACCAGGTAGCAAGACTTTAGTGTGGACTGGTGCAGTCCCATTTTTTGACCCTGAAGATGAGTACAGAGTATAACATTGTGTTTTGAATTTGTTGTACACTTAATAGCATCGAGAAAATACAACTGCAACCCCAGCACAACGATCTTGTCCTGCCGATGCTAGTGACGAAACGGGCCTCGTCTCTTTCTATAACGAACTATCCTCCCTTGTACGTAGCATCACGAAACACAACGTTCTAATCGTCGGTGGAGACATGAATTCCCAAATAGGTAAAAACGTAAACAACAAAGTCAGCTTAAACAACTCGTCAAACAAGAAATGGGGAACACCTTATGGACTTCACACTAGAAAATAGATTAACATGCCTTAATACTAAATTTCTGAAAAGAAATGTATGTTTATTGCTTAAGCGATAAACATACATTATGAACATACGTTATGAACCTACACTTACGCAAATAACGCTAAAGCATATGAATAAGAAATGGATTAATAACGCATATTCATCATTTGAGGGTGTGTCCTTCTATAACCGAATTGTCATTGCAACGATACGTCTGAGCTTAGGTAGGAATTGGGCGCGAACCACAACCGCACACTATGACTGCTCCCTGCTTAAAAATAGGGATATTAGCGATAAACATAAACACTAAGAAACAAATTCGATGCACTTCAGGAGATATCAGAAACACTTACTTCGAATGAGGAATATGAGAACTTCGTCAATGCCCACATAGTAGTGGCAGCAGAATGCAGACCAAATAAACTAAGAGCAAAATATCGAGACATTAGCAATTAAGAAAAGACGTGACAACGTGAAAACCGTATCCCTATTATTACGCTCGAGGTACGAGATGGGTTATGGTTGGCTCCCTTTAGACCTTATATCGCGTCCCCAATGTCACGTAATATATTTTGATGAAAGAAAAAAAGAAGAAAGTGAAACTGCTGTTAGACCTCCTACTCCCAGATGTGCGACATACTTATATGCCTAGGAAGATGCTAATAAGCCAGGGCATGACTCTATACAAACAAAGCAAGTCAAGCATTGCTTTAAAAACAACTTTAATACCAACTTAAGGGTGTCTGAGAATCATTAGGGGAGTCTGAGAACATATAAGCTGATATCGAGATACATATATACATGACCAATACATAATCATAGACATTCAGAATTTTCTCTATTTTTTGTGGGTGCATGAAATGAGTGTATGCAGTCAAACGACATTATTACTGATCTGCAATGATAGTTTTAGAGTTTAGAATTTTAGAAAAGGCTGTATCAAGTCTCTTGCGTTCTTCCCGCTTTGTCAGCTTGGATAAATTATGTGCAGTTAGTCATGCTGCTTCATTCATTGTGAAGATGACTTCTTTAATTCATTTATTCATCTCCGGAGTTGACGGCGTCGAGCGAAGATCTTTTTCAGGTTCAGCCATACTCTGTGTGGGCACTGAATTTTTCCTTGACTCAAAACTCTTGAGGTCGACACACAAAACGCGTCTAGTTTTCAACTGCTGTTTTAAAATCGGTTCGCGTCACTTTCGGCACCGTAAAGTAGGCTCCTAGTTGGACAAAAATCAGTGTTGTTGATCGACTGCTGCAGCTACATTTAATGAATATGTCGCCATTAAGGACGTTGTAAAAGGACGTTGTAAAAGGACGTTGCTCATCTGGCAACCGTCACACCATGCAGTAGGAGGAACCCAACTAATGTTAACGCTCAGAAACTTAAGAAGGTACAAAGTGAAACAACGTTAAAGAACAAACAGAAAACATCTAAGAAGATTAGAGACACGGTTGAAGATAGACAATCTAGGATATGAAATGAAGTGAGTAAAGGAAGAGTACAGCGAGATCTAAACTAAAAGCCAAGAAGAACGAATTCAGCTGTAGAAACGATATTTCAAGAATTTACTTGGAAAACCCCCGAAAGTTACGGATGAACCTATCACGAAAATTATTAGTAATCAACTAGACATCAAACTAGGACAGTTTATGCAAGAAGAACTCGATATAGTACTAAGAAAAATTAAAAGTAGGAAAGCTGCAGGTCTTGATGAAATACCCCCAGAAGTATAGAAGACAAGGAAATTCAACGACATACTGCTCCAATACTGCAATCCTGTATATAACCAAAACACAATAGACATATGGACAAAGGGCTCTATTATACAGAAATCTTTCTGATTTACAAGCAAAAACAATAAATAAACAAACAAATAAAACACTAGAAACTTAACGTTCTTACTTGATTACTACTATTATGTATAATCTGAATATTAGTAAAAAAAAGTATACATAATAGTAGTAATCCTAGTTAAATAAGAACATGAAGTCCCAAAAATTGACTCTGAATTGTCCAGTAGGACACATAGCGTTGGTTCCCTCAGCTTCTAAGAAGGTTGCAGGTTCAATCCTGACTGCAGGAATACTTGTTATGGCTAACTGAATCAGAACAGAGGACCCCCGTAGATTCAATTAAGGACGAAGTTCCGTGAAGGTTCCCGAGTTCGACAAACACCTGAAGAAGGCCGGAGGACATATCGACCGAAACGTTGTGGAAATTGACAATAAAGATGAAGACAATAGTCCGAAAACACTTAGTTGTTTAAATATCTGCGACGAAGCTTGATGATATCTTTATTGTTATTGTTTGGTTAAGTTATCTTTATTGATGTTATCTTTAGTTATAGGTTGGTTAAGCGTGAGTGACGTTGGCTTTGCTTGGCGGACAAAAGGACGTAGAATCTTATACGATATTTTGCTTGTGCTGGTTCAATCCTGACTGCAGGTGACAACTGTAACAATATAGTTTCTTCCTAGAAATGAGCTCCTAGCGGTACGTAATTTTGGAGGCTTCTGATTAGTGCAGTGACTATTTCTATAGTTTTCATTTTGTGTTGTAAGATTTAATTAGGTGTGAGAATTTTGTTGTTTGTTATAGGTTCAGAAATATTTTTCAGAGTGTTTTAATGTTTATACATCAACAATCGATTGAAAAATACAGGATTCAAGTCCTATACTGTCACTGTGGAGCTGGCAGCAGATAAAAGATGAAAGAGGATTTTTGAAACTTCATCTCTTGGTTCTTTTGGAATAAAATTAAAAGTAGAATATCTTGATCTCAACAATATTTCCTCAAAAACACTTTTACCATTCTTTTCTACATATCTGCTCAGATAGACTTTGTTGCCATACGTGTCATTATAACAAAATGTATAAATATAATAGGTATCAACTCTTAATTAAGTGTGGTAGTTACCTTTAACTGAATCAAAACTAAATATGATCAAGAAACGAGTTCACTTTCACATTAGGAATCTGATATCTCTTGTTGCTTTTAATCTACTCATAATAATTTGGTATTTTCTAACTTTTCAACAACAGGTTACTAGGTTTGCGTATTTTGTTGGGTTTTTTTTTAATTTTTTATCACTTTTTACTTATCTATAAAATAGATATAAATTTAAGATCATCATCATCATCATCATCATCAAATTGTGCTGATAGCAAGGATTCCCTAGACTATCTAGCTATCCGTCCGTATCGGCCATCGCCCTTAGTAAGTCACCACGTGACCATACAGAGCCGACTGATGTAAGTTTTTACTGGTCGGCCAAACAGTGGTGTATCCGTATATAGATAACGTCGCTTATGCGTTCATCCCTGATTCTTCTGCAGTACCCAGCGTGTCTTCTTCAGTTTACTTAGATTGTGAAATGGAAAGCATGTAGCCGTATAGTTGTTGTTTTAGAAGTGCTGCTTCCGGAATTCGTTCAAAACAGCGCGTAGCATCCTTGGCGTTAGGGTCTTCTAGCTTTTTCTACAAGCATTTCGTTAAAGTCCTGGTACATTCTACTAAACACAGCTTTTATTTTATCAAGATCAGATTTCCGTTTGGTTGATAACCTGACTATTCCTTCCGTTTGGTTGATAACAGTCTATTCATTTCCTATACGTATGTTTACATCGCTTTTCGTAGATGAGATATTGCTGCCGAGTTGTGTGAAATGATGCACTAATTTCAATGACTTGCCATTTAATGTACAGACACCACTATCTTGTTTAAAACACATAAACTGTTTAATCTCATCTGTCTATCGTATCTCCATAGCCTCGACCAAGCTCTGGTACAGAGATTCACCTTGATTTGCGAGAAGCAGTAGATTATCTGTGAAGTCTGCATCCATAATAGTTTTGGGGAGATATCGTCTGCTTCTTTTCTCTTTTAGTGTTACATCATTTACTTTCATAACATCTATTAATGTCCGAAGTACCGTAATCTCGGCAAATTATATAAATGTTGCTAATGTATTTTCAGCAACTATTTCACCATCGAGTACGTGCACCATTGTTTTGGTATTTCTAACATCATTATAGTCGCAACATTTTCTTTGGGAAAGCCAGAATTATTCCCGCTATCTTTCATCAGTGAATTCAATGCCTTGGAGAAATCTACAAACACTAATTTTTGCACTTATGTATTTCAGGTGTCTCCTAAAGAATGTTAAACTTCTTTTTTACAGTTACCAAATAAGGATAGCATACTGATAAGTGAAATCGTAAAGGATAGCATACTGATAAGTGAAATCGTAAAGATTTACCTGATTGCTTCTTATTTTTGCGTAGACTCAAGCGAACTTTTATTGAGAACGATTCAGCAATCAAACCTAGCAGTGCTTTAGAGTTATGTAAGTGGATTCTTTAGAGAAAACTCTGCTTTATGTTCATCATTTCTGTTAACAGAATGTATTTATTTTATCTATTTTATTTATTTTTAGTCTGTTGGACTAAGGAAACTCATTGTAGAAGATGGTGGGGTTTATTTCATCACAAACATTTGTAGGACTGGAATGATTGTTGTGCAGGGGCTGACATTAAATGAAGCACACATTATTTGGATTAAACATTTGCTTGAATTAAAGAACGCGGGCTGAGAAACATTTCTACTCTTCCAGTGGCAGCTTGACAGAGTTTTTCACGCAGATGCCAACATCAATGTTCATCCATTAACATCCATTATTTTAGTTTTAGTTTGCTATGATATATATTCCTGAGCACATATGATGTCTGTATTATTTTTTGGCTGCGGACACGGTAAGCTGTGTTTGATGTTCTAACGTTAAAAGTTACGATGTTGTAAGTATTATTACTGCAAGATGCTGTAAGATTGGTTTGGGCTCTTGCTGATTTTTCGAACACTCGGATCAAAACTCCAACAGAACCCACCCCTTGCTGACCCGCGTAAAGATCGATGCAGTTTGGTTTGAATTCGAGTGGCTATTTTTCTCATTGATAGACGCCACCCTTATAGATGAGTAGCAGTTGTTCTCTGATTGAACCAATCGACCTATGGGCTTCCTCCGCTCTACATCCGATGCATCATTGATCCGTTATTGGGCTCATCCGCCTTGATTCATACCCGCTATGCGGCATCCTATGGTTTCCTGTGCTACATCCTTGTATGACTTGTATAACGATAATGACAGGACAAGATGACTGAATTATTATGGAGGCCTGATGTTTGATTTGTCGCGACGTTTTACTTTGGTCGTTTTTTTTATCCAACTTGAGACGAGAAACTCAAAGCTGCCTAACTAAAGAGCTTCGCCTTCCTTTCATTGCAACACTCCACTTTAAATGAAATGATTTGAAAATCTCAAACTGGTAAGAATAAAAAAACAGGCGTAAGAAATATTATGTAGGATAAGAAA
This sequence comes from Sepioteuthis lessoniana, assembly GCA_963585895.1. Taxonomy (NCBI): domain Eukaryota; kingdom Metazoa; phylum Mollusca; class Cephalopoda; order Myopsida; family Loliginidae; genus Sepioteuthis; species Sepioteuthis lessoniana. The sequence continues at coordinate 23,752,690 of OY757933.1, forward strand.
TTGAATTAGCTAGAAACAAAAAAAGTGGAATGAAAATTTTAGAGTTTTAGAATAATTGTAATATTCATTTTCTTTTTTATACTTGATTAGACATTTTTCAGATACAAATAAATCTGAAGAGCTATACGGAATTTTTTTTTTTTTTTGTTGTTGTTTCTACATGAGATAATTTTAGATTCTAACCAGTTTATTATCAGCCTTTAGGAAACTAATAATTGTCATATAATTATTTTAGTCGAATCGTCACTGTGAGAGTGGATGATTTTATACACACACACACACACACACACACACACACACACACAAATCTGTTCAGTAAAAATAACTTTTTAATACTCTTTATTTTTCCCAATAGATGATGGTCTTTTTATAATGTAAAATGTATCCAAAACTAAAATGTTATTCATTCATATTTTCAGGTTAAAGGGCTATTCTGAAAGAGTCATAGGATTTAAGAGTCATAGAATTTATTTCTTTATTTCAGAAATTCAAACAGATTTTGAGCATTAATGTTTCAATAGTCATTACGCGCTTCGCTTTTAGAGCTCCCCAAAATTCTCTTTTGAAAAAGGCTTTAATACGAATTTAAAAAATGTTATCTTAAAGGTTACTATAAATTGCAAGGAAAATAATTTTATTAAAAAACCACACTGTCCAGGTTAAAAGCGCGGTAACCTGAAGCCGAAGTTGAACATTTATTACCTTATTTTTCCGATGCAGGTGTCATTGAGAAATGAGAAAAGTTTGGCTAAATGGGCTAAAGTCGATACATTTACCACATGTGGCATTTTTTTGAACGAGTGTACACATGAATTATTTCAAACTGTATTCCTTTTCCGATATCTTCAACAGTATTACACAGCATAAACGAATTGATGGGCAGTAAGTAAATCAGTAATTGTTTTTTCGATTGCTTCGTAGTTCTTTTGAATATTTATATTCCAAAACACATGCACTATCTGATCTTTTGTACAATGTATTTTTAAAAGCAACAAGATAAAATATCAAAATCAGAATCTCTAGATATTGGATACATAAATTGTGCGGTGATCTTTTCTTTTTATCGACTGTTGTAGCAGAAAGGGTTAAACTAAATTGAGATGTAGGAACAAATTTTTTACGTCTAATTCAAGGTATGCTCTATTACTGTATCTTCAGATAGTTCAGTGAATTCTATAAAGTGAGATAGATTTATGGCTCCATAACCAGAAGAAGTTTTAGGTGTTCTGTTGAAATTATCAGCCCGTCAGAATTCCAATATAGATGTTTCTGCTGGCTGTAGTTGTTCGCAAATTTCATGTTTTCCTAAAGCTTTTGAGCTACCTCTTCTTTAGCTATTTCAGTTGGTTGGCTAGTGGATTCTAACGGCATTTCAACCCATCTTAGGGTTATTCTATGCTTAAACGTTTTTATCAGTATCTCTAAAAAAAAGGGTTTTCACGATGTGTCAAAGTCATCGAGGGTCATATTGACTAATTATTTCGTGTGGATAGGTTATTTGATTTAATGGTATATCAGCCCTAAATTTTTTTTTAATGCCAAATCCTTTTTAAGTATGATTTTTGAATGAAGGCAACATTTTTTAAACCGTTTGCACAGTTAAATGGTTTCAAGTATTGCTAATACAAATTCAACTTGATATTGACCAGGATCAAATACTTCACACAAGAAATAGTTTAGCCACTATTCTATAAGGGTGGCATTTATTGATGCCTTAAAAAATCAGCGACCGAAAGATTTGCATCACCCTTCGTGCGGGAAAACAAAGGGCGTGTTCCGTTGAGGTTGGAGCTCTTGCTCCAGTGTTCAAAAAATCAACGTCAAAACTCAAACTTAAACCCAAACCAAAACTACTTAGATGCAAAAGCACAGTATACATAGCGATATTTAACGTTAGAACTTTAAATTGAATAGTCCAGTTACCTGAGCTCACTGCGACTGCAGCAGAGCACAATATAGACATTGTATGCATGCAAGAACATAGAATTAAAATACCACGTTATTTGGCAATAGATGAACGTTTGTCTTAGCATATACAAGGAAAAACACCAATGCTTTTCAGTCCTCGTACGCGAAAATCACTTAATAGTATTGAGAAAATTCAACCGAGAATGATGGGCGCTATGTTTTACGGCAACCCTTGCACAACAATAATCTCCCACCAATGCCAGTGATGAAACGGACCTCATCACCTTCTTCAACGAACTATCTTCCCTTTTCCGTAGTATTCCCAAACACAACATTCTAATCATTAGTGGAGACATGAAAATAATAAATTCTGCTTCTCACTCGAAAACAGAGTAAATACTTAATACTGAAGAGGAAGGGAAAACTACGAACCTGAATAATACTAAAGTACAAATAGCGCAGAGTTACAGACACTAGCAGTTAGGAATAAACGTAATAACGTGAAAACCTTATGAAACTCAATAAATGTCAACGAGAAAACTTTATGAAACCCAATAAATGTCAATGCGCAAAAACTTAAGAAGGCACAACGAGAACTAACCAAAAAGAACAGAACGAATATATTCAAAGTCAGATCTATAAATAAAGAAACTTGGTAGAAGATAAACAATCTCAAATAGCAAGGCACACAGTAAATGAAGTGAGTAAAAGGAAGAGCTCCTTGGGATCAAATCTAAAAGCAGCTAGCCAAGAAGAACGAATATACATGAGGAAAGAAAAATCCAAGAATCTGCTTGGAAACTCCTATCACAAAAACGTATGACAAAAATTATTAATAGTCAACGACATCAAACTAGAGCAGTTCAGTCAAGAAAACTCAACGAAAAATTAAAAGCATAAAAGCTGCCGATCTCGATGAAATATCCCCAGAAGTATGGAAGACAAGGAAATTTGATGACTTACTTCTTCGATTTTGCAATGCCGTATATAACCAAAACAACAGAGAGATGGATAAAGGCTTTTTATCCTCACCTTTCCTAAGAAAGGTGACCTCGTAATCCTCAAGAACTACAGAGGCATCTCTTCCTTCTATAGAAGTATGGTTTATAAGGCTCAGCTTCTCAATCGTATCTAATCAGAAATCGAGAAAATTCTTAGAAAAAATTAGAACGGTTTACAGAGAAATGGATCCACCGCATTACAGTCATCGATAGAGTTCGTTAAAAAACACATCAGTCGAAACCTCGAGGCAACACTTATTTGTAAATTTCTCCGATGCATTTAATTCCATACGAAGAGAGAATCTGGAACAAATACTTCTAGCTTATGAAACTGTTACAGCCATTAGTAACGCAAAAGTCAAGATTCACTCACAGACTTCTTCGACATTGTTGCTGAAGTTCTGCAAGGGAATACATTTGCATAATATTCTGTTTATAATATACAATGTCGATAGATCTAATAAAAGAAAATGGCTTTACACTTTTTGGCAAGGAGCAGACGATATCTCGCAGAAACTATTATGGACACAAACAGCAGAGTAGGCCACAGGAGACACTTCGCTTCCAAGTGGATACGAACAAAACGGAGTACATGTGTTTTAATCAAGAAAGAGACATCTCCACTCTAAATGGCGGTTCTCAGAAATTAGTAGACAAGTACACGTACCTCCACAGTAGCATCTCATCAACTGAAAGTGATGAGATACCGAGCGAAAACAATCATATGGAAGTCTGATATATCCGATAAAATAAAACAGAATTTCTTTCAAAAAACGGTTGCGTCAATATTAAAGTACGGATGCACCACAGGGACGTTGACAAAACGTTTTGAGAAAAAGCGAGACTGGAACTGCACAAGTTAGCAAGTGAGCTAAAGTGAGGAAATCCTGGAAACAACACTCCTGAAACAATAGCTATAGGGCCTCTTACTCTCCATCTTTAAAACCATCCAAATAAGGCAAACAAGACATGGGAAAACTGCAGGAGAAGCAAGGACGAACTCATAAGTGACGTTCTCCCTTCACATGTATGTGCCAGTGTCGACCGACAACAACTTACCAACGGACGCAAGATGTAGTCTGGAAGATCTGCCGGAGGCGATGAATTGACGAATGGAGAGAACGAGAGTCCGGGGAATCAGTACTAACAGCGCGACTCGATGAAATGACTCATAGATGGTACCCTATCAGGTACTACTACTATGAGTTATAGCAATGAAGTGATACTTCCCATTTCCCAAAGCAGCAAGTGGACCTCTGCAAAGATTCAATCAGCGTATTCGACAGCCCCAGCCGACCGATCTATCACAAATAAGCAATGTCCTAGATGCGAAAGAATAGTTATAGGTAAGGTCAGTCCTGTTTTACCTTTAATCACTCTAAAAATTAAATCGGAACCCTCCTGACGGCGATCTTTAGATTACAATGGAAAGAATTTTTTTATTCATTTCACACAGCGGGATAGTCGTTTTCTGGATCTATTATTTTGTTAATTTTGACGCATATTTAAAAATATCTTCTTGAATATACTCTCGCTGCTTTGTTAGCTTGTCCCAGTTCTTATTCTACAATCAATTTTCTTAACGAATCACCAAATTCTTTGACTAACTTTTTCTTTAGGTAATTTTGATTGCTATATTCATATTGTACAATAGCATCTATTCTTCGTATTTTAGTATTTGATCGCTGTCATTCTTCATTTCTTTCTCATTTTCTATCTTCTGTGCTATCTTTTTCTTTAGTTTTTTTCTTTTTTTTAAAAAAAAAGAAAAAACTTTTTTGCATGCGAAACAAACCTTAGAAAAAATTCCGAGGTTGATGTCACTGCTTCATTGGTTATTTAATTAATGTTTTACTTGAAATGTTTTACTAGTGTGATTTTTCATAATACGATTCAATTCCATGTTTATTGATATCAAAGACTTTTTCAAGGATCGACAAACATTGTTCTGCAAGACGACTTAGCCCAATTACTTCCAATTTAGCCCTATTGCCTTATTTTCTTAGCTTAGATTGTCTGATGAATTTTTAGATCTGAATATTCCACACCTTTCTAATTGTAATGAACTCCACATCCCATTCAAGATCCAGTGTACAAGTTCCACAGATTAGATATCGATCATGTCTGAAAATATTTTAGTAGTTCTAATTGGCTAACATCAAATCGGCTAACATATCCACTGCCAACATCAGTCATCATAAATCTAAAAATAACAAAAACATAAAAATTAACACTCAAATGAACAAAAGCACGAAGTAAGATCAACGAGGTTTCAGTTACTGTTATATATATAAATAATATGCAAAAAAACAATAAAAACACAGGGTTGAGATATCTATATGAATAAGCAAATTACCTCACTGGGTTCCCCCTGGGTGTTTCAATATACATGGGAATCATGACTGTTAATAACTCTACTTATAATAATCTTGTGTTCTTTTTCGTTTCAGATTTGAAAATAGTATACTATTAATCCTCAATCACAATGCCTTGGAAAAAAGAGGAAAAATATTTTGGAAACATAATCATTCAAAAGTGTACAAGTAAAATTTCACAGCAAGTTTAACTTGACAATTATACCCAGAAAAACTAAATTTATCGTTGGTTACACAAATTTCAAGCCACGAGGTCAGTAAACAACCTTAACAAGAAGGCAGGAAATACCAGATCTAGTATGAAGTTGACTGCAAAATCTTCTGACAATGTGGATGCGGTGAGAGATTCTTTCGGAAGGGATCCGAAAAAGACTCTCTGAAGACGTTCCCAAGAACTTGGTCTCTCGCGTACACTGTGGGATAAAGCTAATCAATTTCTGCACTTGTTTGACCATCCTGAAGTGATAAGATTGTTTTTAAGACTTGATGCAATATGAAATCATATTTAATATGATAATTCATATTGCATCAAGTCGCATCTGTCTCAAAATAGATTCACCCGACGAATGAACTGAAATATCTTAAGATCTATTTTTAAAATAAAAAAGCAGGGTGGTGTGTTTTTCATCATCACATGATTTTTTCCTTGCAGTGAGATTATACCGATTTAGATGTGTAATTTTGTCACCCAGTCGACTACCTAGACCATCGGCGAGTCACTGCTCCAATGAAGGATTGAACCTAGACTTGTCCGGCTATCTGCCTACATTGTGTAGATCCAGACAACCGAAATCGCCGATCGCCAAATAAATCAGACAGGGTTGATCATTAAAAAAATTAATTAATTGAAGTCAAAAGGCCAGGGACAAAGCAAACATGGGGTGTTCAATAATTAATAAAAAGGATAATTAACAAAAAATAACAATGTCCGTTTTTTTTAAATAGTTAAGTCAGTTTTTAAAAATGAATAAGTCTGATCATACAAGTCCTCCCCCGTTGAGTGAAATAATGTGATTCAGACACATGGCTCCTTTTATATCTAGCAGTCTATCTAGCAATCGGCACAACTTTTCAAAGATCTAAGTCACAGAAGTTCTCATTTCGGCTATTAATTCTCTTTCGTCAGGTTCGTGGATTTCGCTTCTCTGACTCAGAGGGTCTGACTCAAGGCTCTGCTGACTTTTGTCTGTGTCTCTTCTCCTTGGCCTCTCTTTCCCTTTCGGAAACTCCTGGTTTATATAACTATTTTTCTTATTTCCTTCATGGTATTTCATTCGTGGTTGCTTATCACCCATTTAAAACGGTAACTTTCTGTGGCCGTTACTCAAACGGGGAGGGGGTATCCTCCCACTTCCATGTGTCGGTTGCTGTACCCTCTCCTGTTGTAGACGGCACTCTCTGTCAGGTGACCAACACGTCACGTCAAGCAAATTACACAGCCCTTCGAAGAAAAAATAAATCAAAATATTTCAATTCTTAGGATTTGATATTTTCCATAACAATCATATCTACACCCGGGTCGCGATTGACTTCTTCTCTGACCTCATCTCCAATTTGTCATTGTTTCCGCTGTTTCCGTTGACAGTTTCAGTACAATTCAAAGAAATACATATTTTAGCTTTCCTCTTTCTGGTTAAAGAAATAATTCCATATTTTTGGTCAGCCTTTTTTCATTTCGACAATATACTGTATCATACTTCTAAAATCGATGTACTGATTTTATTCTTCTAAAATCCTTGCCGATTATTTTTCTACTATTAAAATCATTCTTAGATTTCTCTCGCTTCAGCTCTCTATCACATTACTAAACTATGTTATTATTCATAATTCTTAGCCGCATGTTTGTCGCATAATTTTCCCCAATTAAACCAATGTAATATTTTTTTATTTAAGCTTTTATTTTTGCTGATATAAAAAACCGCAACATTATGCGAAAGTTACTTCAATTTCCCGATTTGTTTTATATTTTTCTGCGTTAAATTTTTTGTTTTTTTTATATCAAAGAATCACCAGGAAGATTCTTTGATTCTGGAAGTAAATAATTATTGGTCGTAATTGTGTATGGAAGGTGACGTTAGTAGCTAAGTTGGAGCAAATAGCTAATTAGGCTGCATGCTCGAAACAGTTTTGAACATAAAACAAAAACGTTTCACTAGTTGAGGATGCCTTGTAGTGGAATTGTTTTTATCATAATTTGATTTTTGGGAGTCGGGGATTGGAACAATGGAAACATTGACTGGCATTCCTCAAAAAACTGAAAAAGTTTTTCAATAAAAGTAAAACCTAGAAACGACGAAATCTAAATTAGGTACTGCATCATAATTAACAATGGTGAAATTTGGTGAATTGAATAAAAGAGTAAAAATGAAATAGCTAAAGAAATAACAAAAATTTGGTACAATCTGTCTTCTATTTAGGGAGAGAAAAGTGTAGTATCTGTTTTTATCAATTTAATATGTGATGTTTCACTAAAAAAATATTGATCCTTTGATCAATAGCGGTGACATATCAGCTACTAAACTTCTTAACGCAAACGTCAGAGAAGCATTATTTCCAACGGGTCCACAGAAATTTGTTTCATCAAAAATAAAATCAATTTAGAATTCTTCATCAATCAAATCCATGTCTTAGCGTTACGGTGCTGAAGAACGAGCGAATGAGTGTCGTTACTAAGACTACCGTGTGTTAACACTGCAGAGCCGAGAAACGAGCAAACAAGTGTCGTGGCTAAGACGACTGTGTCTTAGCTCTGTGTAGCCGATGAATGAACGAAGGATTAGAGTTCAGACCGTGTCTTAGCTCTGCTCGAGCAGGAATCGACCGAAATCGTTAAGACCGGATCCTCTTCGTGTTTGCCTCCAGGCCGTCTGGTTCGACAAGTTCATGAGAACTCTCAGAGATACTCCAACACTAGAGACGGAGACCTCTAATGGTTCTTAAAAGGGCCTTTTCGCATATCTACGTAGGGGTAAGGCGAATGCGACCACTAAGATGCATGATCACGCCTTGAGAGCTTCGCTTACGGGTCCGGATTCTAAAGAATCGTACCAACGGACGAGCCGATACTTGTCGAAGGTCGATTAAAGTGAGAATTAGGCTCGAGCCCTGGTGACTATGATGCATCTAGCCCTACTGTAGGTGGCCTTCCTGAAACCGGGGCCTTACGGCCTCAAGTCTGTTTTTGGTAGACAGGATCCGCTGGCGAACCAGCGGGGCGAGCCAAAAGCCTTGTTCAAAAGGCTTGTTTATATTGAATGAAAGTGATGTCACACTACCAGGTTTGCGTGGGCAGAAAGTTCGTCCATAATTTTTTTTTTTTATTTCAGTGGTTATATAATCCTTCCTTTGCCCTAAAATAGGCTTCTGAAGATTATCCACTTTATTTTGATAGAGTGGTTTTCGCAAGATTAGCACTGTTAGTGTTGTAAACAGATAGATTTCTTCTTTCTTCGTTGTTGCTGCTAGTCAGGGCTACTGGTGATTTCATCATTTTTTCCGGTCGTAACCGGACGTAGCGTTTTAAGGGATTGGAGTAATCTGGTTTGTTTACATTTTGAACAGAGCACGACATAGAAAAGCGAATAAGTGAATTGTTTTTCAAAATAAAAAAGTTCCTTAGTTTATGTCGTTTCGAATTCTAAATAATTAAAATTTTACAAAACAAAGTTTCTTAAAGAATAGACAACAGATTGATTTTAACGGTATATCAAACCGACTCGGGTTATTTTATGACTAGAGGTTTAAGAATCGCGTTTATTCATTAGGTATAAGGAAGTTTTTGGTGGTGTTGGCAAATTATAACGTTGGTAACTGACTTTTCTTCTTATCCTCATTCACTTTTTTTTTGCTTGTTGAAACTGCAAGGAATTAAGGACGGAAAAAAAACCAGGGATAATTTTAAACTCTATTTTTTATTTTCAGGTCGGGTTTATTTTAGGATGTGGAATGTTTTCTTGAACCAGTAGAAATAACCACTCTTACTGGTCAAGACGCTAGAGGAATCTCAGGAATCATTTTGGCAAATTGTGAATCGTCTGTATCAAGTATAAGACGTTTGAGAGTCCACCATGTTGATATGTTTAGCTGACGCTGCTACGAGTAAGAAGTACAACGCTCTGATTGGTCAGAGGCCTTCGTAGACACGTCGAGAGAAAAAGGTCATCCGTCTCAGTCGAGGTGGTAAAAGGATACTGAGATGGGTTTCTTTTTTGGTGCCAGGAAGCCCATCTTCTCAGGCATGCACGGATTGCACTTCTTATTAAGAGAAATATTAAGGGAAATAGTCATTTTTGTATTTATTTATTTCATTTCCAGCTTTTTTTTATTTTTATTTCTTTTTTGTTTGTTATTGTTTTTTTTATATCTTTTTTCATTCCCATAAATTAATATTTACATTATTGTGTAGTTGAGTTGGTTTTTGGTTTTTAGGTTTTTTATTTTTTGCTTTTTTGGAATACGAATTATTGTCAAGTCGGAAATTTATCTTCTTGCAGACAAATTCGATTTTAGCCCGCGTTTGAAACAAAATGAAGAGGAGAAAAACAAGATTGTTTAGTTACAATACGAAAAAGTTGCATATATATTCCCATATACGGGCGTCACAATATTTTCAAAAACCTAGGCGCCTAAAACAATATAAAACAGTTACTACTTCACAAAATTAACTCACGAAAAAGGAAAGAGATAGGCTAGCTCAAGCATTATTTTTACAAACAAAATTAACCCACAGGAATTTGTACAAAGCAAAATAGGCAGTCCACTTGCAGTCGCTGTAGTTCTTGAAAAGACTTCAAGCCTTTGTCCTGGTTTTTTCTCTCCGAAATTCTAACTTCAGTTTCTTTCTTTCTGCAAATGTCTTCTTTTCTTTCTTCCTGTTACAATTCAGGTTGGTTCAGGTTGGTTCTGCTTCTTTGAAATACTCTGTCCTCTAGAGCACATAATTTCTCCCAGTCATATATCACATATGCTGGGATTAAGGCGAATATGCAAATTCAACTTTTCGAAGTTGAACTACAAAGTCCCAAAGTCAGTAAATTTCAGTTCAAGCTACATTAGGCTTATCCACTCCCGCCTGCCGTGAAGTAAAAAGGGGAATTCAACTTTGAAAAGTTGAATTATAACGTTCAAACCATATACAAGTCTTTAACTTTTGTCAGAACCATAATAGGCACGCGGAAGGCCTCTACCCCACGTGGTCGACCCGCATACGGAGTCTGCCACCGGACATTTTCCTTCCGCGTATTTTTGTACCAAAGTACGAAGGAAGGGCTTTATGGCAGAGATTAAAAAGGCATTCAACCCAAAGAAAGGATGTTTAGCGAGGAAATGTTATCATTATCTTTAGCGTGGAAATGTTGTTACGTGCGTGTGTGTGTTATTTCCTCACTAAGTTTTAAAGGTAAATAAATGAGAGCGAGAAGTACGAAGATGCCGTAAGGTTTTATATGAAGGTTTTAATGGCAGCATGGAATAAAGGGTATACGTTTACGCTGCAAGCATCGTAGGAAGGAAAGAAGTAAGGAAACGAAATAAAGTTGTTATAGAGTTGAGAAAGCATTTTAGTAGCTAAATGCCTGAGCGAAAAGTGCATCGTTAGGTTAAAGCATTGTTGAATGTGTGAGGGAGATATGTTCGCCATAGTGTAGCAAAAGTCGTGTTTACTGTTTGAGGACAGAAATGTTGAAGTCACCCATTGATTTGTGGTTCTGGTTGTTTCGGGGAAAAGCGTGAATGTATCCAGAAAATGTTGCCCAGAGATGAAGTAGCTCGGTGTCGGAGCGTATTTTTGCATCGCAGTCGACAAAGCCAATACTGGAGGCAACTAAAAGTTGTTCCTGTGTGTGGCGTATTGAATTCATCTAATTCATATTCAACTGGGAACCCTTGGTCTCAGAGAATAGACGCAAGGGGTCCATAAATTAGACGGCTTTCCTCATAGTGGCATGATGCTGCTATTCAAGAAAGCGGCCAGTCATTACGTCTGTCCTGAACAAAGAAGTTCTGAGAAAGAGAAAGTGTTTGGCGGCTTTCCCCAGTTTGTGCTTGCCCGGAAAGATGGACGGACTGAATTAGGATAAGTCATCCTGATTGGGTGAAAATATGCGTTGACCCTAACGATCGAATTAAATTACGCGCCAAACAAAAATACGAAATTCTTTCTGCTACAGATGCGAATAAGATAATAATAATAGTCACAATAATAATAGCAACAATAATAAAAGGGACATGCAATGTACCATCACGAAAAGCAATAGATTTCCCATAGTAACTTAAAAAAAAGGACGATTAACCATGTAGATGGTGTAATGATTAGTAAACTAAATTAGTTCTGGCCCTGTGTAAATGAACTTACAACAGCTGCTTCTGTGGTTGTAGTTTTTAACTGCCTCCTTACAAGAGCAAAATTTGGCGTATGATAGTTTAAAGTGAGAATCTTCGCTGGATCATGTGGGTTGGAACAAAAATTACTTAACTCTAATGGCATTTAGAGGTGGCTCAGATACCCATAAGTATCCATGGATATCTGAGAGCTACCTCTAAATGCCATAAGACCCGAACCATATAAGTGCAATGAGAACTTACATCCTGAGGTCTCTGCGATTTATCTGGCATCCTGTTACATAGCCAGATATACGGATGTGTGAAATAGACATAGGGAATCCGAAATACACGACATTCACGAAATTGGTTCAGGTACGAAACTTTATTACCTTTGAGTTAAAGGTCATTCGACATGAGGAGAGAGAGAGACACAGTCTTTCTATGCTGACTACTTTTACATCGTCAGCTCTCAACCCAACCAACGCGCGGCGCCCGTAGCGCACAACTTCGTCTGGCCTCGCCCAGCTCTGAATCTCAACTCTCTCGTTCGGAGGTATGAACTCAGCTGAACCAAAGCGCGGCGTCCGTAGCGCACAAATTCGTCTGGCCTCGCCCAGCTCTGAATCTCAACTAACTGCTTTTCTCAAATCCCAAAATCCTCAGCCCACGCTTCCGGTGCGTGACATCCCCTGGTCACAATAGCTATCTGGGATTTTTATTTTGACATCTCTGAATGACACATCCTCTCCGCGCGCGCGTGAACACCTGCGTTATTGTTGCACCTAACTAACCCATGCGCTAAGCGAAAGGTTCTCAGCCTAACTAAACCGAAAGGCAAGATATATAAAACGAAATCCCTCCGCAATTATATTACAATCCCACCGTGTCAGAATATGGCAAAAGGCTGTTTTACGCTGGTGGCCACGCATGAATCAAGAGCAAAAATTCTTGACCTCGTCGGCATTCCCTTTTTGAGGTCAAGGGGTCATAGTATGCAAATAGTTTTGTGGCCAGTGATTGAAGCGTATCGGATGCGTGAGTGGCGTTCTGTGTTGTCGAAACAGGATGAGATAAAGTAAGTAAAATAGTCGACCTTAGTCGAGGGTGACCTAACGGCTCCCAAAGTATAGGGGAGGGCGCTATTCCTTTCACTGATCTATTTATTCTTGCGAACCAATACCCCCGCCAAGTGATTCGGCCACACACTTGACCAATCAGCTGGCAAATCGCATTGATCCCATCTACCTCTCAAGAACTTTTTCTTCTTCTTTCTTTGGAAGTAGACAATTCAGAGAGCACCCGGCTAGCAGTGAAGAAAGACCTCTCTCGCCTCCTCTCCTACGGACATTCCACATGGAAGATCTTCAATGAAGATCACGCTGCTACTAGCTACATACACCAATAGATCCAGCCCTGTGGCCTGTCACACGAGATACCTTCTACAGTGACACACTTCCTATAAACTCAAGAACCAACATACTAACCAGCGACACCAAAAAGAACCTTTTCTCACTCTGACTCAAGTTTACTTCTGCTATAGGAATAAACCTTTCATTGTTGTGTTTCAAAGAAGATTCGTTATTTATTTTTTACTACTAATTAACTTATAGTGTTATGGAAACACTAAAAGGGAGTTGACTCTTGATTTGTATCAGTCTGATTTTAATAATGTCATTGGGGTGGACGATGTAACGCTCTAATGAGAATCCAGCCAAATTTCGTCCTTATTGGATTAGGGTGATTAGAGTTACCCCGGGAGATGAAACATATATAAGATCTGCCTTGATGAGGAAGTCCGACGGTACTACTCAGGAGCATTTATTGAAGCATCTCTTTCCTTTGGAGTTATCTTTTACTTATTCGCATCGGACATTGGAGTCCTGAAGAGCTCTCTGATTCTGAGAGCATTTCTGGAATTCATGCAGACGCTGTTGTTGGAACCTCTGGCTCTATGCTTAGTTCTAGACCTCGTAGAACTCCTGAAAACGTTAGTGATCGTAATAAAGATTACTTGTGGAGTACCACAAGTAATTTTCAGCACGTGTCATAGAGTTTATGTTCTGTGTTTCTTTGTTCTTGATATTGAGTTACGTTGTCTTCTGTCTTTCTGTTCTAACAATTAAGAATTGTGAGAATGGTACCTGGAGGCCAAATTTTCCTATGTAAGAATGTTTTGTTTTGTGAGGGTATCAGTAGGTGAAAGATTTTTTAGTAATTTTTTTTTACTTCTTTTTTGTATTCATGTTATATTTTTATAGGGAGTGACCTTCTTTTTGTCATAATATAAATTGAATTATAAACAAGGAGTTCTCCCCACCCCTTATTTTATTTTATTTTATTTTGTTTTATTTTATTTTATTTTTGCGTTCATATCTTTTGTAATATTATCATAGTTACTAATGTCCAATTTTGTTGGCTAAATAAAATTGCAATCAGTAGAGGGATTTTCCAAAAGATATTGATCTTGAATTCTTCTTAACAATGAACATTATATATTTGTACCACACATTTATGACAAAAATGACATTAGCCATGTTATTTTACTAGATTTACATTTCCATACACGACTTTCAATTATCTCTTACAAATGTATAAAAATATTGCTAAAATTCTTACGTTTTCTCGATTTTTCACTTATTTTATAGCAAGTATAACTTTCATTTACCGGGACATTGGCCCAGCGGTTAGAGTGTTCGCCAATGGCCCGGGAGACCTGGGTTCAATCCCAGGTCGAGTCATACCAAAGACTTTAAAAATGGTACTTGATACCACCTTGCTTAACACTCAGCATTATAAGGTACGGTTCAAGGGTAAAGTGGAGCAATCCTGGGAATGGAGTAGCGCCCTCCCCTACACCTTGGTGTAGTAGCTATCGAAAAGGGAGCCTTCGGGTCACCCTCGACTATGGTCGCTAACTTTACTTATAACTTTCATTGTTTTTTCTGAAAAGTTTTTGTATTGACGACGTCACACAGCGGTAATCGTGCAAAAAAAGAGAAACAAAAAAGAAGCGATTTATTAGGGAGAGAATAAAGATTATATTAAAGGAGTTATTCCCCTTGTTGAGCGCACTTTTTGATTTGTTCAATAACGCCAGTTGATTTTATTTTATTTTAAATCTATTTATCGAAAATTATTCCTGACTGGTCCCCGCTGGCTTTCTGGTATTGCTAACTTATATATGGTTTGCACATATGAGGTGAATTCAATAAGTTTCCAGACTCGTATGGGCACTTTTATTGATAGTACTCACATGAAACTCTAGTCCCCTTCGAAGTAGTCTCCTCCGGCTGCAATGCACTTGTTGTACCGTTCCAAAACTTCTGGGGGGCCCCATGGAAGTCCTCTTTTGTGAGCGTGTCTCTGAACTTCGTCACAGCCTCTTTCATATTATCTTTTGTCTCATAACGACAGCCTCTAAGTTTTTCCTTGAGCTTAGGGAATAACCAAAAGTCACAGGGAGCGAGGTCTGGGCCTATAGAGAGGGTGATGATACCCATCTTGCTCAAATAGTCTGTGACAAGGATGGAATTGTCCTGGTGGAAATGCCACTGACCCGATTTGAAGAGTGCTGACCTCTTCCGGCGGAATCTCTTCCTGAACTCCCTTAAAACCTCAACATAGTATTCCTTGTTGAGTGTCTGTCCAGTGGGAACCCAGTGCATATAGATCATGCCTGTGCTGTCAAAAAAAGGGATCATCAAAAGTCTGGGGGTGGATTTGCTCTGTCTGGCCTTCTTGGATCTGGGAGAGCCAGCATGCTTCCCCTGGGAACTCTGTCTCTTGGTCTCTGGGTCATAGCAGTAGATCCAGCTTTCATCTCAGGTCACCAGAGCATCAAGAACTGCGGGATCTGAATTTATCAGCTCGACCATCTCCCTGCTGTAATGACAACGTCTTTCTTTCTGATCTTCTCTAAGCACCCTTGGGACAAACTTCGCGCAAATCTTCCGCATCTGCAGTTCCTCGCGAATAATTGTGTGTACAGTTCCCATACTGACATCAAACTGTGCACTTATTGTCTCTATAGACACACGACGGTCCTTATCCATGAAATTCTTTATTTGGCCAATCAACTCTGGTGTTCTGACTTCCTTACTCCTCTCACACCTCTCATCATCCCTCACAGACTCCCTGACTTCCTGCCACACAAAAACTGATGCTCGATTCATGCAATATGGTCGAATAGTAGTCAGAAGTATTCCATAAGTTTCTGTGGCATTTTTTTCCAAGTTTAAAACAGAATTTTATTGCATATCGTTCTTCTAAAGTGTCCTCACGTCCAGATTTAGTAGGGTGTATTCCAATCCCTGTTGAAGCTGTTCATTTGAAGCAGAAATCATAAAAATTGATCATCTCATCTCATAAGATGTATAGCAATAATATTGTGAATTTTCAAGAGTTTACTACAATTTTAAATGCCTGTACAAAAAAGTATAGAAACTTATTGAAAGCACCTCGTAGATATATTATTTTACAAGATTTATATTTCCGTACACGATTTTCAATTATCTCTTTAAAATTATCAAAATATAGCTAAAATGCTTACTTTTTCTCGATTTTTCACTTATAAATTTTCCAGTATAAATTTCAGTGTTTTTCAGGTTAGGGTTGGCAGGGTTAGTGTTAGGGTTTAGGGGTAGGGAATGGGTTTGGCAGAGTTAGGGTTAGAGTTTAGGATTTGGGTTAGGGCTAGGTTTAGGTTTTAGGGTTAGGTTTAGTGTTTTTGTTAGGGTTATGGTTAGGGCTAGAGCTAGGTTTAGGATTATTATTGAGGTTAGGGTTAATTTCGAAAGAGAAATTTCGAAAAAAGTAACCGTAACCCTAACTCTAAGTTAGGGTTACGGTTACTTTTTTCGAAATTTCTCTTGTTTTAGCAAGTATAAATATCAGTGTTTTTTCTGAAAGGTTTTAGTGTTGCATATACACATATTCATAACAAAGATGACATTTGCAATGTTATTTTTTTACTAGATTTACATTTCTGGACACGACTTTCAATTATCTCTTAAGAATATATAAAAATATAGCTAAAATGCTTACTTTTTCTCGATTTTTAGCGAATATGAATTTCAGGTTTTATCATTGTTAACGTATATATCGTGTGCAATTTACATATGCTTATGATAAAAATGACATTTGGATTGTTATTCAAATTGATTTACGTTTCCGTACACGACTTTCACTTATCTCTTAATAATAAAGCTAAAATGCTTAGTGCTTCTCGATTTTTGACAGATTTTAACATATATAAATTTAAGGGTTTTTTGAAAGGTTTTAGTATTGCTAAAATATATATCGTGTGAGATTAATGACAAAATCAACATTTGCAATGTCATTTTGCTAGATTCATTTTTGCTAGATTTTCAGTAGACGGCTTCTAATGATCTTATAAAAATATATCAAAATATGGCTTAAATACTTTCTTTTTTCTATTTTTTTTTACTTATTTAGCCAGTATAATTATCAGTGGGTTTTTTTTTTGTTTTTTGTTGTTGTTTTTTTTTTTTTTGGTTAGGGTTTGATTTGGGGTTAGGTTTAGTGTTTGGGTTAGCGTTAGAGTTAGGTTTAAGTTTAGGGTTAGTGCTAGGGTTGCGATTAGGGTTAGGGTTAGGGTTAGGATTAGCGGTAGTTTGAGGGTTATGGCTAAGTCAAAGGTAAGGGTAAGAGTTTGGGCTAGGGTTTTCGGTTGGGGTTAGCGTTATGATTTTTTTCAGTATTTTTCTGAAAGGTTTTCATATTGCTAACGTATATAACATGTGCATATATTAACAAGAATGACATTTGTAATGTTATCTTACTTGATTCACATTTCTGTATATGACTTTCAACATATATCTTGCAACATATATCTAAAAAAACTTATTTTTTCTCGATTTTTCACTTATTTTAGTAAGTATAAATGTCAGTGCTTTTCAAGGTTAGGGTAGTGTTAGGATTAGGGTTAGGATTAGGGTTGGGGTTAGGGTTAGTGTAAGAATCAGGATCAGGTTTTTGGTGTAAGGAGTATGTTTAGGGTAAGTTTTAGAGTTAAGGGTTAGGGCTTGGGCTGAGTGTTAGGTTTAGGGTTAGGTTTAAGTTTAGGTTTAGGTTTGGGATTAGAGTTAGGTTTTATGGTTAGTGTTAGGGATAGGGTTATGGTAAGTGTTTTAGTTAGGTTTACGATTAAGGTTAGGGTTAGGGTTAATGAAAGTTTATAGTTTGGGTTAGGGTGTAGGGTTAGGGTTAGGGCTAGGGTAAGGGTTAGTGTTAGGGTTATGTTAACCGTAAACCTTTACGGTTAAGGTTAGTGTTAAGGTTAGGGTTAAGTTAAGGTTTTGGTTTAGGATTGGAATTAGGGTTCGGATAAGGGTTAATGTTAGGGTTAAGATTAGGGGTAAGCGGTAGTGGTAGGTTCAGGCTAGGGCTAAGGCTACAGTTAGGTTTAGGATTTGGATTAGGGTTAGATTTAAGTTTAGTTATGGGTTAGGGTTAGGGTTAGGTTTAGGTTAAGGCGAGCATTACGGTTAGGGTTACGGTTAGGTTAGTGTTAGGTTTAGAGTTAGGGCTAAGGCTAGGGTTAGGATTAGAGTTAGAGTTAGGGTTACGTGTTTTTTCTTTTTTTTTTTTTTTTTTTTGTCTTTTTCTGAAAGGTTTTAGCATTGCTAAAGTATATACCGTATATATATTTATGTAAAAAATGACGTTTGAAATGTTATTTTACCAGATTTACATTTCCGTTCTCGACTTTCAATTATCTCTTACAAATGCATCAAAATATTGATAATATGCTTACTTTTTCTCTATTTTTAACATATTTTAGCAAGTTTAAATTTCAGTTTTTTTTCTGAACGGAGGTAGTTTTCCTAACGTATGTATCGTCTGCACGATACGACAAAAATGACTTACAATGTTAATTTACTAGATTTACATTTCCGTACACGACTTTTAATTATGTCTTAAATATGTATCAAAATCTAACTAAAATGCTTGCTATTTCTCGATTTTTCAAGTATAAATATTAGGTTTTTTCAGGGTTAGGTATATGATTAGGGTTAGGATTAGAGCTAGGGGTTAGGATTAGGGTTGGGGTTAGTGTTAGAGTTGGGTTTAATGTTTTTATTTGTTAGATTTCGGGTTATTGATTTGGTTAGCGTTTGGATAAGGGTTAGGGTTAGGCTTAGGGTTAGGGTTAGGTTTAGGGTGAGGGTTAGGTATAGGGTTAGGGTTACGGCTAGGGTCAGGGTTATGGTTTGGGTTGGGGTTAAGGTTTTTATTAGTTAGGTTTACGGTTATGGCTAAGGCCAGGTTTAGGGTTAGGGTTAAAGTTAGGGTTAGAGTTAGGGTTAGGGTTATGATTTTTATTTTTATCTTTTTTTACTGAAAGGCTTAACCGTAACGTAGTAGGGGTGGGTGTTGGTCTGGGGTTCGGGTTAAAGTTAAATCTAGACTTAGACTTAGGCTGGGTTAGGTTTAGAGTTAGGGCTATGGTTATTGATTGGGTTAGTATAAGTATTCGGGTTTAGTGTTCGGGTTAAGGTTAGTGTTAGGGTTAGGGTTAGGGTTAGGGTTAAGGTTTGTTTAGGTTTAGGGTTCAAGCTACTATTCGGGTTAGGGTTAGGGTCAGGGTTAGGCAGGGTTAGGGTTAGGGTTAGTGTAAGAGTTACTGTTAGAGCTATTTTCTTGGTTCGGATTAGGGATGGGGTAAGTGTTAGGGTTAAATATTTGGTTAGGGTTAGGGTTAGGATTAGGGTATGGGTTAGGGATAGGTTTAGGGTAGGGGTAGGGGTAGGGTTAGTTTTAGGTTTAGTGTATGGTTAGGTTTAGGGTTAGGTTAGATTTAGGGTTAGATTTAGTGTTAGGATTTAGATTAGGATTAGGCTTAGGGTTAGGTTTAGGGTTAGAGTTAGTGTTTGGATTAGGCTTAAGGTTAATGTTAAGGTTAATGCTAAGTTAATCTTGGATTAGGCTTAAGGTTAATGTTAAGGTTAATGTTAAGTTAATCTTGGATTAGGCTTAAGGTTAATGTTAAGGTTAATGTTAAGTTAATCTTGGATTAGGCTTAAGGTTAATGTTAAGGTTAATGTTAAGTTTATCTTAGGGCTTGGGTTAAGGTGAGGCCTTGGTTTAGGGTTAGGGTTCGAGTTAGGTTTAGGTATAGGTTTTAGAGTTAATGACGGTTAGTGATAGGGTTAGGGTTTAGGTTAAGATTTCTTTTAGGGTTAGGGTTATGACTTTTTTTCACTGATTTTCTGAAAGGCTAACATGTGCATATACACATATTTATGAAAAAATTGAATTTGAAATGTTATTAAGATTTACATTTCCGTACACGACTTTTACTTGTCTCTTACAAATGTATTAAAGTATTACTAAAATGCTTACTTTTTCTCTATTTTTCACGTATTTTAGCAAGCATGAAGTTCTGTGCTTTTCAGAGTTTGGGTTAGGATTTGGGTTAGTGGTACGGTTAGTGTCAGGATTAGTATTAAGTTAAGGGTTAAGGTTAGTTTTATGGTGAGGGTTAGGGCAAGTGTTAGGGTTAGGGTCAGTGTTTAGGGTTAGGGTTAGGATTTTTTTTGTGTTTTTCTGAAATGTTTTAAGATTGCTAACGTATATTTCTTGCCCACATACGCATATATAAATATGCGTCAAAAATGACAAATGCGTCAAAAATGACATTTGCAATGTTATCTTACTATTTTTACTTTTTCGTACACGACTTTCAATTATCTATTACAAATGTATCAAAATATATCTAAAATGCTTACATTTCTCGACTTTTCTTTTATTTTACCAAATATAAATTTCAGTTTTTTTCCGCAAAAGTTTTCGCATTGCTAACGGATATATCGTGTGTACATACACATATGTACAACAAATATTACATTTGCCATGTTATTTTACTAGATGTACATTTCTGTACACGGCCTTCAATTATATCTATAAAATGTACAAAATATAGCCAAAATGCTTACTTTTTCTCGATTTTTTACTTATTTTAGTAACTATAAATTCCAGTGGTTTTCAGGTTTAGGGTTAGGGTTAGGTTTAGTTTTAGGTTTAAAATCTTAAACCTAAACCCCATCATAAAACCCGAACCCTAAACTTAACACTAAACCTCATCATAACACTAACCCTATCCCTAACCCTTACTCTAAACCTAACCCTAACGCTAATCCTAACCCTAACTCTAAACATAACCCTAACACTAACCCTAACCCTAAAAACAATAAAAATTTATACCTGCTAAAATAAGTGGAAAATCTAGAAATTTGAGCATTTTAATTTATATTTTGATACATTTATAAGAGATAATTGAAAGTCGTGTATGAAAAAGTAAAAATAGTAAAATGTAAATCTAGGAAAATAAACTTTCAAATGTCATTTTTGTCATAAATATGTGTATGTGCACATTATATATCCAAACGATATATAAGTTAACAATTCTAAAAATTTTCAGAAAAATACTAAAAAAATAAATCATCACCCTAAACCGAACCCTAAACCGAACCCTAAACCTAAACTTAACCCTTACCCTAGCCTTACCCGAACACTAACCGTAACCCTAACACGAACCCACACCCTAAGCATAACTCTAACCCTAATCCTGGCCTTAGACATTACTGTAAAACTAAACCTAAACCTAACCCTAATCCAAACCCTAACCCTAACCCGACCCTAAAACTAACCCTAACTCTAACCCTATCTGTAGCCGTAACCCTAACCCAGACCATAACCCTAACCCTAACTCTAACCCAATTCATAGCCCTAACCCTGAAAAACACTGAAATCTACTCTTGCTAAAGTAAGTATTTTAGCTATATTTTGACTCATTTGTAAGAGATTTACGGAAATGTAAACCTAGTAAAATAACATTTTTGTCCTAAATATGTGTAAGTGCTCTATGTGTAATATGAAAACTTTAAGAACCACCCCGACAAAAAACCCTAACCCTATACTGAACCCTAACCCTAAAACTAGCTGTAAACCTAAAACTTACATAAATCATAAATATAATCCTAATCAGAGCCCTAAACCCTAACAGTAAACCTTAATCATAAACCTGACCGTAACCGTAACCCTAACTCTAACCTTAAACATAAACCCCAGCCTAACCCTAACCCTAAACCCTAACCCTAACTCTAAACCCTAATCCTAAAAATATCAAAAAATATCTAAAATGCTTATTTTTCCAAGATTTTTTAGATAAAAAGTATAAATTTCCGTGATAAAAAGTATAAATTTCCGTGATTTTCTGTTAACCTATATATCATGTGCATATTAACATAATCATGACAAAAATGTCATTTGCAATCTTATTTTACAAGATTTACATTTTAGTACATCACTTATCTCTTAAAATATATTAAAATATATCTAAAATGCTTTCTTTTCTCAATTTTTCCCTTATTTCGACAAGTATTAATTACAATGCCTTTCAAGGTTAGGGTTAGTGTTAGGTTTAGGATTATAGTTAGGTATAGTGTTAGGGCTAGGATTAGGGTTGCGGTTACTGTTAGGGTTAGTGTTAGCGTTAGTGCTTAAGATTCGGTTTAGGGTTAGGATTTAGGGTTAGGATTATGGTTACCGTTAGGTTTAGTGTTAGTGTTAGGTTTAGGGTTACGGTTAGTGTTAGTGTTAGAGTTAGGATTAAGGATGGGATTAGGGTTTGAGTTAGGGTTTGGGTTAGAGTTAACGTTAGGTTTAGGTTTAGGGTTAGGTTTATATTTAAGGTTAGAGTTAAGGTTACGGATAAGGTTAGGGATAGGGCTAGGAAAATAGTTAGGTTTATTTGTCAGGGCTGGGATTAGTGTTAGGGTTAGGGTTAATTTTAGCGTTAGGGTTAAGTTTATTGCCATAGTTATGGTTTGGGTTAGGGTTACATTTTTTTTTAGCTTTTTAGGGAAAGGTATTGATAACGCATATGTCGTGAGCTCATACACATATTTAAGACAAAAATGACAGTTGCAATGTTATTTTAGAAGATTTACATTTCGGTACACACCTTTCAATGATCTCTTAAAAATGTATCAAAATATACCTAAAATCATTATATTTTCTGGATTTTTCACTTATTTTAGCAAGTATAAATTTCAGTGTGTTTCAGGGCTAGTGTTAGGGTTAGGGTTTTCTATAGGTTTTGGCTTAGGGATATGGTAGGGTTAAGGTTAGAGTTCGGGTTCGGGTTAGGTTTAGAATTAGGGTTAGGGTTAGGGCTAGGGTTTGGGTTAGGGTTAAAGTTAGGGTCATGATATTTTTTTAGTGTTTTTCTGAAAGTATTGCTAACGTATATATCGTCCGCATATTTATGACAAAATGAAATTTGCTATGTTATTTTTACTAGATTTACATTTCTGTACACGACATTCAGTTTTCTTTCAAAAAGGTATAAATATAGCTAAAATGCTTACTTTTTTTTTAATTATTTTTTCAGTGTTTTTCTAAGGTTTACTATGAGGATTTGAGTTACGGTTACGGTTAGGGTTTGTGTTAGGGTAAGGTTTAGTGTTTGGGTTAGGGTAAAGGTTAAGGTTAGGGTTAGAAAGAAGGGTTAAGGTTAGGGTTAGGGTTTGTGTAAGGTTCGGTTTAGCTTTAGGATTAGGGCTAGGGTTTAGGAGTATGTTTAGGGTTAGGGTTAGGGTTATTTTAGTATTGCTAACATATTTATCGTATGCACATACACATATTTATGAGAAAGATAACATTTGCAATGTTATTTTACTAGATTTACGTTTCCGTACACGACTTTCAATTATGTATCAAAATATATGTATCAAAATATAGCTAAAATACTTACCTTTTCTCTTTTTTTCACTTATTTTAGCAAGTATAAATTTGTGTTTTCTGAAAAATTGTAGTATCACTAACGTTTTTTACCGAAGATGGCTTAGGTTACCCTCTGTTACATTTAAAGTAAAAGTATATGAGTCGAACGAATATACCGAAAGTTTTTAATTTAGAAGTTTAATAAAGGCTTGAGTTGAGATGTAGCCTTTGTGGTGGTCGTCGTAGTGGTAAGAAAACAGTTAAAAAGTGATGAGCAGGCATTTGGCGATCTTCCAGTAGTTCTAGGTCCCATAGATTTTGGAGTGAGGAATAAATGTCTTCAAAATAGATAAGCAGAATAGAGATAGAATAAGGCAGCTGTCTGTGCGAGATGTTCATCGCCACAGTCATAGCAAAGGTTTTGTTGCTGAATAAAGACAGGAATGATGTAGTCAGCCATAAGCGCAGTCCTATAGCAGTGGGAGAGAGAAGAATGATGATGAAGAATTGGGAGGAATGATGATGATGAGTTGGGAGGAATGATGATGAGTTGGGAGGAATGAAATAGCTGAATGTCTGAGCGAAAATTACGCGTCGCTGAAGATATAGTAAAAGTTAGAGGCGACATAAAAGTGTTCCTGTAAGTGGCGGAATAACTACATCTAATATTATATTCAACAGGGAGCCTTTGGTCAAGAAAAGTAGACTCAAGTAAGCATTTAAGCCATATTTTGATATATTTTTATAAGATCAGTAGAAGCCGTCTACTGAAATGTAAATCTAGCAAAATGACATTGCAAATGTCGATTTTGTCATTAATCTCAATGTGCGCATGATATATATTTCGAAAAACTCTTAAATGTTAAATGTTAAAATCTGTCAAAAATCGAGAAACACTAAGCATTTTAGCCTTATTTTTTAAAGATAATTGAAATTCGTTTACAGAAATGTAATTGCACACGTTAGCAATGATAAAACCTTTTAGAAAAACACTAAAATTCATATTCGTTAAAAAAAGTTAAAAATCGAGAAAAAGTGAGAACTTTTTCACGATTTTTTACTTTTTTAGCAATATAATTAAGAGATAATTGAAAGTCGTGTACAGAAATGTAAATCTAGTAAAAAAAAAAAACATTGCAAATTTCATCTTTTTTATGCAAAAATATGTTTTCAGAAAAACACATTTATACTTACTAAAACAAGAGAAATTTCGAAAAAAAGGAACCGTAACTCTAACTCTAAAATTAACCCTACCATTAATACTAAACCTGGCTATAGCCCTAACCCTAAACCTAACAAAAACACTAAAACTTAACCCTAAAACCTAAACCTAGCCCAAACTCTAATCCTAACTCTGCCTAAGCCTTACCCTAACCCTCTGCCAACCCTATCCCAAACCCTACCCTGAAAAACACTGAAATTTATACGGGAAAATTTATAAGTGAAAAATCGAGAAAAAGTAGGCGTATATTTTGATAATTTTAAAGAGATAATTGAAAATCATTTACGGAAATGTAAAACTAGTGAAATAACATTGCAAAAGTCATTTTTGTCGTAAATATCTGTACGTGCATACGATATATACGTTAGCAAAACTATCTCAATTCAGAAAAAAGCACTGAAATTAAACTTGCCAAAGTATAGTACAAATAGAGAAAAAGTAAGCATATTATCTATATTTTGATACATTTCTAAGTGATAATTTAACGGAACGGAAATGTAAATCTGGTAAAAAAACATTTCAAACGTCATTTTTTATATACGATATATACTTTAGCAATACTAAAGTTTTTCAGAAAAAGACTACAAAAAAGAAAAAACACTTAACTCTAAATCTAACCCGAACATTACGGTTAGGTTTACAGTTTAGGGTTTACCCTAAACTGTAAAAGTTTAGGGTAAACCCTAAACTGTAAACCTAACCGTAATGTTCGCCTTAACCCTAACTCCAAACTTAAATTTAACCCTAATCCAAACCCTACACAAAACACTAGCCCCTAGCCCTTACTTGAACCTACCATTATCCCTACCCCTAATAAAAACCCTAAACCTAAAAGTATCGTTAAAACTAACCCTAACCATACCCATGAACCTAACTTTAGCCTTAACTCTAACTTTCACCCTAACCCTAACCATAACCCTATACCTAAACCCTAACCCTAATCCTCAACACTAATCCTAACACAAACTTTGACTTAACCGTAAACCTAACCCTAACCCTAACCCTAACACTTGTCCTAACCCAACTACTACACCCTAACCCAAACTTTAATTAATCCTAACCCTAACCTTAATCGTAAACCTAACTCAAAAACTTACCATAAACCTATCCCTAACACTAACCATAAACCCTAACTCTAATCCCAAACCTAAACCAAAACCTAAAGTTAAATCTAAACCTAAACCTAACGCTAACACTAGCCCTTAAATCTAAAACGTACCCTAAACCTTTACCGAAAACCTGATCCTGATTCTTACACTAACCCTAAACCTAAACCTAATCCTAGCCCTAATCCTAACACTACCCTAACCTTGAAAAGCACTGGCATAACCCTCAAACTACCGCTAATTCTATCCCTAACCCCAACAATTAACCCATATTTTTATATATTTTTATATAGAAACCGTCTACTGAAATGTAAATCTAGCAAAATGACAATGCAAATGTTGATTTTGTCATTAATCTCTATGTGCAAACGATATATATTTTAACAATACTAAAATCTTTCAAAAAAAAACCTACACTAAGCATTTTAGCTTTATTATTGAAAGTCGTTTACGGAAATGTAAATCTAGTAGATTCTAGTAGTATTTTGTCATAAATATGTGTATATGCACACACGTATATATCAAACGTTAGCTATACAAAAACATTCAGAAAAACAGTTAAATCTATACTTGCACAAATAAGTCAGAAATTGAAAAAAAAAGCATTTTAGATACGTTTTGATACAGTTTAGATAAAAGTGAAAGTCGTATACAGAAACGTAAATCAATTAGAATATTATACCAAATGTCATTTTTGTAATTGTACATATATGTAATTCTACATATATGTAATTGTACATATATGTACGTTAGCAGGGATAAAACCCTTAAATTGGTATATCTGTCAAAAATCGAGAAACACTTTAGATACGTTTTGATACAGTTTAAGATATAAGTGAAAGTCGTGTACGGAAACGTAAATCAATTAGAATATTATTCCAAATGTCATTTTTGTAATTGCACACTATATATACGTTAGCAATGATAAAACCTAAAATTCATATTCGCTAAAAATCGAGAAAAAGTAAGCATTTTAGCTATATTTTTATACTTTCTTAAGAGATAATTGAAAGTCGTGTACAGAAATGTAAATCTTCTAAAATAACATTACAAATGTCATCATTGTTATGAATATGCAGAAAAACACGAATATTAGTTCATGCTAAAACAAGAGAACCTTTAAAAAAAACTCTACTCTAAAACTCTAAAAGTAACCCTGACAAAAAAAAATGAACCTAACCCTAAATCCTAAACCTAGCGCAAAACCTAAACTCTAACACTCTGCTAACCCTGTCCTGATAAACACTGAAATTTATACTGGAACAGTATAAGTAAAAAAAAATCGAGAAAAACTAAGCATTTTAGATATATTTTCATAATTTTTTTTGATAAAAATAGAGAAAGACTTAAACGAAAAAGTAGCACGTGATGCCAGAAATAATATTTACGAACAAGCAATCATAATGCCGACTAAACACTGAATTACAACACATTTAGTTATAAAAGCGTAAGCAAAGAATGTTCTTTTTATAAAAAATGATACACATGTTTTATGAAAATGTGATATACATGTTTTGATACATGTTTTGAATAAGTAGCTCATGAAAAGAAATGATGCCATACATAATTTTTAGGAACAAAAAATCAAGTAGCAAATACGAAAAACATAATGCCGATTAAACACAGAATTACAACTTTGAATATGCAAAGAAAGATTCTTTTATGAAAAAATGTAAAAGACTTAAACGAAGGACGTGATGCAATACAAAATGTAAAAGACTTAACTAAAAACTGTCTCGTGGAAAGAACTGATGCCATACATAATATCTAGGGGAAAAAAAGTAGCATATACATAATACATAATAAACATAATACATAATACATAAACATAATAAACATAATACATAAAAATAATAAACATAATACATAATATTTAATAAACATAATACATAATACATGAAAAACATACTACATAAAAAACATACTACATAATAAAAAAAAAAATTACAACACATTTAGTTACAAAAGCATAAGAAACAAAGTTTTTTTAATGAAAATGTGATAGACTTATGGGAATAATTAGCTCAATAATGAGCTAATAATTCGTTTAAGCAAACAATGTTTTTTTAATGAAAATGATCACATTTTCATTAAAAAAAACATTGTTTGCTTATGCGATACATAATTTTAGGAACAAAATATCAAGTAGCATATACGGAAAACATAATGCCGACTAAACACGGAATTACAGCACATTTATTTACGAAAGCATAACCAAACAGTGTTTTTTTTTTTTTTGTCAAAACATGTGAAACACGTAAAGGTTGCTCAGGGAGAGACCTGATGCCATACATAATATCAAATAGCATATACGGAAAACTAAACATTGAATTACATATTATTTAGTTACAGAATCATAAGCAAACAATGTTTTTTTATCAAAATTTGTAAAAGACTTAACCAAAAACTCATGGAAAGACCTGATGCCATACATAATATTCAGGAACATAAAATCATGTAGAATATACGAAAAACATAATGCCGGCTAAACACAGAATTACAACACATATAGTTACAAAAGATTAACCAAAGTAAGTTTTTTTTCTTTCAAAACATGTGAAAGACTTAAACGAAAATGTAGCTCATGCAATACATAATATTTAGGAACAAATAATCAAGTTGCATATATGAAAAACATAATGCCGATTAAATACAGATTACAGAACATTAATTTGCAAAACATTAGTAAACAATGTTTTATTGATAACACCATGTAAAGGACTTGAAGAAACATAGCTCATGTGAAGGTCATGATAACACTTCACCTAAGCGTATGCTTAAAATGTGCTCTTAATTGGAACATTTAATATACTGAAAGAAAAGACGTGATATCACAACATATTTAGCTAAACGATTTTTTTTTTATGAAAACATGTGATATACTTAAACGAAAATATATCTCATGCAAAGACGTGATGGCAGACATAATATATAGGGGAAAAAATCAAGTAGCATATACGAAAAGCATAATGCAGACTAAAAACAGAATTACAACACATTTAGTTACGAAAGCATAACCAACAGTGTTTTTTTTATGAAAAAGTATGATATTCTTAAACGAAAATATAGCACATAGAAAGACGTGAGGCCATACATAATATTTAGGAATAAAAAATCAAGTAGCATATACGAAAAAAAATAATGCCGACTAAACACAAAATTACAACACATTTAGTAACAAAGAATGTTTTTTTTCATCAAAATATGTGATTGACTTGAACGAAAATGTAGCTCATGGACAGACTTGATCAATACATAATATTTAGGAACAAGAAATCAAGTAGCATATGTAGAGAAGAGGAAAATCTCGTATTTTGTTTTGGCGCGTTATTTAATTCAACACTGAATTTCACCCAATCAGGATGACATATCCTATTCAGCCCGGACCTTCATTTCCGGCTAGCAAAACGGGTGAGCGGCCAAACACACTCTCTTCGGCTTGAGACGGCGACCAGAACGGACGTGTCTCTGGTCGCCCCTGCTTAGCGATGCCCTTTAGCTAAACAAGCCACCCAGTGAGGACAACTCACTGTGGCTTTAACCCTAGCAGCACAGCGAGGGAACTTTCTAATTTATGGATTCTTTGCGTCTAATATATTTTAGACCAAGGAATCCCAGTTGAATATGAATTAGATACGTTCAACATGCCTTCCACAAGCACCACAAAAATTTACTATGTCGATCCGAGCGCCACTCCGCTCTCGACACAAAACTACACTGTGGCCTTGAATACTTCCCTCACACGTCCAACGACACGCTGCCATTTCCAGCATCCCGCTAAGCCATTTCGTCTCAAACAACCAACAAGCCGAAACACCACGAGTCTTGCAGCACCAAGAACAAACCATATTCAAAGCTGCAAATAAAGAACTTTCGTTATTGTGTATTGTTAAAGAAAAGTCTCGTAATTCATTTCGTGTGCCTAAAAATCATTTGCGTTGCATTCACACCGCTATAAAATGGTGACCCCGCATGGCACCTTCTGAAGTGCGAGACAACTGAAAACTATTCATAACAACACCTTTCGACCTTCGCCATCTTACTTCATCTTCAACCACCTTATTATTTCCAACAAGCATTGGCGAGGACCTTACCGCACCCGGAGAGGAAACGACACAACGTAGACACACATACGTTACACCCTTTTCCTCGCGGAACCAAACAAACCTTTCCTCGCTTAACAACAACAAAAACTTCAAACATCACTAAAATTAACCTTCTGATAACAAACACAGCCTTACGAACATTAATCAACCCCACGAAAGAAAAAGACAGCGAAACATCCAGAAAAATTTTCAAATGTTCCTGCCGAAATATCTTCAAGGACTATCCAAAATGGAAGTAAGATACCAAACGTGGAATTTTTTTTCAACAAAACTTTATCAACTTTTTCACTTCCTAACTCGCAAAATAGGTAACTTTAACTTTCTCTCACCCTACTCCTATTTTGTTTTCTACAGCAACGTGAGTTACCTCTCCCACCACCTCACTTCACCTACAGTGACTGCTATCAATTCCAGAGGATCCAAAAAAACTCACACTACTCCTCTGAAATATACAGCTACTTCTGTATGCCAATTTCTCGCCTCATGAACTTTTTTTTCTCAGTGACATTTTGTTTTTTTAAAAAAAACGTACCACTAGGTACACACAAAAAAAGAACTAAACAGGACACTTTCCCTTTTTTTTTTATTAATTTGCTTTTGTTCGTTTTTCTTTATATGTATGTATTATATTTCATTGTTTGTATTTGCTCTTTCGTGTTGTGACACTCGTGGCTCTTTTCTTTCTTTT
This sequence comes from Sepioteuthis lessoniana, assembly GCA_963585895.1. Lineage (NCBI taxonomy): Eukaryota > Metazoa > Mollusca > Cephalopoda > Myopsida > Loliginidae > Sepioteuthis > Sepioteuthis lessoniana. The sequence goes on from OY757933.1 coordinate 23,783,165, forward strand.
CCCTTCTCTTACAATTTTGTGTATCGAATATCAGGTATTCCATACCTGAAATTCTGGGGCCAACCTATGTAGAGAAGAGGAAAATCTCGTATTTTGTTTTGGCGCGCTATTTAATTCAACACTGAATTTCACCCAATCAGGATGACATATCCTATTCAGCCCGGACCTTCATTTCCGGCTAGCAAAACGGGTGAGCGGCCAAACACACTCTCTTCGGCTTGAGACGGCGACCAGAACGGACGTGTCTCTGGTCGCCCCTGCTTAGCGATGCCCTTTAGCTAAACAAGCCACCCAGTGAGGACAACTCACTGTGGCTTTAACCCTAGCAGCACAGCGAGGGAACTTTCTAATTTATGGATTCTTTGCGTCTAATATATTTTAGACCAAGGAATCCCAGTTGAATATGAATTAGATACGTTCAACATGCCTTCCACAAGCACCACAAAAATTTACTATGTCGATCCGAGCGCCACTCCGCTCTCGACACAAAACTACACTGTGGCCTTGAATACTTCCCTCACACGTCCAACGACACGCTGCCATTTCCAGCATCCCGCTAAGCCATTTCGTCTCAAACAACCAACAAGCCGAAACACCACGAGTCTTGCAGCACCAAGAACAAACCATATTCAAAGCTGCAAATAAAGAACTTTCGTTATTGTGTATTGTTAAAGAAAAGTCTCGTAATTCATTTCGTGTGCCCAAAATATAGTGTTAGGGAAAATAACAAATTCCCAAAAACCGCTATACATATACGAAAAACATAATGCCGACTAAACACGGAATTACAACACATTTATTTACGAAAGCATAAGCAAACAGTGTTTTTTTTTATCAAAACATATGAAGCACTTAAGCGTAAAAGTTGCTCTGGGAAAGACCTGATGCCATACATAGTATTGAGGCACAAAAAATCAAGTAGCATATACTAAAAAATAAATAGCAACTAAACACAGAATTACAACACATTTAGTTACATTTAGTTTTTTTATGAAAATGTGATACACTTAAAAGAAAAAGTAGTTCATTATGCCATATATTTAATATTTAGGAACAAAAAATCAAGTAGCATATACGGAAAACGTACTTCCGACTAAACATTGAATTACATATAATTAACTTACAGAATCAAAAGCAAACAATGTTTTTTTTTTATCAAAAAAGTCTTAACCAAAACTATCTCATGGAAAGACCTGATGCCATACATTCAGGAACATGAAATCATGTAGAATATACGAAAAACATAATGCTGACTAAACACAGAATTACAACACATATAGTTACAAAAGATTAACCAAAGTAAGTTTTTGTTCTATCAAAACATTTGAAGGACTTAAACAAAAATGTAGCTCATGCAATACATAATATTTAGAAACAAATAATCAAGTTGCATATATAAAAAAACATAATGCCGATTAAATACAGACTTTCAGCACATTAATTTGCAAAACATTAGTAAACAATGTAAAGGACTTGAAGAAGCATAGCTCATGTGAAGGTCATGATAAAACTTCACCTAAATATTGCAACACAAAAACGTATGCTTAAAATGTGCTCTTAATTGGCACATTTAATATACTGAAAGAAACGACGTGATATCAAAACATCTTTGCCTAAAAGATGTCTTCCTTTTATGAAAACATGTGATATACTTAAACGAAAATATATCTCGTGCAAAGACGTGATGGCAGACATAATATATAGGAAAAAAAATCAAGTAGCATATACGAAAAACATAATGGAGACTAAAAACAGAATTACAACACATTTAGTTACGAAAGCATAACCAACAATGTTTTTTTCATGAAAAAATGTGATATACTTAAACGAAAATATAGCAGATAGAAAGACGTGATGCCATTAGGAATAATAAATCAAGTAGCATATACGAAAAAAATAATGCCGACTAAACACAAAATTAAAACACATTTACTTACAAAGGGTTAACCAAAGAATGTTTTGTTTTTTTTTCATCAAAATATGTGATTGACTTGAACGAAAATGTAGCTCATGGACAGACCAATACATAATATTTAGGAACAAGAAATCAAGTAGCATATACGAACAACATAATGACGACTAAACACGGAATTACAACACATTTATTTACGAAAGCTTAACCAAACATGTTTTTTTTCATCAAAACATGTGGAACACTTCAGCGTAAAAGTTGCTCAGGGAAAGACCTGATGCCATACATAATATTGATGCACAACAATCAAGTAGCATATACTAAAGAACAAATTGCAACTAAACACAGAATTACAACACATTTAGTTACGAAAGCATGAACAAACCATGTTGTTTTTATGTAAATGTGATACACTTAAAAGAATAAGTAGTTCATTATGCCATACATTTAATATTTAGGAACAAAAAATCAAGTAGGATATACGAAAAAAATAATGCCGACTAAACACGGAATTACAACACATTTAGTTACAAAGAATTTTTTTTTTTTTCATCAAAATATGTGATTGACTTGAACGAAAATGTAGCTCATGGACAGACTTGATCAATAGATAATATTTAGGAACAAGAAATCAAGTAGCATATACGAAAAACATAATGCCGACTAAACACGGAATTACAACACATTTATTTACGAAAGCTTAACCAAACATGTTTTTTTTCATCAAAACATGTGAAAAACTTAAGCGTAAAAGTTGCTCAGGGAAAGACCTGATGCCATACATAATATTGATGCACAACAATCAAGTAGCATATACTAAAGAACAAATTGCAACTAAACACAGAATTACAACACATTTAGTTACGAAAGCATGACCAAACCATGTTGTTTTTATGTAAATGTGATACACTTAAAAGAATAAGTAGTTCATTATGCCATACATTTAATATTTAGGAACAAGAAATCAAGTAGCATATACGAAAAACATAATGCCGACTAAACACGGAATTATAACACATTTATTTACGAAAGCTTAACCAAACATGTTTTTTTTTCATCAAAACATGTGAAACACTTAAGCGTAAAAGTTGCTCAGGGAAAGACCTGATGCCATACATAATATTGATGCACAACAATCAAGTAGCATATACTAAAGAACAAATTGCAACTAAACACAGAATTACAACACATTTAGTTACAAAGAATTTTTTTTTTTCATCAAAATATGTGATTGTCTTGAACGAAAATGTAGCTCATGGACAGACTTGATCAATACATAATATTTAGGAACAAGAAATCAAGTAGCATATACGAAAAATATAATGCTGACTAAACACATTTATTTACGAAAGCATAACCAAACATGTTTTTTTCATGAAAACATTTAATATTTAGGAACAAAAAATCAAGTAGCATATACGGAAAACGTACTTCCGAATAAACATTGAATTACATATAATTAAGTTACAGAATCAAAAGCAAACAATGTTTTTTTTTTAATCAAAACATGTAAAAGTCTTAACCAAAAACTATCTCATGGAAAGACCTGATGCCATACATAATATTTAGGAACATAAAATCATGTAGAATATACGAAAAACATAATGCCGGCTAAACACAGAATTACAACACATATAGTTACAAAAGATTAACCAAAGCAAGTTTTTGTTCTATCAAAACATTTGAAGGACTTAAACGAAAATGTAGCTCATGCAATACATAATATTTAGAAACAAATAATCAAGTTGCATATATGAAAAACATAATGCCGATTAAATACACACTTACAGCACATTAATTTGCAAAACATTAGTAAACAATGTTTTATTGATAACACCATGAAGGAGCATAGCTCATGTGAAGGTCATGATAACACTTCACCTAAATATTGCAACACAAAAGCGTATGCTTAAAATGTGCTCTTAATTGGCCCATTTAATATACTGAAAGAAAAGACGAGATATCTCAAAATATTTAGCTAAACGATGTTTTCTTTTTATGATATACTGAAACGAAAATATATCTCGTGCAAAGACGTGATGGCCGACAGTATATATAGGAAAAAAAAAATCAAGTAGCATATACGAAAAGCATAATGGAGACTAAAAACAGAATTACAACACATTTAGTTACGAAAGCATAACCAACAATGTTTTTTTCATGAAACGAAAATATAGCACATAGAAAGACGTGATGCCATACATAATATTTAGGAATAAAAAAGTAGCATATACGAAAAAAATAATGCCGACTAAACACAAAATTAAAACACATTTAGTTACAAAGGGTTAACCAAAGAATGTTTTTTTTTTTTCATCACAATATGTAATTGACTTGAACGAAAATGTAGCTCATGGACAGACTTGATCAATAGATAATATTTAGGAACAAGAAATCAAGTAGCATATACGAAAAACATAATGCCGACTAAACACGGAATTACAACACATTTATTTACGAAAGCTTAACCAAACATGTTTTTTTTCATCAAAACATGTGAAACACTTAAGCGTAAAAGTTGCTCAGGGAAAGACCTGATGCCATACATAATATTGATGCACAACAATCAAGTAGCATATACTAAAGAACAAATTGCAACTAAACACAGAATTACAACACATTTAGTTACGAAAGCATGACCAAACCATGTTGTTTTTATGTAAATGTGATACACTTAAAAGAATAAGTAGTTCATTATGCCATACATTTAATATTTAGGAACAAGAAATCAAGTAGCATATACGAAAAACATAATGCCGACTAAACACGGAATTATAACACATTTATTTACGAAAGCTTAACCAAACATGTTTTTTTTTCATCAAAACATGTGAAACACTTAAGCGTAAAAGTTGCTCAGGGAAAGACCTGATGCCATACATAATATTGATGCACAACAATCAAGTAGCATATACTAAAGAACAAATTGCAACTAAACACAGAATTACAACACATTTAGTTACAAAGAATTTTTTTTTTTCATCAAAATATGTGATTGTCTTGAACGAAAATGTAGCTCATGGACAGACTTGATCAATACATAATATTTAGGAACAAGAAATCAAGTAGCATATACGAAAAATATAATGCTGACTAAACACATTTATTTACGAAAGCATAACCAAACATGTTTTTTTCATGAAAACATTTAATATTTAGGAACAAAAAATCAAGTAGCATATACGGAAAACGTACTTCCGAATAAACATTGAATTACATATAATTAAGTTACAGAATCAAAAGCAAACAATGTTTTTTTTTTAATCAAAACATGTAAAAGTCTTAACCAAAAACTATCTCATGGAAAGACCTGATGCCATACATAATATTTAGGAACATAAAATCATGTAGAATATACGAAAAACATAATGCCGGCTAAACACAGAATTACAACACATATAGTTACAAAAGATTAACCAAAGCAAGTTTTTGTTCTATCAAAACATTTGAAGGACTTAAACGAAAATGTAGCTCATGCAATACATAATATTTAGAAACAAATAATCAAGTTGCATATATGAAAAACATAATGCCGATTAAATACAGACTTACAGCACATTAATTTGCAAAACATTAGTAAACAATGTTTTATTGATAACACCATGAAGGAGCATAGCTCATGTGAAGGTCATGATAACACTTCACCTAAATATTGCAACACAAAAGCGTATGCTTAAAATGTGCTCTTAATTGGCACATTTAATAAACTGAAAGAAAAGACGTGATATCACAAAATATTTAGCTAAACGATGTTTTCTTTTTATGAAAACATATGATATACTTAAACGAAAATATATCTCGTGCAAAGACGTGATGGCCGACATAATATATAGGAAAAAAAAAATCAAGTAGCATATACGAAAAGCATAATGGAGACTAAAAACAGAATTACAACACATTTAGTTACGAAAGCATAACCAACAATGTTTTTTTCATGAAACGAAAATATAGCACATAGAAAAACGTGATGCCATACATAATATTTAGGAATACAAAATCAAGTAGCATATACGAAAAAAATAATGCCGACTAAACACAAAATTAAAACACATTTAGTTAAAAAGGGTTGACCAAAGAATGTTTTTTTTTTCATCAAAATATGTGATTGACTTGAACGAAAATGTAGCTCATGGACAGACTTGATCAATACATAATATTTAGGAACAAGAAATCAAGTAGCATATACGACAAACATAATGCCGACTAAACACGGAATTATAACACATTTATTTACGAAAGCATAACAAAACATGTTTTTTTTTCATCAAAACATGTGAAACACTTAAGCGTAAAAGTTGCTCAGGGAAAGACCTGATGCCATACATAATATTGATGCACAACAATCACGTAGCAAAAAAAAACAAATTGCAACTAAACACAGAATTACAACACATTTAGTTACGAAAGCATGACCAAACCATGTTGTTTTTATGTAAATGTGATACACTTAAAAGAATAAGTAGTTCATTATGCCATACATTTAATATTTAGGAACAAAAAATCATGTAGCATATAATAAAAACCTAACCCGACTAAACACATAATTACAACACATTTATTTACGAAAGCTTAACCAAACATGTTTTTTTTCATCAAAACATGTGAAACACTTAAGCGTAAAAGTTGTTCAGGGAAAGACCTGATGCCATACATAATATTGATGCACAACAATCAAGAAGCATATACTAAAGAACAAATTGCAACTAAACACAGAATTACAACACATTTAGTTACGAAAGCATGACCAAACCATGTTGTTTTAATGTAAATGTGATACACTTAAAAGAATAAGTAGTTCATTATGCCATACATTTAATATTTAGGAACAAAAAATCAAGTAGCATATACGAAAAAATAATGCCGACTAAACACAAAATTACAACACATTTAGTTACAAAGAATTTTTTTTTTCATCAATATATGTGATTGACTTGAACGAAAATGTAGCTCATGGACTGACTTGATCAATACATAATATTTAGGAACAAGAAATCAAGTAGCATATACGAAAAACATAATGCCGACTAAACACGGAATTACAACACATTTATTTACGAAAGCTTAACCAAACATGTTTTTTTTCATCAAAACATGTGAAACACTTAAGCATAAAAGTTGCTCAGGGAAAGACCTGATGCCATACATAATATTGATGCACAGCAATCAAGTAGCATATACTAAAGAACAAATTGCAACTAAACACAGAATTACAACACATTTAGTTACGAAAGCATGACCAAACCATGTTGTTTTTATGTAAATGTGATACACTTAAAAGAATTAGTAGTTCATTATGCCATACATTTAATATTTAGGAACGAAAAATCAAGTGGGATATACGAAAAAAATAATGCCGACTAAACACAAAATTACAACACATTTAGTTACAAAGAATTTTTTTTTTCATTAATATATGTGATTGACTTGAACGAAAATGTACCTCATGGACAGACTTGATCAATACATAATATTTAGGAACAAGAAATCAAGTAGCATATACAAAAACATAATGCCGACTAAACACGGAATTATAACACATTTATTTACGAAAGCATCACCAAATGTGATACACTTAAAAGAATAAGTAGTTCATTATGCCATACATTTAATATTTAGGAACAAAAAATCAAGTAGCATATACGAAAAACCTAATGCCGACTAAACACAAAATTACAACACATTTATTTACGAAAGCTTAACCAAACATGTTTTTTTTTATCAAAACATGTGAAACACTTAAGCGTAAAAGTTGTTCAGGGAAAGACCTGATGCCATACATAATATTGATGCACAACAATCAAGTAGCATATACTAAAGAACAAATTGCAACTAAACACAGAATTACAACACATTTAGTTACGAAAGCATGACCAAACCATGTTGTTTTTATGTAAATGTGATACACTTAAAAGAATAAGTAGTTCATTATGCCATACATTTAATATTTAGGAAGAAAAAATCAAGTAGCATATACGAAAAACATAATGCCGACTAAACACGGAATTACAACACATTTATTTACGAAAGCTTAACCAAACATGTTTTTTTTCATCAAAACATGTGAAACACTTAAGCGTAAAAGTTGCTCAGGGAAAGACCTGATGCCATACATAATATTGATGCACAACAATCAAGTAGCATATACTAAAGAACAAATTGCAACTAAACACAGAATTACAACACATTTAGTTACGAAAGCATGACTTTAACGAAAATGTAGCTCATGGATAGACTTGATCAATACATAATATTTAGGAACAAGAAATCAAGTAGCATATACGAAAAACATAATGCCGACTAAACACGGAATTATAACACATTTATTTACGAAAGCATAACCAAACATATTTTTTTTCATCAAAACACGTGAAACACTTAAGCGTAAAAGTTGCTTAGGGAAAGACCTGATGCCATACATAATATTGATGCACAACAATCAAGTAGCATATACTAAAGAACAAATTGCAACCTAACACAGAATTACAACACATTTAGTTACGAAAGCATGACCAAACCATGTTGTTTTTATGTAAATGTGATACACTTAAAAGAATAAGTAGTTCATTATGCCATACATTTAATATTTAGGAACAAAAAATCAAGTAGCATATACGAAAAACATAATGCCGACTAAACACGGAATTACAACACATTTATTTACGAAAGCTTAACCAAACATGTTTTTTTTCATCAAAACATGTGAAACACTTAAGCGTAAAAGTTGCTCAGGGAAAGACCTGATGCCATACATAATATTGATGCACAACAATCAAGTAGCATATACTAAAGAACAAATTGCAACTAAACACAGAATTACAACACATTTAGTTACGAAAGCATGACCAAACCATGTTGTTTTTATGTAAATGTGATACACTTAAAAGAATAAGTAGTTCATTATGCCATACATTTAATATTTAGGAAGAAAAAATCAAGTAGCATATACGAAAAACATAATGCCGACTAAACACGGAATTACAACACATTTATTTACGAAAGCTTAACCAAACATGTTTTTTTTCATCAAAACATGTGAAACACTTAAGCGTAAAAGTTGCTCAGGGAAAGACCTGATGCCATACATAATATTGATGCACAACAATCAAGTAGCATATACTAAAGAACAAATTGCAACTAAACACAGAATTACAACACATTTATTTACGAAAGCATGACTTTAACGAAAATGTAGCTCATGGACAGACTTGATCAATACATAATATTTAGGAACAAGAAATCAAGTAGCATATACGAAAAACATAATGCCGACTAAACACGGAATTATAACACATTTAGTTACGAAAGCATAACCAAACATGTTTTTTTTCATCAAAACATGTGAAACACTTAAGCGTAAAAGTTGCTCAGGGAAAGACCTGATGCCATACATAATATTGATGCACAACAATCAAGTAGCATATACTAAAGAACAAATTGCAACTAAACACAGAATTACAACACATTTAGTTACGAAAGCATGACCAAACCATGTTGTTTTTATGTAAATGTGATACACTTAAAAGAATAAGTAGTTCATTATGCCATACATTTAATATTTAGGAACAAAAAATCAAGTAGCATATACGAAAAATATAATGCCGACTAAACACGGAATTACAACACATTTATTTACGAAAGCTTAACCAAACATGTTTCTTTTCATCAAAACATGTGAAACACTTAAGCGTAAAAGTTGCTCAGGGAAAGACCTGATGCCATACATAATATTGATGCACAACAATCAAGTAGCATATACTAAAGAACAAATTGCAACTAAACACAGAATTACAACACATTTAGTTACGAAAGCATGACCAAACCATGTTGTTTTTATGTAAATGTGATACACTTAAAAGAATAAGTAGTTCATTATGCCATACATTTAATATTTAGGAACAAAAAATCAAGTAGCATATACGAAAAACATAATGCCGACTAAACACGGAATTACAACACATTTACTTACGAAAGCTTAAACAAACATGTTTTTTTTCATCAAAACATGTGAAACACTTAAGCGTAAAAGTTGCTCAGGGAAAGACCTGATGCCATACATAATATTGATGCACAACAATCAAGTAGCATATACTAAAGAACAAATTGCAACTAAACACAGAATTACAACACATTTATTTACGAAAGCATGACTTTAACGAAAATGTAGCTCATGGACAGACTTGATCAATACATAATATTTAGGAACAAGAAATCAAGTAGCATATACGAAAAACATAATGCCGACTAAACACGGAATTATAACACATTTAGTTACGAAAGCATAACCAAACATGTTTTTTTTCATCAAAACATGTGAAACACTTAAGCGTAAAAGTTGCTCAGGGAAAGACCTGATGCCATACATAATATTGATGCACAACAATCAAGTAGCATATACTAAAGAACAAATTGCAACTAAACACAGAATTACAACACATTTAGTTACGAAAGCATGACCAAACCATGTTGTTTTTATGTAAATGTGATACACTTAAAAGAATAAGTAGTTCATTATGCCATACATTTAATATTTAGGAACAAAAAATCAAGTAGCATATACGAAAAATATAATGCCGACTAAACACGGAATTACAACACATTTATTTACGAAAGCTTAACCAAACATGTTTTTTTTCATCAAAACATGTGAAACACTTAAGCGTAAAAGTTGCTCAGGGAAATACCTGATGCCATACATAATATTGATGCACAACAATCAAGTAGCATATACTAAAGAACAAATTGCAACTAAACACAGAATTACAACACATTTAGTTACGAAAGCATGACCAAACCATGTTGTTTTTATGTAAATGTGATACACTTAAAAGAATAAGTAGTTCATTATGCCATACATTTAATATTTAGGAACAAAAAATCAAGTAGCATATACGAAAAACATAATGCCGACTAAACACGGAATTACAACACATTTACTTACGAAAGCTTAACCAAACATGTTTTTTTTCATCAAAACATGTGAAACACTTAAGCGTAAAAGTTGCTCAGGGAAAGACCTGATGCCATACATAATATTGATGCACAACAATCAAGTAGCATATACTAAAGAACAAATTGCAACTAAACACAGAATTACAACACATTTAGTTACGAAAGCATGACCAAACCATGTTGTTTTTATGTAAATGTGATACACTTAAAAGAATAAGTAGTTCATTATGCCATACATTTAATATTTAGGAACAAAAAATCAAGTAGCATATACGAAAAACATAATGCCGACTAAACACGGAATTACAACACATTTATTTACGAAAGCTGAACCCAACATGTTTTTTTTCATCAAAACATGTGAAACACTTAAGCGTAAAAGTTGCTCAGGGAAAGACCTGATGCCATACATAATATTGATGCACAACAATCAAGTAGCATATACTAAAGAAAAAATTGCAACTAAACACAGAATTACAACACATTTAGTTACGAAAGCCTGACCAAACCATGTTGTTTTTATGTAAATGTGATAGACTTAAAAGAATAAGTAGTTCACTATGACATACGTTTAATATTTAGGAACAAAAAATCAAGTAGCATATACGAAAAACATAATGCCGACTAAACACGGAATTACAACACATTTATTTACGAAAGCTTAACCAAACATGTTTTTTTTCATCAAAACATGTGAAACACTTAAGCGTAAAAGTTGCTCAGGGAAAGACCTGATGCCATACATAATATTGATGCACAACAATCAAGTAGCATGTACTAAAGAACAAATTGCAACTAAACACAGAATTACAACACATTTAGTTACGAAAGCATGACCAAACCATGTTGTTTTTATGTAAATGTGATAGACTTAAAAGAATAAGTAGTTCATTATGCCATACATTTAATATTTAGGAATAAAAAATCAAGTAGCATATACGAAAAACATAATGCCGACTAAACCCGGAATTACAACACATTTATTTACGAAAGCTTAACCAAACATGTTTTTTTTCATCAAAACATGTGAAACACTTAAGCGTAAAAGTTCTTCAGGAAAAGACCTGATGCCATACATAATATTGATTCACAACAATCAAGTAGCATATACTAAAGAACAAATTGCAACTAAACACAGAATTACAACACATTTAGTTACGAAAGCATGACCAAACCATGTTGTTTTTATGTAAATGTGATACACTTAAAAGAATAAGTAGTTCATTATGCCATACATTTAATATTTAGGAACAAAAAATCAAGTAGGATATACGAAAAAAATAATGCCGACTAACCACAAAATTACAACACATTTAGTTACAAAGAATTTTTTTTTTTCATCAATATATGTGATTGACTTGAACGAAAATGTAGCTCATGGACAGACTTGATCAATACATAATATTTAGGAACAAGAAATCAAGTAGCATATACGAAAAAGATAATGCCGACTAAACACGGAATTATAACACATTTATTTATGAAAGCATAACCAAACATTTTTTTTTTCATCAAAACACGTGAAACACTTAAGCGTAAAAGTTGCTTAGGGAAAGACCTGATGCCATACATAATATTGATGCAGAACAATCAAGTAGCATATACTAAAGAACAAATTGCAACTAAACACAGAATTACAACACATTTAGTTACGAAAGCATGACCAAACCATGTTGTTTTTATGTAAATGTGATACACTTAAAAGAATAAGTAGTTCATTATGCCATACATTTAATATTTAGGAACAAAAAATCAAGTAGCATATACGAAAAACATAATGCCGACTAAACCCGGAATTACAACACATTTATTTACGAAAGCTTAACCAAACATGTTTTTTTTCATCAAAACATGTGAAACACTTAAGCGTAAAAGTTGCTCAGGGAAACACCTGATGCCATACATAATATTGATGCACAACAATCAAGTAGCATATACTAAAGAACAAATTGCAACTAAACACAGAATTACAACACATTTATTTACGAAAGCATGACTTTAACGAAAATGTAGCTCATGGACAGACTTGGTCAATACATAATATTTAGGAACAAGAAATCAAGTAGCATATACGAAAAACATAATGCCGACTAAACACGGAATTACAACACATTTATTTACGAAAGCTTAAGCAAACATGTTTTTTTTCATCAAAACATGTGAAACACTTAAGCGTAAAAGTTGCTCAGAGAAAGACCTGATGCCATACATAATATTGATTCACAACAATCAAGTAGCATATACTAAAGAACAAATTGCAACTAAACACAGAATTACAACACATTTAGTTACGAAAGCATGACCAAACCATGTTGTTTTTATGTAAATGTGATACACTTAAAAGAATAAGTAGTTCATTATGCCATACATTTAATATTTAGGAACAAAAAATCAAGTAGCATATACGAAAAATATAATGCCGACTAAACACGGAATTGCAACACATTTATTTACGAAAGCTTAACCAAACATGTTTTTTTTCATCAAAACATGTGAAACACTTAAGCGTAAAAGTTATTCAGGGAAAGACCTGATGCCATACATAATATTGATGCACAACAATCAAGTAGCATATACTAAAGAACAAATTGCAACTAAACACAGAATTACAACACATTTAGTTACGAAAGCATGACCAAACCATGTTGTTTTTATGTAAATGTGATACATTTAAAAGAATAAGTAGTTCATTATGCCATACATTTAATATTTAGGAACAAATAATCAAGTAGGATATACGAAAAAAATAATGCCGACTAAACACAAAATTACAACACATTTAGTTACAAAGAATTTTTTTTTTTAATCAATATATGTGATTGACTTGAACGAAAATGTAGCCCATGGACAGACTTGATCAATACATAATATTTAGGAACAAGAAATCAAGTAGCATATACGAAAAACATAATGCCGACTAAACACGGAATTATAACACATTTATTTACGAAAGCATAACCCAACATGTTTTTTTTCATCAAAACATGTGAAACACTTAAGCGTAAAAGTTGCTCAGGGAAAGACCTGATGCCATACATAATATTGATGCACAACAATCAAGTAGCATGTACTAAAGAACAAATTGCAACTAAACACAGAATTACAACACATTTAGTTACGAAAGCATGACCAAACCATGTTGTTTTTATGTAAATGTGATACACTTAAAAGAATAAGTAGTTCATTATGCCATACATTTAATATTTAGGAACAAAAAATCAAGTAGCATATACGAAAAAAATAATGCCGACTAAACACAAAATTACAACACATTTAGTTACAAAGAATTTTTTTTTTCATCAATATATGTGATTGACTTGAACGAAAATGTAGCTCATGTACAGACTTGGTCAATACATAATATTTAGGAACAAGAAATCAAGTAGCATATACGAAAAACATAATGCCGACTAAACACGGAATTATAACACATTTATTTACGAAAGCTTAACCAAACATGTTTTTTTCATCAAAACATGTGAAACACTTAAGCGTAAAAGTTGCTCAGGGAAAGACCTGATGCCATACATAATATTGTGCACAACAATCAAGTAGCATATACTAAAGAACAAATTGCAACTAAACACAGAATTACAACACATTTAGTTACGGAAGCATGACCAAACCATGTTGTTTTTATGTAAATGTGATACACTTAAAAGAATAAGTAGTTCATTATGCCATACATTTAATATTTAGGAACAAAAAATCAAGTAGCATATACGAAAAACATAATGCCGACTAAACACGGAATTACAACACATTTATTTACGAAAGCTTAACCAAACATGTTTTTTTTCATCAAAACATGTGAAACACTTAAGCGTAAAAGTTGCTCAGGGAAAAACCTGATGCCATACATAATATTGATGCACAACAATCAAGTAGCATATACTAAAGAACAAATTGCAACTAAACACAGAATTACAACACATTTAGTTACGAAAGCATGACCAAACCATGTTGTTTTTATGTAAATGTGATACACTTAAAAGAATAAGTAGTTCATTATGCCATACATTTAATATTTAGGAACAAATAATCAAGTAGGATATACGAAAAAAATAATGCCGACTAAACACAAAATTACAACAAATTTAGTTACAAAGAATTTTTTTTTTTAATCAATATATGTGATTGACTTGAACGAAAATGTAGCCCATGAACAGAATTGATCAATACATAATATTTAGGAACAAGAAATCAAGTAGCATATACGAAAAACATAATGCCGACTAAACACGGAATTATAACACATTTATTTACGAAAGCATAACCAAACATGTTTTTTTTTCATCAAAACATGTCAAACACTTAAGCGTAAAAGTTGCTCAGGGAAAGACCTGATGCCATACATAATATTGATGCACAACAATCAAGTAGCATATACTAAAGAACAAATTGCAACTAAACACAGAATTACAACACATTTAGTTACGAAAGCATGACCAAATTATGTTGTTTTTATGTAAATGTGATACACTTAAAAGAATAAGTAGTTCATTATGCCATACATTTAATATTTAGGAACAAAAATCAAGTAGCATATACGAAAAATATAATGCCGACTAAACACGGAATTGCAACACATTTATTTACGAAAGCTTAACCAAACATGTTTTTTTTCATCAAAACATGTGAAACACTTAAGCGTAAAAGTTATTCAGGGAAAGACCTGATGCCATACATAATATTGATGCACAACAATCAAGTAGCATATACTAAAGAACAAATTGCAACTAAACACAGAATTACAACACATTTAGTTACGAAAGCATGACCAAACCATGTTGTTTTTATGTAAATGTGATACATTTAAAAGAATAAGTAGTTCATTATGCCATACATTTAATATTTAGGAACAAAAAATCAAGTAGCATATACGAAAAACATAATGCCGACTAAACACGGAATTACAACACATTTATTTACGAAAGCTTAACCAAACATGTTTTTTTTCATCAAAACATGTGAAACACTTAAGCGTAAAAGTTGCTCAGGGGAAAACCTGATGCCATACATAATATTGATGCACAACAATCAAGTAGCATATACTAAAGAACAAATTGCAACTAAACACAGAATTACAACACATTTAGTTACGAAAGCATGACCAAACCATGTTGTTTTTATGTAAATGTGATACACTTAAAAGAATAAGTAGTTCATTATGCCATACATTTAATATTTAGGAACAAATAATCAAGTAGGATATACGAAAAAAATAATGCCGACTAAACACAAAATTACAACACATTTAGTTACAAAGAATTTTTTTTTTTAATCAATATATGTGATTGACTTGAACGAAAATGTAGCCCATGAACAGAATTGATCAATACATAATATTTAGGAACAAGAAATCAAGTAGCATATACGAAAAACATAATGCCGACTAAACACGGAATTATAACACATTTATTTACGAAAGCATAACCAAACATGTTTTTTTTCATCAAAACATGTCAAACACTTAAGCGTAAAAGTTGCTCAGGGAAAGACCTGATGCCATACATAATATTGATGCACAACAATCAAGTAGCATATACTAAAGAACAAATTGCAACTAAACACAGAATTACAACACATTTAGTTACGAAAGCATGACCAAATTATGTTGTTTTTATGTAAATGTGATACACTTAAAAGAATAAGTAGTTCATTATGCCATACATTTAATATTTAGGAACAAAAAATCAAGTAGGATATACGAAAAAAATAATGCCGACTAAACACAAAATTACAACACATTTAGTTACAAAGAATTTTTTTTTCATCAATATATGTGATTGACTTGAACGAAAATGTAGCTCATGGACAGACTTGATCAATACATAATATTTAGGAACAAGAAATCAAGTAGCATATACGAAAAATATAATGCCGACTAAACACGGAATTACAACACATTTATTTACGAAAGCTTAACCAAACATGTTTTTTTTCATCAAAACATGTGAAACACTTAAGCGTAAAAGTTGCTCAGGGAAAGACCTGATGCCATACATAATATTGATGCACAACAATCAAGTAGCATATACTAAAGAACAAATTGCAACTAAACACAGAATTACAACACATTTAGTTACGAAAGCCTGACCAAACCATGTTGTTTTTATGTAAATGTGATAGACTTAAAAGAATAAGTAGTTCATTATGACATACGTTTAATATTTAGGAACAAAAAATCAAGTAGCATATACGAAAAACATAATGCCGACTAAACACGGAATTACAACACATTTATTTACGAAAGCTTAACCAAACATGTTTTTTTTCATCAAAACATATGAAACACTTAAGCGTAAAAGTTGCTCAGGGAAAGACCTGATGCCATACATAATATTGATGCACAACAATCAAGTAGCATGTACTAAAGAACAAATTGCAACTAAACACAGAATTACAACACATTTAGTTACGAAAGCATGACCAAACCATGTTGTTTTTATGTAAATGTGATACACTTAAAAGAATAAGTAGTTCATTATGCCATACATTTAATATTTAGGAATAAAAAATCAAGTAGCATATACAAAAAACATAATACCGACTAAACCCGGAATTACAACACATTTATTTACGAAAGCTTAACCAAACATGTTTTTTTTCATCAAAACATTTGAAACACTTAAGCGTAAAAGTTCTTCAGGAAAAGACCTGATGCCATACATAATATTGATTCACAACAATCAAGTAGCATATACTAAAGAACAAATTGCAACTAAACACAGAATTACAACACATTTAGTTACGAAAGCATGACCAAACCATGTTGTTTTTATGTAAATGTGATACACGTAAAAGAATAAGTAGTTCATTATGCCATACATTTAATATTTAGGAACAAAAAATCAAGTAGCATATACGAAAAAAATAATGCCGACTAAACACAAAATTACAACACATTTAGTTACAAAGAATTTTTTTTTTCATCAATATATGTGATTGACTTGAACGAAAATGTAGCTCATGGACAGAATTGATCAATACATAATATTTAGGAACAAGGAATCAAGTAGCATATACGAAAAACATAATGCCGACTAAACACGGAATTACAACACATTTATTTACGAAAGCTTAACCAAACATGTTTTTTTTCATCAAAACATGTGAAACACTTAAGCGTAAGAGTTGCTCAGGGAAAGACCTGATGCCATACATAATATTGATGCACAACAATCAAGTAGCATGTACTAAAGAACAAATTGCAACTAAACACAGAATTACAACACATTTAGTTACGAAAGCATGACCAAACCATGTTGTTTTTATGTAAATGTGATACATTTAAAAGAATAAGTAGTTCATTATGCCATACATTTAATATTTAGGAACAAAAAATCAAGTAGCATGTACGAAAAACATAATGCCGACTAAACACGGAATTATAACACATTTATTTACGAAAGCATAACCAAACATGTTTTTTTTCATCCAAACATGTGAAACACTTAAGCGTAAAAGTTGCTCAGGGAAAGACCTGATGCCATACATAATATTGATGCACAACAATCAAGTAGCATATACTAAAGAACAAATTGCAACTAAACACAGAATTACAACACATTTAGTTACGAAAGCATGACCAAACCATGTTGTTTTTATGTAAATGTGATACACCTAAAAGAATAAGTAGTTCATTATGCCATACATTTAATATTTAGGAACAAAAAATCAAATAGCATATACGAAAAACATAATGCCGACTAAACACGGAATTAAAACACATTTATTTACGAAAGCTTAACCAAACATGTTTTTTTTCATCAAAACATTTGAAACACTTAAGCGTTAAAGTTCTTCAGGAAAAAACCTGATGCCATACATAATATTGATTCACAACAATCATATAGCATATACTAAAGAACAAATTGCAACTAAACACAGAATTACAACACATTTAGTTACGAAAGCATGACCAAACCATGTTGTTTTTATGTAAATGTGATACACTTAAAAGAATAAGTAGTTCATTATGCCATACATTTAATATTTAGGAATAAAAAATCAAGTAGCATGTACAAAAACCTAATGCCGACTAAACACGGAATTATAACACATTTATTTACGAAAGCATAACCAAACATGTTTTTTTTCATAAAACATGTGGAACACTTAAGCGTAAAAGTGGCTCAGGGAAAGACCTGATGCCATACATAATATTGATGCACAACAATCAAGTAGCATATACAAAAGAACAAATTGCAACTAAACACAGAATTACAACACATTTAGTTACGAAAGCATGACCAAACCATGTTGTTTTTATGTAAATGTGATACACTTAAAAGAATAAGTAGTTCATTATGCCATACATTTAATATTTAGGAACAAAAAATCAAGTAGGATATACGAAAAAAATAATGCCGACTAAACACAAAATTACAACACATTTAGTTACAAAGAATTTTTTTTTCATCAATATATGTGATTGACTTGAACGAAAATGTAGCTCATGGACAGACTTGATCAATACATAATATTTAGGAACAAGAAATCAAGTAGCATATACGAAAAATATAATGCCGACTAAACACGGAATTACAACACATTTATTTACGAAAGCTTAACCAAACATGTTTTTTTTCATCAAAACATGTGAAACACTTAAGCGTAAAAGTTGCTCAGGGAAAGACCTGATGCCTTACATAATATTGATGCACAACAATCAAGTAGCATATACTAAAGAACAAATTGCAACTAAACACAGAATTACAACACATTTAGTTACGAAAGCATGACCAAACCATGTTGTTTTTATGTAAATGTGATACACTTAAAAGAATAAGTAGTTCATTATGCCATACATTTAATATTTAGGAACAAAAAATCAAGTAGGATATACGAAAAAAATAATGCCGACTAAACACAAAATTACAACACATTTAGTTACAAAGAATTTTTTTTTTTAATCAATATATGTGATTGACTTGAACGAAAATGTAGCCCATGAACAGAATTGATCAATACATAATATTTAGGAACAAGAAATCAAGTAGCATATACGAAAAACATAATGCCGACTAAACACGGAATTATAACACATTTATTTACGAAAGCATAACCAAACATGTTTTTTTTCATCAAAACATGTCAAACACTTAAGCGTAAAAGTTGCTTAAAAGAATAAGTAGTTCATTATGCCATACATTTAATATTTAGGAACAAAAAATCAAGTAGCATATACGAAAAACATAATGCCGACTAAACACGGAATTACAACACATTTATTTACGAAAGCTTAAGCAAACATGTTTTTTTTCATCAAAACATGTGAAACACTTAAGCGTAAAAGTTGCTCAGGGAAAGACCTGATGCCATACATAATATTGATTCACAACAATCAAGTAGCATATACTAAAGAACAAATTGCAACTAAACACAGAATTACAACACATTTAGTTACGAAAGCATGACCAAACCATGTTGTTTTTATGTAAATGTGATACACTTAAAAGAATAAGTAGTTCATTATGCCATACATTTAATATTTAGGAACAAAAAATCAAGTAGCATATACGAAAAACATAATGCCGACTAAACACGGAATTACAACACATTTATTTACGAAAGCTTAACCAAACATGTTTTTTTTCATCAAAACATTTGAAACACTTAAGCGTAAAAGTTCTTCAGGAAAAGACCTGATGCCATACATAATATTGATTCACAACAATCAAGTAGCATATACTAAAGAACAAATTGCAACTAAACACAGAATTACAACACATTTAGTTACGAAAGCATGACCAAACCATGTTGTTTTTATGTAAATGTGATACACTTAAAAGAATAAGTAGTTCATTATGCCATACATTTAATATTTAGGAACAAAAAATCAAGTAGGATATACGAAAAAAATAATGCCGACTAAACACAAAATTACAACACATTTAGTTACAAAGAATTTTTTTTTTTAATCAATATATGTGATTGACTTGAACGAAAATGTAGCCCATGAACAGAATTGATCAATACATAATATTTAGGAACAAGAAATCAAGTAGCATATACGAAAAACATAATGCCGACTAAACACGGAATTATAACACATTTATTTACGAAAGCATAACCAAACATGTTTTTTTTCATCAAAACATGTCAAACACTTAAGCGTAAAAGTTGCTCAGGGAAAGACCTGATGCCATACCTAATATTGATGCACAACAATCAAGTAGCATATACTAAAGAACAAATTGCAACTAAACACAGAATTACAACACATTTAGTTACGAAAGCATGACCAAATTATGTTGTTTTTATGTAAATGTGATACACTTAAAAGAATAAGTAGTTCATTATGCCATACATTTAATATTTAGGAACAAAAAATCAAGTAGCATATACGAAAAACATAATGCCGACTAAACACGGAATTGCAACACATTTATTTACGAAAGCTTAACCAAACATGTTTTTTTTCATCAAAACATGTGAAACACTTAAGCGTAAAAGTTATTCAGGGAAAGACCTGATGCCATACATAATATTGATGCACAACAATCAAGTAGCATATACTAAAGAACAAATTGCAACTAAACACAGAATTACAACACATTTAGTTACGAAAGCATGACCAAACCATGTTGTTTTTATGTAAATGTGATACATTTAAAAGAATAAGTAGTTCATTATGCCATACATTTAATATTTAGGAACAAATAATCAAGTAGGATATACGAAAAAAATAATGCCGACTAAACACAAAATTACAACACATTTAGTTACAAAGAATTTTTTTTTTTAATCAATATATGTGATTGACTTGAACGAAAATGTAGCCCATGGACAGACTTGATCAATACATAATATTTAGGAACAAGAAATCAAGTAGCATATACGAAAAACATAATGCCGACTAAACACGGAATTATAACACATTTATTTACGAAAGCATAACCAAACATGTTTTTTTTCATCAAAACATGTCAAACACTTAAGCGTAAAAGTTAATCAGGGAAAGACCTGATGCCATACATAATATTGATGCACAACAATCAAGTAGCATATACTAAAGAACAAATTGCAACTAAACACAGAATTACAACACATTTAGTTACGAAAGCATGACCAAATTATGTTGTTTTTATGTAAATGTGATACACTTAAAAGAATAAGTAGTTCATTATGCCATACATTTAATATTTAGGAACAAAAAATCAAGTAGCATATACGAAAAATATAATGCCGACTAAACACGGAATTACAACACATTTATTTACGAAAGCTTAACCAAACATGTTTTTTTTCATCAAAACATGTGAAACACTTAAGCGTAAAAGTTGCTCAGGGAAAGACCTGATGCCATACATAATATTGATGCACAACAATCAAGTAGCATATACTAAAGAACAAATTGCAACTAAACACAGAATTACAACACATTTAGTTACGAAAGCATGACCAAACCATGTTGTTTTTATGTAAATGTGATACACTTAAAAGAATAAGTAGTTCATTATGCCATACATTTAATATTTAGGAACAAAAAATCAAGTAGCATATACGAAAAACATAATGCCGACTAAACACGGAATTACAACACATTTATTTACGAAAGCTTAACCAAACATGTTTTTTTTCATCAAAACATTTGAAACACTTAAGCGTAAAAGTTCTTCAGGAAAAGACCTGATGCCATACATAATATTGATTCACAACAATCAAGTAGCATATACTAAAGAACAAATTGCAACTAAACACAGAATTACAACACATTTAGTTACGAAAGCATGACCAAACCATGTTGTTTTTATGTAAATGTGATACACTTAAAAGAATAAGTAGTTCATTATGCCATACATTTAATATTTAGGAACAAAAAATCAAGTAGGATATACGAAAAAAATAATGCCGACTAAACACAAAATTACAACACATTTAGTTACAAAGAATTTTTTTTTTTAATCAATATATGTGATTGACTTGAACGAAAATGTAGCCCATGAACAGAATTGATCAATACATAATATTTAGGAACAAGAAATCAAGTAGCATATACGAAAAACATAATGCCGACTAAACACGGAATTATAACACATTTATTTACGAAAGCATAACCAAACATGTTTTTTTTCATCAA
This sequence comes from Sepioteuthis lessoniana, assembly GCA_963585895.1. NCBI lineage: Eukaryota > Metazoa > Mollusca > Cephalopoda > Myopsida > Loliginidae > Sepioteuthis > Sepioteuthis lessoniana. The sequence goes on from OY757933.1 coordinate 23,806,114, forward strand.
AACATGTCAAACACTTAAGCGTAAAAGTTGCTCAGGGAAAGACCTGATGCCATACCTAATATTGATGCACAACAATCAAGTAGCATATACTAAAGAACAAATTGCAACTAAACACAGAATTACAACACATTTAGTTACGAAAGCATGACCAAATTATGTTGTTTTTATGTAAATGTGATACACTTAAAAGAATAAGTAGTTCATTATGCCATACATTTAATATTTAGGAACAAAAAATCAAGTAGCATATACGAAAAACATAATGCCGACTAAACACGGAATTGCAACACATTTATTTACGAAAGCTTAACCAAACATGTTTTTTTTCATCAAAACATGTGAAACACTTAAGCGTAAAAGTTATTCAGGGAAAGACCTGATGCCATACATAATATTGATGCACAACAATCAAGTAGCATATACTAAAGAACAAATTGCAACTAAACACAGAATTACAACACATTTAGTTACGAAAGCATGACCAAACCATGTTGTTTTTATGTAAATGTGATACATTTAAAAGAATAAGTAGTTCATTATGCCATACATTTAATATTTAGGAACAAATAATCAAGTAGGATATACGAAAAAAATAATGCCGACTAAACACAAAATTACAACACATTTAGTTACAAAGAATTTTTTTTTTTAATCAATATATGTGATTGACTTGAACGAAAATGTAGCCCATGGACAGACTTGATCAATACATAATATTTAGGAACAAGAAATCAAGTAGCATATACGAAAAACATAATGCCGACTAAACACGGAATTATAACACATTTATTTACGAAAGCATAACCAAACATGTTTTTTTTCATCAAAACATGTCAAACACTTAAGCGTAAAAGTTAATCAGGGAAAGACCTGATGCCATACATAATATTGATGCACAACAATCAAGTAGCATATACTAAAGAACAAATTGCAACTAAACACAGAATTACAACACATTTAGTTACGAAAGCATGACCAAATTATGTTGTTTTTATGTAAATGTGATACACTTAAAAGAATAAGTAGTTCATTATGCCATACATTTAATATTTAGGAACAAAAAATCAAGTAGCATATACGAAAAATATAATGCCGACTAAACACGGAATTACAACACATTTATTTACGAAAGCTTAACCAAACATGTTTTTTTTCATCAAAACATGTGAAACACTTAAGCGTAAAAGTTGCTCAGGGAAAGACCTGATGCCATACATAATATTGATGCACAACAATCAAGTAGCATATACTAAAGAACAAATTGCAACTAAACACAGAATTACAACACATTTAGTTACGAAAGCATGACCAAACCATGTTGTTTTTATGTAAATGTGATACACTTAAAAGAATAAGTAGTTCATTATGCCATACATTTAATATTTAGGAACAAAAAATCAAGTAGCATATACGAAAAACATAATGCCGACTAAACACGGAATTACAACACATTTATTTACGAAAGCTTAACCAAACATGTTTTTTTTCATCAAAACATTTGAAACACTTAAGCGTAAAAGTTCTTCAGGAAAAGACCTGATGCCATACATAATATTGATTCACAACAATCAAGTAGCATATACTAAAGAACAAATTGCAACTAAACACAGAATTACAACACATTTAGTTACGAAAGCATGACCAAACCATGTTGTTTTTATGTAAATGTGATACACTTAAAAGAATAAGTAGTTCATTATGCCATACATTTAATATTTAGGAACAAAAAATCAAGTAGGATATACGAAAAAAATAATGCCGACTAAACACAAAATTACAACACATTTAGTTACAAAGAATTTTTTTTTTTAATCAATATATCTGATTGACTTGAACGAAAATGTAGCCCATGAACAGAATTGATCAATACATAATATTTAGGAACAAGAAATCAAGTAGCATATACGAAAAACATAATGCCGACTAAACACGGAATTATAACACATTTATTTACGAAAGCATAACCAAACATGTTTTTTTTCATCAAAACATGTCAAACACTTAAGCGTAAAAGTTGCTCAGGGAAAGACCTGATGCCATACCTAATATTGATGCACAACAATCAAGTAGCATATACTAAAGAACAAATTGCAACTAAACACAGAATTACAACACATTTAGTTACGAAAGCATGACCAAATTATGTTGTTTTTATGTAAATGTGATACACTTAAAAGAATAAGTAGTTCATTATGCCATACATTTAATATTTAGGAACAAAAAATCAAGTAGCATATACGAAAAACATAATGCCGACTAAACACGGAATTGCAACACATTTATTTACGAAAGCTTAACCAAACATGTTTTTTTTCATCAAAACATGTGAAACACTTAAGCGTAAAAGTTATTCAGGGAAAGACCTGATGCCATACATAATATTGATGCACAACAATCAAGTAGCATATACTAAAGAACAAATTGCAACTAAACACAGAATTACAACACATTTAGTTACGAAAGCATGACCAAACCATGTTGTTTTTATGTAAATGTGATACATTTAAAAGAATAAGTAGTTCATTATGCCATACATTTAATATTTAGGAACAAATAATCAAGTAGGATATACGAAAAAAATAATGCCGACTAAACACAAAATTACAACACATTTAGTTACAAAGAATTTTTTTTTTTAATCAATATATGTGATTGACTTGAACGAAAATGTAGCCCATGGACAGACTTGATCAATACATAATATTTAGGAACAAGAAATCAAGTAGCATATACGAAAAACATAATGCCGACTAAACACGGAATTATAACACATTTATTTACGAAAGCATAACCAAACATGTTTATTTTCATCAAAACATGTGAAACACTTAAGCGTAAAAGTTGCTCAGGGAAAGACCTGATGCCATACATAATATTGATGCACAACAATCAAGTAGCATATACTAAAGAACAAATTGCAACTAAACACAGAATTACAACACATTTAGTTACGAAAGCATGACCAAACCATGTTGTTTTTATGTAAATGTGATACACTTAAAAGAATAAGTAGTTCATTATGCCATACATTTAATATTTAGGAACAAAAAATCAAGTAGCATATACGAAAAACATAATGCCGACTAAACACGGAATTACAACACATTTATTTACGAAAGCTTAACCAAACATGTTTTTTTTCATCAAAACATGTGAAACACATAAGCGTAAAATTGCTCAGGGAAAGACCTGATGCCATACATAATATTGATGCACAACAATCAAGTAGCATATACTAAAGAACAAATTGCAACTAAACACAGAATTACAACACATTTAGTTACGAAAGCATGACCAAACCATGTTGTTTTTATGTAAATGTGATACACTTAAAAGAATACGTAGTTCATTATGCCATACATTTAATATTTAGGAACAAAAATTCAAGTAGCATATACGAAAAACATAATGCTGACTAAACACGGAATTACAACACATTTATTTACGAAAGCTTAACCAAACATGTTTTTTTTCATCAAAACATGTGAAACACTTAAGCGTAAAAGTTGCTCAGGGAAAGACCTGATGCCATACATAATATTGATGCACAACAATCAAGTAGCATATACTAAAGAACAAATTGCAACTAAACACAGAATTACAACACATTTAGTTACGAAAGCATGATCAAACCATGTTGTTTTTATGTAAATGTGATACACTTAAAAGAATAAGTAGTTCATTATGCCATACATTTAATATTTAGGAACAAAAAATCAAGTAGCATATACGAAAAACATAATACCGACTAAACCCGGAATTACAACACATTTATTTACGAAAGCTTAACCAAACATGTTTTTTTTCATCAAAACATTTGAAACACTTAAGCGTAAAAGTTCTTCAGGAAAAGACCTGATGCCATACATAATATTGATTCACAACAATCAAGTAGCATATACTAAAGAACAAATTGCAACTAAACACAGAATTACAACACATTTAGTTACGAAAGCATGACCAAACCATGTTGTTTTTATGTAAATGTGATACACGTAAAAGAATAAGTAGTTCATTATGCCATACATTTAATATTTAGGAACAAAAAATCAAGTAGCATATACGAAAAAAATAATGCCGACTAAACACAAAATTACAACACATTTAGTTACAAAGAATTTTTTTTTTCATCAATATATGTGATTGACTTGAACGAAAATGTAGCTCATGGACAGACTTGATCAATACATAATATTTAGGAACAAGAAATCAAGTAGCATATACGAAAAACATAATGCCGACTAAACACGGAATTATAACACATTTATTTACGAAAGCATAACCAAACATGTTTTTTTTCATCAAAACATGTGAAACACTTAAGCGTAAAAGTTGCTCAGGGAAAGACCTGATGCCATACATAATATTGATGCACAACAATCAAGTAGCATATACTAAAGAACAAATTGCAACTAAACACAGAATTACAACACATTTAGTTACGAAAGACTGACCAAACCATGTTGTTTTTATGTAAATGTGATAGACTTAAAAGAATAAGTAGTTCATTATGCCATACATTTAATATTTAGGAACAAAAAATCAAGTAGCATATACGAAAAACATAATGCCGACTAAACACGGAATTACAACACATTTATTTACGAAAGCTTAACCAAACATGTTTTTTTCATCAAAACATGTGAAACACTTAAGCGTAAAAGTTGCTCAGGGAAAGACCTGATGCCATACATAATATTGATGCACAACAATCAAGTAGCATATACTAAAGAACAAATTGCAACTAAACACAGAATTACAACACATTTATTTACGAAAGCATGACTTTAACGAAAATGTAGCTCATGGACAGACTTGATCAATACATAATATTTAGGAACAAGAAATCAAGTAGCATATACGAAAAACATAATGCCGACTAAACACGGAATTATAACACATTTAGTTACGAAAGCATAACCAAACATGTTTTTTTTCATCAAAACATGTGAAACACTTAAGCGTAAAAGTTGCTCAGGGAAAGACCTGATGCCATACATAATATTGATGCACAACAATCAAGTAGCATATACTAAAGAACAAATTGCAACTAAACACAGAATTACAACACATTTAGTTACGAAAGCATGACCAAACCATGTTGTTTTTATGTAAATGTGATACATTTAAAAGAATAAGCAGTTCATTATGCCATACATTTAATATTTAGGAACAAAAAATCAAGTAGCATATACGAAAAACATAATGCCGACTAAACACGGAATTACAACACATTTATTTACGAAAGCTTAACCAAACATGTTTTTTTCATCAAAACATGTGAAACACTTAAGCGTAAAAGTTGCTCAGGGAAAGACCTGATGCCATACATAATATTGATGCACAACAATCAAGTAGCATATACTAAAGAACAAATTGCAACTAAACACAGAATTACAACACATTTATTTACGAAAGCATGACCAAACCATGTTGTTTTTATGTAAATGTGATACACTTAAAAGAATAAGTAGTTCATTATGCCATACATTTAATATTTAGGAACAAAAAATCAAGTAGCATATACGAAAAACATAATACCGACTAAACCCGGAATTACAACACATTTATTTACGAAAGCTTAACCAAACATGTTTTTTTTCATCAAAACATTTGAAACACTTAAGCGTAAAAGTTCTTCAGGAAAAGACCTGATGCCATACATAATATTGATTCACAACAATCAAGTAGCATATACTAAAGAACAAATTGCAACTAAACACAGAATTACAACACATTTAGTTACGAAAGCATGACCAAACCATGTTGTTTTTATGTAAATGTGATACACTTAAAAGAATAAGTAGTTCATTATGCCATACATTTAATATTTAGGAACAAAAAATCAAGTAGCATATACGAAAAACATAATACCGACTAAACCCGGAATTACAACACATTTATTTACGAAAGCTTAACCAAACATGTTTTTTTTCATCAAAACATTTGAAACACTTAAGCGTAAAAGTTCTTCAGGAAAAGACCTGATGCCATACATAATATTGATTCACAACAATCAAGTAGCATATACTAAAGAACAAATTGCAACTAAACACAGAATTACAACACATTTAGTTACGAAAGCATGACCAAACCATGTTGTTTTTATGTAAATGTGATACACTTAAAAGAATAAGTAGTTCATTATGCCATACATTTAATATTTAGGAACAAAAAATCAAGTAGGATATACGAAAAAAATAATGCCGACTAAACACAAAATTACAACACATTTAGTTACAAAGAATTTTTTTTTTCATCAATATATGTGATTGACTTGAACGAAAATGTAGCTCATGGATAGACTTGATCAATACATAATATTTAGGAACAAGAAATCAAGTAGCATATACGAAAAACATAATGCCGACTAAACACGGAATTATAACACATTTATTTACGAAAGCATAACCAAACATGTTTATTTTCATCAAAACATGTGAAACACTTAAGCGTAAAAGTTGCTCAGGGAAAGACCTGATGCCATACATAATATTGATGCACAACAATCAAGTAGCATATACTAAAGAACAAATTGCAACTAAACACAGAATTACAACACATTTAGTTACGAAAGCATGACCAAACCATGTTGTTTTTATGTAAATGTGATACACTTAAAAGAATAAGTAGTTCATTATGCCATACATTTAATATTTAGGAACAAAAAATCAAGTAGCATATACGAAAAACATAATGCCGACTAAACACGGAATTACAACACATTTATTTACGAAAGCTTAACCAAACATGTTTTTTTTCATCAAAACATGTGAAACACATAAGCGTAAAATTGCTCAGGGAAAGACCTGATGCCATACATAATATTGATGCACAACAATCAAGTAGCATATACTAAAGAACAAATTGCAACTAAACACAGAATTACAACACATTTAGTTACGAAAGCATGACCAAACCATGTTGTTTTTATGTAAATGTGATACACTTAAAAGAATACGTAGTTCATTATGCCATACATTTAATATTTAGGAACAAAAATTCAAGTAGCATATACGAAAAACATAATGCTGACTAAACACGGAATTACAACACATTTATTTACGAAAGCTTAACCAAACATGTTTTTTTTCATCAAAACATGTGAAACACTTAAGCGTAAAAGTTGCTCAGGGAAAGACCTGATGCCATACATAATATTGATGCACAACAATCAAGTAGCATATACTAAAGAACAAATTGCAACTAAACACAGAATTACAACACATTTAGTTACGAAAGCATGACCAAACCATGTTGTTTTTATGTAAATGTGATACACTTAAAAGAATAAGTAGTTCATTATGCCATACATTTAATATTTAGGAACAAAAAATCAAGTAGCATATACGAAAAACATAATACCGACTAAACCCGGAATTACAACACATTTATTTACGAAAGCTTAACCAAACATGTTTTTTTTCATCAAAACATTTGAAACACTTAAGCGTAAAAGTTCTTCAGGAAAAGACCTGATGCCATACATAATATTGATTCACAACAATCAAGTAGCATATACTAAAGAACAAATTGCAACTAAACACAGAATTACAACACATTTAGTTACGAAAGCATGACCAAACCATGTTGTTTTTATGTAAATGTGATACACGTAAAAGAATAAGTAGTTCATTATGCCATACATTTAATATTTAGGAACAAAAAATCAAGTAGCATATACGAAAAAAATAATGCCGACTAAACACAAAATTACAACACATTTAGTTACAAAGAATTTTTTTTTTCATCAATATATGTGATTGACTTGAACGAAAATGTAGCTCATGGACAGACTTGATCAATACATAATATTTAGGAACAAGAAATCAAGTAGCATATACTAAAGAACAAATTGCAACTAAACACGGAATTATAACACATTTAGTTACGAAAGACTGACCAAACCATGTTGTTTTTATGTAAATGTGATAGACTTAAAAGAATAAGTAGTTCATTATGCCATACATTTAATATTTAGGAACAAAAAATCAAGTAGCATATACGAAAAACATAATGCCGACTAAACACGGAATTACAACACATTTATTTACGAAAGCTTAACCAAACATGTTTTTTTCATCAAAACATGTGAAACACTTAAGCGTAAAAGTTGCTCAGGGAAAGACCTGATGCCATACATAATATTGATGCACAACAATCAAGTAGCATATACTAAAGAACAAATTGCAACTAAACACAGAATTACAACACATTTAGTTACGAAAGCATGACCAAACCATGTTGTTTTTATGTAAATGTGATACACTTAAAAGAATAAGTAGTTCATTATGCCATACATTTAATATTTAGGAACAAAAAATCAAGTAGCATATACGAAAAACATAATGCCGACTAAACACGGAATTACAACACATTTATTTACGAAAGCTTAACCAAACATGTTTTTTTTCATCAAAACATGTGAAACACATAAGCGTAAAATTGCTCAGGGAAAGACCTGATGCCATACATAATATTGATGCACAACAATCAAGTAGCATATACTAAAGAACAAATTGCAACTAAACACAGAATTACAACACATTTAGTTACGAAAGCATGACCAAACCATGTTGTTTTTATGTAAATGTAAAAGAAACACGGAAAGACCTGATGCCATACATAATATTGATTCACAACAATCAAGTAGCATATACTAAAGAACAAATTGCAACTAAACACAGAATTACAACACATTTAGTTACGAAAGCATGACCAAACCATGTTGTTTTTATGTAAATGTGATACACGTAAAAGAATAAGTAGTTCATTATGCCATACATTTAATATTTAGGAACAAAAAATCAAGTAGCATATACGAAAAAAATAATGCCGACTAAACACAAAATTACAACACATTTAGTTACAAAGAATTTTTTTTTTCATCAATATATGTGATTGACTTGAACGAAAATGTAGCTCATGGACAGACTTGATCAATACATAATATTTAGGAACAAGAAATCAAGTAGCATATACGAAAAACATAATGCCGACTAAACACGGAATTATAACACATTTATTTACGAAAGCATAACCAAACATGTTTTTTTTCATCAAAACATGTGAAACACTTAAGCGTAAAAGTTGCTCAGGGAAAGACCTGATGCCATACATAATATTGATGCACAACAATCAAGTAGCATATACTAAAGAACAAATTGCAACTAAACACAGAATTACAACACATTTAGTTACGAAAGACTGACCAAACCATGTTGTTTTTATGTAAATGTGATAGACTTAAAAGAATAAGTAGTTCATTATGCCATACATTTAATATTTAGGAACAAAAAATCAAGTAGCATATACGAAAAACATAATGCCGACTAAACACGGAATTACAACACATTTATTTACGAAAGCTTAACCAAACATGTTTTTTTCATCAAAACATGTGAAACACTTAAGCGTAAAAGTTGCTCAGGGAAAGACCTGATGCCATACATAATATTGATGCACAACAATCAAGTAGCATATACTAAAGAACAAATTGCAACTAAACACAGAATTACAACACATTTATTTACGAAAGCATGACTTTAACGAAAATGTAGCTCATGGACAGACTTGATCAATACATAATATTTAGGAACAAGAAATCAAGTAGCATATACGAAAAACATAATGCCGACTAAACACGGAATTATAACACATTTAGTTACGAAAGCATAACCAAACATGTTTTTTTTCATCAAAACATGTGAAACACTTAAGCGTAAAAGTTGCTCAGGGAAAGACCTGATGCCATACATAATATTGATGCACAACAATCAAGTAGCATATACTAAAGAACAAATTGCAACTAAACACAGAATTACAACACATTTAGTTACGAAAGCATGACCAAACCATGTTGTTTTTATGTAAATGTGATACACTTAAAAGAATAAGTAGTTCATTATGCCATACATTTAATATTTAGGAACAAAAATTCAAGTAGCATATACGAAAAACATAATGCCGACTAAACACGGAATTACAACACATTTATTTACGAAAGCTTAACCAAACATGTTTTTTTTCATCAAAACATGTGAAAAACTTAAGCGTAAAAGTTGCTCAGGGAAAGACCTGATGCCATACATAATATTGATGCACAACAATCAAGTAGCATATACTAAAGAACAAATTGCAACTAAACACAGAATTACAACACATTTATTTACGAAAGCATGACTTTAACGAAAATGTAGCTCATGGACAGACTTGATCAATACATAATATTTAGGAACAAGAAATCAAGTAGCATATACGAAAAACATAATGCCGACTAAACACGGAATTATAACACATTTAGTTACGAAAGCATAACCAAACATGTTTTTTTTCATCAAAACATGTGAAACACTTAAGCGTAAAAGTTGCTCAGGGAAAGACCTGATGCCATACATAATATTGATGCACAACAATCAAGTAGCATATACTAAAGAACAAATTGCAACTAAACACAGAATTACAACACATTTAGTTACGAAAGCATGACCAAACCATGTTGTTTTTATGTAAATGTGATACACTTAAAAGAATAAGTAGTTCATTATGCCATACATTTAATATTTAGGAACAAAAATTCAAGTAGCATATACGAAAAACATAATGCCGACTAAACACGGAATTACAACACATTTATTTACGAAAGCTTAACCAAACATGTTTTTTTTCATCAAAACATGTGAAAAACTTAAGCGTAAAAGTTGCTCAGGGAAAGACCTGATGCCATACATAATATTGATGCACAACAATCAAGTAGCATATACTAAAGAACAAATTGCAACTAAACACAGAATTACAACACATTTAGTTACGAAAGCATGACCAAACCATGTTGTTTTTATGTAAATGTGATACACTTAAAAGAATAAGTAGTTCATTATGCCATACATTTAATATTTAGGAACAAAAAATCAAGTAGGATATACGAAAAAAATAATGCCGACTAAACACAAAATTACAACACATTTAGTTACAAAGAATTTTTTTTTCATCAATATATGTGATTGACTTGAACGAAAATGTAGCTCATGGACAGACTTGATCAATACATAATATTTAGGAACAAGAAATCAAGTAGCATATACGAAAAATATAATGCCGACTAAACACGGAATTACCACACATTTATTTACGAAAGCTTAACCAAACATGTTTCTTTTCATCAAAACATGTGAAACACTTAAACGTAAAAGTTGCTCAGGGAAAGACCTGATGCCATACATAATATTGATGCACAACAATCAAGTAGCATATACTAAAGAACAAATTGCAACTAAACACAGAATTACAACACATTTAGTTACGAAAGCATGACCAAACCATGTTGTTTTTATGTAAATGTGATACACTTAAAAGAATAAGTAGTTCATTATGCCATACATTTAATATTTAGGAACAAAAAAACAAGTAGGATATACGAAAAAAATAAGGCCGACTAAACACAAAATTACAACACATTTAGTTACAAAGAATTTTTTTTTTCATCAATATATGTGATTGACTTGATCGAAAATGTAGCTCATGGATAGACTTGATCAATACATAATATTTAGGAACAAGAAATCAAGTAGCATATACTAAAAACATAATGCCGACTAAACACGGAATTATAACACATTTATTTACGAAAGCATAACCAAACATGTTTTTTTTCATCAAAACATGTGAAACACTTAAGCGTAAAAGTTGCTCAGGGAAAGACCTGATGCCATACATAATATTGATGCACAACAATCAAGTAGCATATACTAAAGAACAAATTGCAACTAAACACAGAATTACAACACATTTAGTTACGAAAGCATGACCAAACCATGTTGTTTTTATGTAAATGTGATACACTTAAAAGAATAAGTAGTTCATTATGCCATACATTTAATATTTAGGAACAAAAATTCAAGTAGCATATACGAAAAAATATGCCGACTAAACACGGAATTACAACACATTTATTTACGAAAGCTTCACCAAACATGTTTTTTTTCATCAAAACATGTGAAAAACTTAAGCGTAAAAGTTGCTCAGGGAAAGACCTGATGCCATACATAATATTGATGCACAACAATCAAGTAGCATATACTAAAGAACAAATTGCAACTAAACACAGAATTACAACACATTTAGTTACGAAAGCATGAACAAACCATGTTGTTTTTATGTAAATGTGATACACTTAAAAGAATAAGTAGTTCATTATGCCATACATTTAATATTTAGGAACAAAAAATTAAGTAGGATATACGAAAAAAATAATGCCGACTAAACACAAAATTACAACACATTTAGTTACAAAGAATTTTTTTTTCATCAATATATGTGATTGACTTGAACGAAAATGTAGCTCATGGATAGACTTGATCAATACATAATATTTAGGAACAAGAAATCAAGTAGCATATACGAAAAACATAATGCCGACTAAACACGGAATTATAACACATTTATTTACGAAAGCATAACCAAACATGTTTTTTTTCATCAAAACATGTGAAACACTTAAGCGTAAAAGTTGCTCAGGGAAAGACCTGATGCCATACATAATATTGATGCACAACAATCAAGTAGCATATACTAAAGAACAAATTGCAACTAAACACAAAATTACAACACATTTAGTTACGAAAGCATGACCAAACCATGTTGTTTTTATGTAAATGTGATACACTTAAAAGAATAAGTAGTTCATTATGCCATACATTTAATATTTAGGAACAAAAAATCAAGTAGCATATACGAAAAACATAATGCCGACTAAACACGGAATTACAACACATTTATTTACGAAAGCTTAACCAAACATGTTTTTTTTCATCAAAACATGTGAAACACTTAAGCGTAAAAGTTGCTCAGGGAAAGACCTGATGCCATACATAATATTGATGCACAACAATCAAGTAGCATATACTAAAGAACAAATTGCAACTAAACACAGAATTACAACACATTTAGTTACGAAAGCATGACCAAACCATGTTGTTTTTATGTAAATGTGATACACTTAAAAGAATCAGTAGTTCATTATGCCATACATTTAATATTTAGGAACAAAAAATCAAGTAGCATATACGAAAAATATAATGCCAACTAAACACGGAATTACAACACATTTATTTACGAAAGCTTAACCAAACATGTTTTTTTTCATCAAAACATGTGAAACACTGAAGCGTAAAAGTTGCTCAGAGAAAGACCTGATGCCATACATAATATTGATGCACAACAATCAAGTAGCATATACTAAAGAACAAATTGCAACTAAACACAGAATTACAACACATTTAGTTACGAAAGCATGACCAAACATGTTGTTTTTATGTAAATGTGATACACTTAAAAGAATAAGTAGTTCATTATGCCATACATTTAATATTTAGGAACAAAAATATCAAGTAGCATATACGAAAAACATAATGCCGACTAAACGCGGAATTACAACACATTTATTTACGAAAGCTTAACCAAACATGTTTTTTTTCATCAAAACATGTGAAACACTTAAGCGTAAAAGTTGCTCCGGGAAAGACTTGATGCCATACATAATATTGATGCACAAAAATCAAGTAGCATATACTAAAGAACAAATTGCAACTAAACACAGAATTACAACACATTTAGTCACGAAAGCATGACCAAACCATGTTGTTTTTATGTAAATGTGATACACTTAAAAGAATAAGTAGTTCATTATGCCATACATTTAATATTTAGGAACAAAAAATCAAGTAGGATATACGAAAAAAATAATGCCGACTAAACACAAAATTACAACACATTTAGTTACAAAGAATTTTTTTTTTCATCAATATATGTGATTGACTTGAACGAAAATGTAGCTCATGGACAGACTTGATCAATACATAATATTTAGGAACAAGAAATCAAGTAGCATATACGAAAAACATAATGCCGACTAAACACGGAATTATAACACATTTATTTACGAAAGCATAACCAAACATGTTTTTTTTCATCAAAACATGTGAAACACTTAAGCGTAAAAGTTGCTCAGGGAAAGACCTGATGCCATACATAATATTGATGCACAACAATCAAGTAGCATATACTAAAGAACAAATTGCAACTAAACACAGAATTACAACACATTTAGTTACGAAAGCATGACCAAACCATGTTGTTTTTATGTAAATGTGATACACTTAAAAGAATAAGTAGTTCATTATGCCATACATTTAATATTTAGGAACAAAAAATCAAGTCGCATATACGAAAAACATAATGCCGACTAAACACGGAATTACAACACATTTATTTACGAAAGCTTAACCAAACATGTTTTTTTTCATCAAAACATTTGAAACACTTAAGCGTAAAAGTTCTTCAGGAAAAGACCTGATGCCATACATAATATTGATTCACAACAATCAAGTAGCATATACTAAAGAACAAATTGCAACTAAACACAGAATTACAACACATTTAGTTACGAAAGCATGACCAAACCATGTTGTTTTTATGTAAATGTGATACACTTAAAAGAATAAGTAGTTCATTATGCCATACATTTAATATTTAGGAACAAAAAATCAAGTAGGATATACGAAAAAAATAATGCCGACTAAACACAAAATTACAACACATTTAGTTACAAAGAATTTTTTTCTTCATCAATATATGTGATTGACTTGAACGATAATGTAGCTCTTGGACAGAATTGATCAATACATAATATTTAGGAACAAGAAATCAAGTAGCATATACGAAAAACATAATGTCGACTAAACACGGAATTACAACACATTTATTTACGAAAGCTTAACCAAACATGTTTTTTTTCATCAAAACATGTGAAACACTTAAGCGTAAAAGTTGCTCAGGGAAAGACCTGATGCCATACATAATATTGATGCACAACAATCAAGTAGCATATACTAAAGAACAAATTGCAACTAAACACAGAATTACAACACATTTAGTTACGAAAGCATGACCAAACCATGTTGTTTTTATGTAAATGTGATACACTTAAAAGAATCAGTAGTTCATTATGCCATACATTTAATATTTAGGAACAAAAAATCAAGTAGCATATACGAAAAATATAATGCCAACTAAACACGGAATTACAACACATTTATTTACGAAAGCTTAACCAAACATGTTTTTTTTCATCAAAACATGTGAAACACTTAAGCGTAAAAGTTGCTCAGAGAAAGACCTGATGCCATACATAATATTGATGCACAACAATCAAGTAGCATATACTAAAGAACAAATTGCAACTAAACACAGAATTACAACACATTTAGTTACGAAAGCATGACCAAACATGTTGTTTTTATGTAAATGTGATACACTTAAAAGAATAAGTAGTTCATTATGCCATACATTTAATATTTAGGAACAAAAAATCAAGTAGCATATACGAAAAACATAATGCCGACTAAACGCGGAATTACAACACATTTATTTACGAAAGCTTAACCAAACATGTTTTTTTTCATCAAAACATGTGAAACACTTAAGCGTAAAAGTTGCTCCGGGAAAGACTTGATGCCATACATAATATTGATGCACAAAAATCAAGTAGCATATACTAAAGAACAAATTGCAACTAAACACAGAATTACAACACATTTAGTCACGAAAGCATGACCAAACCATGTTGTTTTTATGTAAATGTGATACACTTAAAAGAATAAGTAGTTCATTATGCCATACATTTAATATTTAGGAACAAAAAATCAAGTAGGATATACGAAAAAAATAATGCCGACTAAACACAAAATTACAACACATTTAGTTACAAAGAATTTTTTTTTTCATCAATATATGTATTTGACTTGAACGAAAATGTAGCTCATGGACAGACTTGATCAATACATAATATTTAGGAACAAGAAATCAAGTAGCATATACGAAAAACATAATGCCGACTAAACACGGAATTATAACACATTTATTTACGAAAGCATAACCAAACATGTTTTTTTTCATCAAAACATGTGAAACACTTAAGCGTAAAAGTTGCTCAGGGAAAGACCTGATGCCATACATAATATTGATGCACAACAATCAAGTAGCATATACTAAAGAACAAATTGCAACTAAACACAGAATTACAACACATTTAGTTACGAAAGCATGACCAAACCATGTTGTTTTTATGTAAATGTGATACACTTAAAAGAATAAGTAGTTCATTATGCCATACATTTAATATTTAGGAACAAAAAATCAAGTCGCATATACGAAAAACATAATGCCGACTAAACACGGAATTACAACACATTTATTTACGAAAGCTTAACCAAACATGTTTTTTTTCATCAAAACATTTGAAACACTTAAGCGTAAAAGTTCTTCAGGAAAAGACCTGATGCCATACATAATATTGATTCACAACAATCAAGTAGCATATACTAAAGAACAAATTGCAACTAAACACAGAATTACAACACATTTAGTTACGAAAGCATGACCAAACCATGTTGTTTTTATGTAAATGTGATACACTTAAAAGAATAAGTAGTTCATTATGCCATACATTTAATATTTAGGAACAAAAAATCAAGTAGGATATACGAAAAAAATAATGCCGACTAAACACAAAATTACAACACATTTAGTTACAAAGAATTTTTTTCTTCATCAATATATGTGATTGACTTGAACGATAATGTAGCTCTTGGACAGAATTGATCAATACATAATATTTAGGAACAAGAAATCAAGTAGCATATACGAAAAACATAATGTCGACTAAACACGGAATTACAACACATTTATTTACGAAAGCTTAACCAAACATGTTTTTTTTCATCAAAACATGTGAAACACTTAAGCGTAAAAGTTGCTCAGGGAAAGACCTGATGCCATACATAATATTGATGCACAACAATCAAGTAGCATGTACTAAAGAACAAATTGCAACTAAACACAGAATTACAACACATTTAGTTACGAAAGCATGACCAAACCATGTTGTTTTTATGTAAATGTGATACATTTAAAAGAATAAGTAGTTCATTATGCCATACATTTAATATTTAGGAACAAAAAATCAAGTAGCATGTACGAAAAACATAATGCCGACTAAACACGGAATTATAACACATTTATTTACGAAAGCATAACCAAACATGTTTTTTTTCATCAAAACATGTGAAACACTTAAGCGTAAAAGTTGCTCAGGGAAAGACCTGATGCCATACATAATATTGATGCACAACAATCAAGTAGCATATACTAAAGAATAAATTGCAACTAAACACAGAATTACAACACATTTAGTTACGAAAGCATGACCAAACCATGTTGTTTTTATGTAAATGTGATACACTTAAAAGAATAAGTAGTTCATTATGCCATACATTTAATATTTAGGAACAAAAAATCAAGTAGCATATACGAAAAACATAATGCCGACTAAACACGGAATTACAACACATTTATTTACGAAAGCTTAACCAAACATGTTTTTTTTCATCAAAACATGTGAAACACTTAAGCGTAAAAGTTGCTCAGGGAAAGACCTGATGCCATACATAATATTTATGCACAACAATCAAGTAGCATATACTAAAGAACAAATTGCAACTAAACACAGAATTACAACACATTTAGTTACGAAAGCATGACCAAACCATGTTGTTTTTATGTAAATGTGATACACTTAAAAGAATAAGTAGTTCATTATGCCATACATTTAATATTTAGGAACAAAAAATCAAGTAGCATATACGAAAAACATAATGCCGACTAAACACGGAATTACAACACATTTATTTACGAAAGCTTAACCAAACATGTTTTTTTTCATCAAAACATTTGAAACACTTAAGCGTAAAAGTTCTTCAGGAAAAGACCTGATGCCATACATAATATTGATTCACAACAATCAAGTAGCATATGCTAAAGAACAAATTGCAACTAAACACAGAATTACAACACATTTAGTTACGAAAGCATGACCAAACCATGTTGTTTTTATGTAAATGTGATACACTTAAAAGAATAAGTAGTTCATTATGCCATACATTTAATATTTAGGAACAAAAAATCAAGTAGGATATACGAAAAAAATAATGCCGACTAAACACAAAATTACAACAGATTTAGTTACAAAGAATTTTTTTTTTCATCAATATATGTGATTGACTTGAACGAAAATGTAGCTCATGGACAGAATTGATCAATACATAATATTTAGGAACAAGAAATCAAGTAGCATATACGAAAAACATAATGTCGACTAAACACGGAATTACAACACATTTATTTACGAAAGCTTAACCAAACATGTTTTTTTTCATCAAAACATGTGAAACACTTAAGCGTAAGAGTTGCTCAGGGAAAGACCTGATGCCATACATAATATTGATGCACAACAATCAAGTAGCATGTACTAAAGAACAAATTGCAACTAAACACAGAATTACAACACATTTAGTTACGAAAGCATGACCAAACCATGTTGTTTTTATGTAAATGTGATACATTTAAAAGAATAAGTAGTTCATTATGCCATACATTTAATATTTAGGAACAAAAAATCAAGTAGCATGTACGAAAAACATAATGCCGACTAAACACGGAATTATAACACATTTATTTACGAAAGCATAACCAAACATGTTTTTTTTCATCCAAACATGTGAAACACTTAAGCGTAAAAGTTGCTCAGGGAAAGACCTGATGCCATACATAATATTGATGCACAACAATCAAGTAGCATATACTAAAGAACAAATTGCAACTAAACACAGAATTACAACACATTTAGTTACGAAAGCATGACCAAACCATGTTGTTTTTATGTAAATGTGATACACTTAAAAGAATAAGTAGTTCATTATGCCATACATTTAATATTTAGGAACAAAAAATCAAGTAGGATATACGAAAAAAATAATGCCGACTAAACACAAAATTACAACACATTTAGTTACAAAGAATTTTTTTTTTCATCAATATATGTGATTGACTTGAACGAAAATGTAGCTCATGGACAGAATTGATCAATACATAATATTTAGGAACAAGAAATCAAGTAGCATATACGAAAAACATAATGTCGACTAAACACGGAATTACAACACATTTATTTACGAAAGCTTAACCAAACATGTTTTTTTTCATCAAAACATGTGAAACACTTAAGCGTAAGAGTTGCTCAGGGAAAGACCTGATGCCATACATAATATTGATGCACAACAATCAAGTAGCATGTACTAAAGAACAAATTGCAACTAAACACAGAATTACAACACATTTAGTTACGAAAGCATGACCAAACCATGTTGTTTTTATGTAAATGTGATACATTTAAAAGAATAAGTAGTTCATTTTGCCATACATTTAATATTTAGGAACAAAAAATCAAGTAGCATGTACGAAAAACATAATGCCGACTAAACACGGAATTATAACACATTTATTTACGAAAGCATAACCAAACATGTTTTTTTTCATCAAAACATGTGAAACACTTAAGCGTAAAATTTGCTCAGGGAAAGACCTGATGCCATACATAATATTGATGCACAACAATCAAGTAGCATATACTAAAGAACAAATTGCAACTAAACACAGAATTACAACACATTTAGTTACGAAAGCTTGACCAAACCATGTTGTTTTTATGTAAATGTGATACACTTAAAAGAATAGGTATTTCATTATGCCATACATTTAATATTTAGGAACAAAAATATCAAGTAGCATATACGAAAAATATAATGCCGACTAAACACGGAATTACAACACATTTATTTACGAAAGCTTAACCAAACATGTTTTTTTTTATCAAAACATATGAAACACTTAAGCGTAAAAGTTGCTCAGGGAAAGACCTGATGCCATACATAATATTGATGCACAACAATCAAGTAGCATATACTAAAGAACAAATTGCAACTAAACACAGAATTACAACACATTTAGTTACGAAAGCATGACCAAACCATGTTGTTGTTATGTAAATGTGATACACTTAAAAGAATAAGTAGTTCATTATGCCATACATTTAATATTTAGGAATAAAAAATCAAGTAGCATATACGAAAAACATAATGCCGACTAAACACGGAATTACAACACATTTATTTACGAAAGCTTAACCAAAGATGTTTTTTTTCATCAAAACATGTGAAACACTTAAGCGTAAGAGTTGCTCAAGGGAAAGACCTGATGCCATACATAATATTGATGCACAACAATCAAGTAGCATGTACTAAAGAACAAATTGCAACTAAACACAGAATTACAACACATTTAGTTACGAAAGCATGACCAAACCATGTTGTTTTTATGTAAATGTGATACACTTAAAAGAATAAGTAGTTCATTATGCCATACATTTAATATTTAGGAACAAAAAATCAAGTAGGATATACGAAAAAAATAATGCCGACTAAACACAAAATTACAACACATTTAGTTACAAAGAATTTTTTTTTTCATCAATATATGTGATTGACTTGAACGATAATGTAGCTCATGGACAGACTTGATCAATACATAATATTTAGGAACAAGAAATCAAGTAGCATATACGAAAAACATAATGCCGACTAAACACGGAATTACAACACATTTATTTACGAAAGCTTAAGCAAACATGTTTTTTTTCATCAAAACATGTGAAACACTTAAGCGTAAAAGCTGCTCAGGGAAAGACCTGATGCCACACATAATATTGATGCACAACAATCAAGTAGCATATACTAAAGAACAAATTGCAACTAAACACAGAATTACAACACATTTAGTTACGAAAGCATGACCAAACCATGTTGTTTTTATGTAAATGTGATACACTTAAAAGAATAAGTAGTTTATTATGCCATACATTTAATATTTAGGAACAAAAAATCAAGTAGCATATACGAAAAACATAATGCCGACTAAACACGGAATTACAACACATTTATTTACGAAAGCTTAACCAAACATGTTTTTTTTCATCAAAACATGTGAAACACTTAAGCGTAAGAGTTGCTCAGGGAAAGACCTGATGCCATACATAATATTGATGCACAACAATCAAGTAGCATGTACTAAAGAACAAATTGCAACTAAACACAGAATTACAACACATTTAGTTACGAAAGCATGACCAAACCATGTTGTTTTTATGTAAATGTGATACATTTAAAAGAATAAGTAGTTCATTATGCCATACATTTAATATTTAGGAACAAAAAATCAAGTAGCATGTACGAAAAACATAATGCCGACTAAACACGGAATTATAACACATTTATTTACGAAAGCATAACCAAACATGTTTTTTTTCATCAAAACATGTGAAACACTTAAGCGTAAAAGTTGCTCAGGGAAAGACCTGATGCCATACATAATATTGATGCACAACAATCAAGTAGCATATACTAAAGAACAAATTGCAACTAAACACAGAATTACAACACATTTAGTTACGAAAGCATGACCAAACCATGTTGTTTTTATGTAAATGTGATACACTTAAAAGAATAAGTAGTTCATTATGCCATACATTTAATATTTAGGAACAAAAAATCAAGTAGCATATACGAAAAACATAATGCCGACTAAACACGGAATTACAACACATTTATTTACGAAAGCTTAACCAAACATGTTTTTTTTCATCAAAACATGTGAAACACTTAAGCGTAAGAGTTGCTCAGGGAAAGACCTGATGCCATACATAATATTGATGCACAACAATCAAGTAGCATGTACTAAAGAACAAATTGCAACTAAACACAGAATTACAACACATTTAGTTACGAAAGCATGACCAAACCATGTTGTTTTTATGTAAATGTGATACACTTAAAAGAATAAGTAGTTCATTATGCCATACATTTAATATTTAGGAACAAAAAATCAAGTAGGATATACGAAAAAAATAATGCCGACTAAACACAAAATTACAACACATTTAGTTACAAAGAATTTTTTTTTTCATCAATATATGTGATTGATATGAACGAAAATGTAGCTCATGGACAGAATTGATCAATACATAATATTTAGAAACAAGAAATCAAGTAGCATATACGAAAAACATAATGTCGACTAAACACGGAATTACAACACATTTATTTACGAAAGCATAACCAAACATGTTTTTTTTCATCAAAACATGTGAAACACTTAAGCGTAAGAGTTGCTCAGGGAAAGACCTGATGCCATACATAATATTGATGCACAACAATCAAGTAGCATGTACTAAAGAACAAATTGCAACTAAACACAGAATTACAACACATTTAGTTACGAAAGCATGACCAAACCATGTTGTTTTTATGTAAATGTGATACACTTAAAAGAATAAGTAGTTCATTATGCCATACATTTAATATTTAGGAACAAAAAATCAAGTAGCATATACGAAAAACATAATGCCGACTAAACACGGAATTACAACACATTTATTTACGAAAGCTTAACCAAACATGTTTTTTTTCATCAAAACATTTGAAACACTTAAGCGTAAGAGTTGCTCAGGGAAAGACCTGATGCCATACATAATATTGATGCACAACAATCAAGTAGCATGTACTAAAGAACAAATTGCAACTAAACACAGAATTACAACACATTTAGTTACGAAAGCATGACCAAACCATGTTGTTTTTATGTAAATGTGATACACTTAAA
Organism: Sepioteuthis lessoniana; assembly: GCA_963585895.1. Classification (NCBI taxonomy): domain Eukaryota; kingdom Metazoa; phylum Mollusca; class Cephalopoda; order Myopsida; family Loliginidae; genus Sepioteuthis; species Sepioteuthis lessoniana. Next base: position 23,828,722 of record OY757933.1, read on the forward strand.
AGAATAAGTAGTTCATTATGCCATACATTTAATATTTAGGAACAAAAAATCAAGTAGCATATACGAAAAACATAATAACGACTAAACACGGAATTACAACACATTTATTTACGAAAGCTTAACCAAACATGTTTTTTTTCATCAAAACATTTGAAACACTTAAGCGTAAAAGTTCTTCAGGAAAAACCTGATGCCATACATAATATTGATTCACAACAATCAAGTAGCATATACTAAAGAACAAATTGCAACTAAACACAGAATTACAACACATTTAGTTACGAAAGCATGACCAAACCATGTTGTTTTTATGTAAATGTGATACACTTAAAAGAATAAGTAGTTCATTATGCCATACATTTAATATTTAGGAACAAAAAATCAAGTAGGATATACGAAAAAAATAATGCCGACTAAACACAAAATTACAACACATTTAGTTACAAAGAATCTTTTTCTTCATCAATATATGTGATTGACTTGAACGATAATGTAGCTCATGGACAGAATTGATCAATACATAATAATTAGGGACAAGAAATCAAGTAGCAAATACGAAAAACATAATGTCGACTAAACACGGAATTACAACACATTTATTTACGAAAGCTTAACCAAACATGTTTTTTTTCATCAAAACATGTGAAACACTTAAGCGTAAGAGTTGCTCAGGGAAAGACCTGATGCCATACATAATATTGATGCACAACAATCAAGTAGCATGTACTAAAGAACAAATTGCAACGAAACACAGAATTACAACACATTTAGTTACGAAAGCATGACTAAACCATGTTGTTTTTATGTAAATGTGATACATTTAAAAGAATAAGTAGTTCATTATGCCATATATTTAATATTTAGGAACAAAAAATCAAGTAGCATGTACGAAAAACATAATGCCGACTAAACACGGAATTATAACACATTTATTTACGAAAGCATAACCAAACGTTTTTTTTTCATCAAAACATGTGAAACACTTAAGCATAAAAGTTGCTCAGGGAAAGACCTGATGCCATACATAATATTGATGCACAACAATCAAGTAGCCTATACTAAAGAATAAATTGCAACTAAACACAGAATTACAACACATTTAGTTACGAAAGCATGACCAAACCATGTTGTTTTTATGTAAATGTGATACACTTAAAAGAATAAGTAGTTCATTATGCCATACATTTAATATTTAGGAACAAAAAATCAAGTAGCATATACGAAAAACATAATGCTGACTAAACACGGAATTACAACACATTTATTTACGAAAGCTTAACCAAACATGTTTTTTTTCATCAAAACATGTGAAACACTTAAGCGTAAGAGTTGCTCAGGGAAAGACCTGATGCCATACATAATATTGATGCACAACAATCAAGTAGCATGTACTAAAGAACAAATTGCAACTAAACACAGAATTACAACACATTTAGTTACGAAAGCATGACCAAACCATGTTGTTTTTATGTAAATGTGATACACTTAAAAGAATAAGTAGTTCATTATGCCATACATTTAATATTTAGGAACAAAAAATCAAGTAGCATATACGAAAAACATAATAACGACTAAACACGGAATTACAACACATTTATTTACGAAAGCTTAACCAAACATGTTTTTTTTCATCAAAACATTTGAAACACTTAAGCGTAAAAGTTCTTCAGGAAAAACCTGATGCCATACATAATATTGATTCACAACAATCAAGTAGCATATACTAAAGAACAAATTGCAACTAAACACAGAATTACAACACATTTAGTTACGAAAGCATGACCAAACCATGTTGTTTTTATGTAAATGTGATACACTTAAAAGAATAAGTAGTTCATTATGCCATACATTTAATATTTAGGAACAAAAAATCAAGTAGGATATACGAAAAAAATAATGCCGACTAAACACAAAATTACAACACATTTAGTTACAAAGAATTTTTTTCTTCATCAATATATGTGATTGACTTGAACGATAATGTAGCTCATGGACAGAATTGATCAATATATAATATTTAGGAACAAGAAATCAAGTAGCATATACGAAAAACATAATGTCGACTAAACACGGAATTACAACACATTTATTTACGAAAGCTTAACCAAACATGTTTTTTTTCATCAAAACATGTGAAACACTTAAGCGTAAGAGTTGCTCAGGGAAAGACCTGATGCCATACATAATATTGATGCACAACAATCAAGTAGCATGTACTAAAGAACAAATTGCAACTAAACACAGAATTACAACACATTTAGTTACGAAAGCATGACCAAACCATGTTGTTTTTATGTAAATGTGATACATTTAAAAGAATAAGTAGTTCATTATGCCATACATTTAATATTTAGGAACAAAAAATCAAGTAACATGTACGAAAAACATAATGTCGACTAAACACGGAATTACAACACATTTATTTACGAAAGCTTAACCAAACATGTTTTTTTTCATCAAAACATGTGAAACACTTAAGCGTAAGAGTTGCTCAGGGAAAGACCTGATGCCATACATAATATTGATGCACAACAATCAAGTAGCATATACTAAAGAACAAATTGCAACTAAACACAGAATTACAACACATTTAGTTACGAAAGCATGACCAAACCATGTTGTTTTTATGTAAATGTGATACACTTAAAAGAATAAGTAGTTCATTATGCCATACATTTAATATTTAGGAACAAAAAATCAAGTAGCATATACGAAAAACATAATGCCGACTAAACACGGAATTACAACACATTTATTTACGAAAGCTTAACCAAACATGTTTTTTTTCATCAAAACATTTGAAACACTTAAGCGTAAAAGTTCTTCAGGAAAAGACCTGATGCCATACATAATATTGATTCACAACAATCAAGTAGCATATACTAAAGAACAAATTGCAACTAAACACAGAATTACAACACATTTAGTTACGAAAGCATGACCAAACCATGTTGTTTTTATGTAAATGTGATACACTTAAAAGAATAAGTAGTTCATTATGCCATACATTTAATATTTAGGAACAAAAAATCAAGTAGGATATACGAAAAAAATAATGCCGACTAAACACAAAATTACAACACATTTAGTTACAAAGAATTTTTTTTTTCATCAATATATGTGATTGACTTGAACGAAAATGTAGCTCATGGACAGAATTGATCAATACATAATATTTAGGAACAAGAAATCAAGTAGCATATACGAAAAACATAATGTCGACTAAACACGGAATTACAACACATTTATTTACGAAAGCTTAACCAAACATGTTTTTTTTCATCAAAACATGTGCAACACTTAAGCGTAAGAATTGCTCAGGGAAAGACCTGATGCCATACATAATATTGATGCACAACAATCAAGTAGCATGTACTAAAGAACAAATTGCAACTAAACACAGAATTACAACACATTTAGTTACGAAAGCATGACCAAACCATGTTGTTTTTATGTAAATGTGATACATTTAAAAGAATAAGTAGTTCATTATGCCATACATTTAATATTTAGGAACAAAAAATCAAGTAGCATGTACGAAAAACATAATGCCGACTACACACGGAATTATAACACATTTATTTACGAAAGCATAACCAAACATGTTTTTTTTCATCCAAACATTTGAAACACTTAAGCGTAAAAGTTGCTCAGGGAAAGACCTGATGCCATACATAATATTGATGCACAACAATCAAGTAGCATATACTAAAGAACAAATTGCAACTAAACACAGAATTACAACACATGTAGTTACGAAAGCATGACCAAACCATGTTGTTTTTATGTAAATGTGATACACTTAAAAGAATAAGTAGTTCATTATGCCATACATTTAATATTTAGGAACAAAAAATCAAGTAGCATATACGAAAAACATAATGCCGACTAAACACGGAATTACAACACATTTATTTACGAAAGCTTAACCAAACATGTTTTTTTTCATCAAAACATGTGAAACACTTAAGCGTAAAAGTTGCTCAGGGAAAGACCTGATGCCATACATAATATTGATGCACAACAATCAAGTAGCATATACTAAAGAACAAATTGCAACTAAACACAGAATTACAACACATTTAGTTACGAAAGCATGACCAAACCATGTTGTTTTTATGTAAATGTGATACACTTAAAAGAATAAGTAGTTCATTATGCCATACATTTAATATTTAGGAACAAAAAATCAAGTAGCATATACGAAAAACATAATGCCGACTAAACACGGAATTACAACACATTTATTTACGAAAGCTTAACCAAACATGTTTTTTTTCATCAAAACATTTGAAACACTTAAGCGTAAAAGTTCTTCAGGAAAAGACCTGATGCCATACATAATATTGATTCACAACAATCAAGTAGCATATACTAAAGAACAAATTGCAACTAAACACAGAATTACAACACATTTAGTTACGAAAGCATGACCAAACCATGTTGTTTTTATGTAAATGTGATACACTTAAAAGAATAAGTAGTTCATTATGCCATACATTTAATATTTAGGAACAAAAAATCAAGTAGCATATACGAAAAAAATAATGCCGACTAAACACAAAATTACAACACATTTAGTTACAAAGAATTTTTTTTTTCATCAATATATGTGATTGACTTGAACGAAAATGTAGCTCATGGACAGAATTGATCAATACATAATATTTAGGAACAAGAAATCAAGTAGCATATACGAAAAACATAATGCCGACTAAACACGGAATTACAACACATTTATTTACGAAAGCTTAACCAAACATGTTTTTTTTCATCAAAACATGTGAAACACTTAAGCGTAAGAGTTGCTCAGGGAAAGACCTGATGCCATACATAATATTGATGCACAACAATCAAGTAGCCTATACTAAAGAATAAATTGCAACTAAACACAGAATTACAACACATTTAGTTACGAAAGCATGACCAAACCATGTTGTTTTTATGTAAATGTGATACACTTAAAAGAATAAGTAGTTCATTATGCCATACATTTAATATTTAGGAACAAAAAATCAAGTAGCATATACGAAAAACATAATGCTGACTAAACACGGAATTACAACACATTTATTTACGAAAGCTTAACCAAACATGTTTTTTTTCATCAAAACATGTGAAACACTTAAGCGTAAGAGTTGCTCAGGGAAAGACCTGATGCCATACATAATATTGATGCACAACAATCAAGTAGCATGTACTAAAGAACAAATTGCAACTAAACACAGAATTACAACACATTTAGTTACGAAAGCATGACCAAACCATGTTGTTTTTATGTAAATGTGATACACTTAAAAGAATAAGTAGTTCATTATGCCATACATTTAATATTTAGGAACAAAAAATCAAGTAGCATATACGAAAAACATAATAACGACTAAACACGGAATTACAACACATTTATTTACGAAAGCTTAACCAAACATGTTTTTTTTCATCAAAACATTTGAAACACTTAAGCGTAAAAGTTCTTCAGGAAAAACCTGATGCCATACATAATATTGATTCACAACAATCAAGTAGCATATACTAAAGAACAAATTGCAACTAAACACAGAATTACAACACATTTAGTTACGAAAGCATGACCAAACCATGTTGTTTTTATGTAAATGTGATACACTTAAAAGAATAAGTAGTTCATTATGCCATACATTTAATATTTAGGAACAAAAAATCAAGTAGGATATACGAAAAAAATAATGCCGACTAAACACAAAATTACAACACATTTAGTTACAAAGAATTTTTTTCTTCATCAATATATGTGATTGACTTGAACGATAATGTAGCTCATGGACAGAATTGATCAATATATAATATTTAGGAACAAGAAATCAAGTAGCATATACGAAAAACATAATGTCGACTAAACACGGAATTACAACACATTTATTTACGAAAGCTTAACCAAACATGTTTTTTTTCATCAAAACATGTGAAACACTTAAGCGTAAGAGTTGCTCAGGGAAAGACCTGATGCCATACATAATATTGATGCACAACAATCAAGTAGCATGTACTAAAGAACAAATTGCAACTAAACACAGAATTACAACACATTTAGTTACGAAAGCATGACCAAACCATGTTGTTTTTATGTAAATGTGATACATTTAAAAGAATAAGTAGTTCATTATGCCATACATTTAATATTTAGGAACAAAAAATCAAGTAACATGTACGAAAAACATAATGTCGACTAAACACGGAATTACAACACATTTATTTACGAAAGCTTAACCAAACATGTTTTTTTTCATCAAAACATGTGAAACACTTAAGCGTAAGAGTTGCTCAGGGAAAGACCTGATGCCATACATAATATTGATGCACAACAATCAAGTAGCATATACTAAAGAACAAATTGCAACTAAACACAGAATTACAACACATTTAGTTACGAAAGCATGACCAAACCATGTTGTTTTTATGTAAATGTGATACACTTAAAAGAATAAGTAGTTCATTATGCCATACATTTAATATTTAGGAACAAAAAATCAAGTAGCATATACGAAAAACATAATGCCGACTAAACACGGAATTACAACACATTTATTTACGAAAGCTTAACCAAACATGTTTTTTTTCATCAAAACATTTGAAACACTTAAGCGTAAAAGTTCTTCAGGAAAAGACCTGATGCCATACATAATATTGATTCACAACAATCAAGTAGCATATACTAAAGAACAAATTGCAACTAAACACAGAATTACAACACATTTAGTTACGAAAGCATGACCAAACCATGTTGTTTTTATGTAAATGTGATACACTTAAAAGAATAAGTAGTTCATTATGCCATTCATTTAATATTTAGGAACAAAAAATCAAGTAGGATATACGAAAAAAATAATGCCGACTAAACACAAAATTACAACACATTTAGTTACAAAGAATTTTTTTTTTCATCAATATATGTGATTGACTTGAACGAAAATGTAGCTCATGGACAGAATTGATCAATACATAATATTTAGGAACAAGAAATCAAGTAGCATATACGAAAAACATAATGTCGACTAAACACGGAATTACAACACATTTATTTACGAAAGCTTAACCAAACATGTTTTTTTTCATCAAAACATGTGCAACACTTAAGCGTAAGAATTGCTCAGGGAAAGACCTGATGCCATACATAATATTGATGCACAACAATCAAGTAGCATGTACTAAAGAACAAATTGCAACTAAACACAGAATTACAACACATTTAGTTACGAAAGCATGACCAAACCATGTTGTTTTTATGTAAATGTGATACATTTAAAAGAATAAGTAGTTCATTATGCCATACATTTAATATTTAGGAACAAAAAATCAAGTAGCATGTACGAAAAACATAATGCCGACTACACACGGAATTATAACACATTTATTTACGAAAGCATAACCAAACATGTTTTTTTTCATCCAAACATTTGAAACACTTAAGCGTAAAAGTTGCTCAGGGAAAGACCTGATGCCATACATAATATTGATGCACAACAATCAAGTAGCATATACTAAAGAACAAATTGCAACTAAACACAGAATTACAACACATGTAGTTACGAAAGCATGACCAAACCATGTTGTTTTTATGTAAATGTGATACACTTAAAAGAATAAGTAGTTCATTATGCCATACATTTAATATTTAGGAACAAAAAATCAAGTAGCATATACGAAAAACATAATGCCGACTAAACACGGAATTACAACACATTTATTTACGAAAGCTTAACCAAACATGTTTTTTTTCATCAAAACATGTGAAACACTTAAGCGTAAAAGTTGCTCAGGGAAAGACCTGATGCCATACATAATATTGATGCACAACAATCAAGTAGCATATACTAAAGAACAAATTGCAACTAAACACAGAATTACAACACATTTAGTTACGAAAGCATGACCAAACCATGTTGTTTTTATGTAAATGTGATACACTTAAAAGAATAAGTAGTTCATTATGCCATACATTTAATATTTAGGAACAAAAAATCAAGTAGCATATACGAAAAACATAATGCCGACTAAACACGGAATTACAACACATTTATTTACGAAAGCTTAACCAAACATGTTTTTTTTCATCAAAACATTTGAAACACTTAAGCGTAAAAGTTCTTCAGGAAAAGACCTGATGCCATACATAATATTGATTCACAACAATCAAGTAGCATATACTAAAGAACAAATTGCAACTAAACACAGAATTACAACACATTTAGTTACGAAAGCATGACCAAACCATGTTGTTTTTATGTAAATGTGATACACTTAAAAGAATAAGTAGTTCATTATGCCATACATTTAATATTTAGGAACAAAAAATCAAGTAGCATATACGAAAAAAATAATGCCGACTAAACACAAAATTACAACACATTTAGTTACAAAGAATTTTTTTTTTCATCAATATATGTGATTGACTTGAACGAAAATGTAGCTCATGGACAGAATTGATCAATACATAATATTTAGGAACAAGAAATCAAGTAGCATATACGAAAAACATAATGCCGACTAAACACGGAATTACAACACATTTATTTACGAAAGCTTAACCAAACATGTTTTTTTTCATCAAAACATGTGAAACACTTAAGCGTAAGAGTTGCTCAGGGAAAGACCTGATGCCATACATAATATTGATGCACAACAATCAAGTAGCATGTACTAAAGAACAAATTGCAACTAAACACAGAATTACAACACATTTAGTTACGAAAGCATGACCAAACCATGTTGTTTTTATGTAAATGTGATACATTTAAAAGAATAAGTAGTTCATTATGCCATACATTTAATATTTAGGAACAAAAAATCAAGTAGCATGTACGAAAAACATAATGCCGACTAAACACGGAATTATAACACATTTATTTACGAAAGCATAACCAAACATGTTTTTTTTCATCCAAACATGTGAAACACTTAAGCGTAAAAGTTGCTCAGGGAAAGACCTGATGCCATACATAATATTGATGCACAACAATCAAGTAGCATATACTAAAGAACAAATTGCAACTAAACACAGAATTACAACACATTTAGTTACGAAAGCATGACCAAACCATGTTGTTTTTATGTAAATGTGATACACCTAAAAGAATAAGTAGTTCATTATGCCATACATTTAATATTTAGGAACAAAAAATCAAATAGCATATACGAAAAACATAATGCCGACTAAACACGGAATTAAAACACATTTATTTACGAAAGCTTAACCAAACATGTTTTTTTTCATCAAAACATTTGAAACACTTAAGCGTTAAAGTTCTTCAGGAAAAAACCTGATGCCATACATAATATTGATTCACAACAATCATATAGCATATACTAAAGAACAAATTGCAACTAAACACAGAATTACAACACATTTAGTTACGAAAGCATGACCAAACCATGTTGTTTTTATGTAAATGTGATACACTTAAAAGAATAAGTAGTTCATTATGCCATACATTTAATATTTAGGAACAAAAAATTAAGTAGGATATACGAAAAAAATAATGCCGACTAAACACAAAATTACAACACATTTAGTTACAAAGAATTTTTTTTTTTATCAATATATGTGATTGACTTGAACGAAAATGTAGCTCATGGACAGAATTGATCAATACATAATATTTAGGAACAAGAAATCAAGTAGCATATACGAAAAACATAATGTCGACTAAACACGGAATTACAACACATTTATTTACGAAAGCTTAACCAAACATGTTTTTTTTCATCAAAACATGTGAAACACTTAAGCGTAAGAGTTGCTCAGGGAAAGACCTGATGCCATACATAATATTGATGCACAACAATCAAGTAGCATGTACTAAAGAACAAATTGCAACTAAACACAGAATTACAACACATTTAGTTACGAAAGCATGACCAAACCATGTTGTTTTTATGTAAATGTGATACATTTAAAAGAATAAGTAGTTCATTATGCCATACATTTAATATTTAGGAACAAAAAATCAAGTAGCATGTACGAAAAACATAATGCCGACTAAACACGGAATTATAACACATTTATTTACGAAAGCATAACCAAACATGTTTTTTTTCATCCAAACATGTGAAACACTTAAGCGTAAAAGTTGCTCAGGGAAAGACCTGATGCCATACATAATATTGATGCACAACAATCAAGTAGCATATACTAAAGAACAAATTGCAACTAAACACAGAATTACAACACATTTAGTTACGAAAGCATGACCAAACCATGTTGTTGTTATGTAAATGTGATACACTTAAAAGAATAAGTAGTTCATTATGCCATACATTTAATATTTAGGAATAAAAAATCAAGTAGCATATACGAAAAACATAATGCCGACTAAACACGGAATTACAACACATTTATTTACGAAAGCTTAACCAAACATGTTTTTTTTTCATCAAAACATGTGAAACACTTAAGCGTAAGAGTTGCTCAGGGAAAGACCTGATGCCATACATAATATTGATGCACAACAATCAAGTAGCATGTACTAAAGAACAAATTGCAACTAAACACAGAATTACAACACATTTAGTTACGAAAGCATGACCAAACCATGTTGTTTTTATGTAAATGTGATACACTTAAAAGAATAAGTAGTTCATTATGCCATACATTTAATATTTAGGAACAAAAAATCAAGTAGGATATACGAAAAAAATAATGCCGACTAAACACAAAATTACAACACATTTAGTTACAAAGAATTTTTTTTTTCATCAATATATGTGATTGACTTGAACGATAATGTAGCTCATGGACAGACTTGATCAATACATAAAATTTAGGAACAAGAAATCAAGTAGCATATACGAAAAACATAATGCCGACTAAACACGGAATTACAACACATTTATTTACGAAAGCTTAAGCAAACATGTTTTTTTTCATCAAAACATGTGAAACACTTAAGCGTAAAAGCTGCTCAGGGAAAGACCTGATGCCATACATAATATTGATGCACAACAATCAAGTAGCATATACTAAAGAACAAATTGCAACTAAACACAGAATTACAACACATTTAGTTACGAAAGCATGAGCAAACCATGTTGTTTTTATGTAAATGTGATACACTTAAAAGAATAAGTAGTTTATTATGCCATACATTTAATATTTAGGAACAAAAAATCAAGTAGCATATACGAAAAACATAATGCCGACTAAACACGGAATTAGAACACATTTATTTAAGAAAGCTTAACCAAACATGTTTTTTTTCATCAAAACATGTGAAACACTTAAGCGTAAAAGTTGCTCAGGGAAAGACCTGATGCCATACATAAAATTGATGCACAGCAATCAAGTAGCATATACTAAAGAACAAATTGCAACTAAACACAGAATTACAACACATTTAGTTACGAAAGCATGACCAAACATGTTGTTTTTATGGAAATGTGATACACTTAAAAGAATAAGTAGTTCATTATGCCATACATTTAATATTTAGGAACAAAAATTCAAGTAGCATATACGAAAAACATAATGCCGACTAAACACGGAATTACAACACATTTATTTACGAAAGCTTAACCAAACATGTTTTTTTTCATCAAAACATTTGAAACACTTAAGCGTAAAAGTTCTTCAGGAAAAGACCTGATGCCATACATAATATTGATTCACAACAATCAAGTAGCATATACTAAAGAACAAATTGCAACTAAACACAGAATTACAACACATTTAGTTACGAAAGCATGACCAAACCATGTTGTTTTTATGTAAATCTGATACACTTAAAAGAATAAGTAGTTCATTATGCCATACATTTAATATTTAGGAACAAAAAATCAAGTAGCATATACGAAAAAAAAAATGCCGACTAAACACAAAATTACAACACATTTAGTTACAAAGAATTTTTTTTTTCATCAATATATGTGATTGACTTGAACGAAAATGTAGCTCATGGACAGACTTGATCAATACATAATATTTAGGAACAAGAAATCAAGTAGCATATACGAAAAACATAATGCCGACTAAACACGGAATTATAACACATTTATTTACGAAAGCATAACCAAACATGTTTTTTTTCATCAAAACATGTGAAACACTTAAGCGTAAAAGTTGCTCAGGGAAAGACCTGATGCCATACATAAAATTGATGCACAGCAATCAAGTAGCATATACTAAAGAACAAATTGCAACTAAACACAGAATTACAACACATTTAGTTACGAAAGCATGACCAAACATGTTGTTTTTATGTAAATGTGATACACTTAAAAGAATAAGTAGTTCATTATGCCATACATTTAATATTTAGGAACAAAAATTCAAGTAGCATATACGAAAAACATAATGCCGACTAAACACGGAATTACAACACATTTATTTACGAAAGCTTAACCAAACATGTTTTTTTTCATCAAAACATTTGAAACACTTAAGCGTAAAAGTTCTTCAGGAAAAGACCTGATGCCATACATAATATTGATTCACAACAATCAAGTAGCATATACTAAAAAACAAATTGCAACTAAACACAGAATTACAACACATTTAGTTACGAAAGCATGACCAAACCATGTTGTTTTTATGTAAATCTGATACACTTAAAAGAATAAGTAGTTCATTATGCCATACATTTAATATTTAGGAACAAAAAATCAAGTAGCATATACGAAAAAAATAATGCCGACTAAACACAAAATTACAACACATTTAGTTACAAAGAATTTTTTTTTTCATCAATATATGTGATTGTCTTGAACGAAAATGTAGCTCATGGACAGACTTGATCAATACATAATATTTAGGAACAAGAAATCAAGTAGCATATACGAAAAACATAATGCCGACTAAACACGGAATTATAACACATTTATTTACGAAAGCATAACCAAACATGTTTTTTTTCATCAAAACATGTCAAACACTTAAGCGTAAAAGTTGCTCAGGGAAAGACCTGATGCCATACATAATATTGATGCACAACAATCAAGTAGCATATACTAAAGAACAAATTGCAACTAAACACAGAATTACAACACATGACCAAACCATGTTGTTTTTATGTAAATGTGATACACTTAAAAGAATAAGTAGTTCATTATGCCATACATTTAATATTTAGGAACAAAAAATCAAGTAGCATATACGAAAAATATAATGCCGACTAAACACGGAATTACAACACATTTATTTACGAAAGCTTAACCAAACATGTTTTTTTTCATCAAAACATTTGAAACACTTAAGCGTAAAAGTTCTTCAGGAAAAGACCTGATGCCATACATAATATTGATTCACAACAATCAAGTAGCATATACTAAAGAACAAATTGCAACTAAACACAGAATTACAACACATTTAGTTACGAAAGCATGACCAAACCATGTTGTTTTTATGTAAATGTGATACACTTAAAAGAATAAGTAGTTCATTATGCCATACATTTAATATTTAGGAACAAAAAATCAAGTAGGATATACGAAAAAAATAATGCCGACTAAACACAAAATTACAACACATTTAGTTACAAAGAATTATTTTTTTCATCAATATATGTGATTGTCTTGAACGAAAATGTAGCTCGTGGACAGACTTGATCAATACATAATATTAAGGAACAAGAAATCAAGTAGCATATACGAAAAACATAATGCCGACTAAACACGGAATTACAACACATTTATTTACAAAAGCTTAACCAAACATGTTTTTTTTCATCAAAACATATGAAACACTTAAGCGTAAAAGTTGCTCAGGGAAAGACCTGATGCCATACATAATATTGATGCACAACAATCAAGTAGCATATACTAAAGAACAAATTGCAACTAAACACAGAATTACAACACATTTAGTTACGAAAGCATGACCAAACCATGTTGTTGTTATGTAAATGTGATACACTTAAAAGAATAAGTAGTTCATTATGCCATACATTTAATATTTAGGAATAAAAAATCAAGTAGCATATACGAAAAACATAATGCCAACTAAACACGGAATTACAACACATTTATTTAAGAAAGCTTAAACAAACATGTTTTTTTTCATCAAAACATGTGAAACACTTAAGCGTAAGAGTTGCTCAGGGAAAGACCTGATGCCATACATAATATTGATGCACAACAATCAAGTAGCATGTACTAAAGAACAAATTGCAACTAAACACAGAATTACAACACATTTAGTTACGAAAGCATGACCAAACCATGTTGTTTTTATGTAAATGTGATACATTTAAAAGAATAAGTAGTTCATTATGCAATACATTTAATATTTAGGAACAAAAAATCAAGTAGCATATACGAAAAACATAATGCCGACTAAACACGGAATTATAACACATTTAGTTACGAAAGCATAACCAAACATGTTTTTTTTCATCAAAACATGTGAAACACTTAAGCGTAAAAGTTGCTCAGGGAAAGACCTGATGCCATACATAATATTGATGCACAACAATCAAGTAGCATATACTAAAGAACAAATTGCAACTAAACACAGAATTACAACACATTTAGTTACGAAAGCATGACCAAACCATGTTGTTTTTATGTAAATGTGATACACTTAAAAGAATAAGTAGTTCATTATGCCATACATTTAATATTTAGGAACAAAAAATCAAGTAGCATATACGAAAAACATAATGCCGACTAAACACGGAATTACAACACATTTATTTACGAAAGCATAACCAAACATGTTTTTTTTCATCAAAACATTTGAAACACTTAAGCGTAAAAGTTCTTCAGGAAAAGACCTGATGCCATACATAATATTGATTCACAACAATCAAGTAGCATATAATAAAGAACAAATTGCAACTAAACACAGAATTACAACACATTTAGTTACGAAAGCTTGACCAAACCATGTTGTTTTTATGTAAATGTGATACACTTAAAAGAATAGGTATTTCATTATGCCATACATTTAATATTTAGGAACAAAAAAATCAAGTAGCATATACGAAAAATATAATGCCGACTAAACACGGAATTACAACACATTTATTTACGAAAGCTTAACCAAACATGTTTTTTTTCATCAAAACATGTGAAACACTTAAGCGTAAAAGTTGCTCAGGGAAAGACCTGATGCCATACATAATATTGATGCACAACAATCAAGTAGCATATACTAAAGAACAAATTGCAACTAAACACAGAATTACAACACATTTAGTTACGAAAGCATGACCAAACCATGTTGTTTTTATGTAAATGTGATACACCTAAAAGAATAAGTAGTTCATTATGCCATACATTTAATATTTAGGAACAAAAAATCAAATAGCATATACGAAAAACATAATGCCGACTAAACACGGAATTAAAACACATTTATTTACGAAAGCTTAACCAAACATGTTTTTTTTCATCAAAACATTTGAAACACTTAAGCGTAAAAGTTCTTCAGGAAAAGACCTGATGCCATACATAATATTGATTCACAACAATCAAGTAGCATATACTAAAGAACAAATTGCAACTAAACACAGAATTACAACACATTTAGTTACGAAAGCATGACCAAACCATGTTGTTTTTATGTAAATGTGATACACTTAAAAGAATAAGTAGTTCATTATGCCATACATTTAATATTTAGGAACAAAAAATTAAGTAGGATATACGAAAAAAATAATGCCGACTAAACACAAAATTACAACACATTTAGTTACAAAGAATTTTTTTTTTCATCAATATATGTGATTGACTTGAACGAAAATGTAGCTCATGGACAGAATTGATCAATACATAATATTTAGGAACAAGAAATCAAGTAGCATATACGAAAAACATAATGTCGACTAAACACGGAATTACAACACATTTATTTACGAAAGCTTAACCAAACATGTTTTTTTTCATCAAAACATGTGAAACACTTAAGCGTAAGAGTTGCTCAGGGAAAGACCTGATGCCATACATAATATTGATGCACAACAATCAAGTAGCATGTACTAAAGAACAAATTGCAACTAAACACAGAATTACAACACATTTAGTTACGAAAGCATGACCAAACCATGTTGTTTTTATGTAAATGTGATACATTTAAAAGAATAAGTAGTTCATTATGCCATACATTTAATATTTAGGAACAAAAAATCAAGTAGCATGTACGAAAAACATAATGCCGACTAAACACGGAATTATAACACATTTATTTACGAAAGCATAACCAAACATGTTTTTTTTCATCCAAACATGTGAAACACTTAAGCGTAAAAGTTGCTCAGGGAAAGACCTGATGCCATACATAATATTGATGCACAACAATCAAGTAGCATATACTAAAGAACAAATTGCAACTAAACACAGAATTACAACACATTTAGTTACGAAAGCATGACCAAACCATGTTGTTGTTATGTAAATGTGATACACTTAAAAGAATAAGTAGTTCATTATGCCATACATTTAATATTTAGGAATAAAAAATCAAGTAGCATATACGAAAAACATAATGCCGACTAAACACGGAATTACAACACATTTATTTACGAAAGCTTAACCAAACATGTTTTTTTTTCATCAAAACATGTGAAACACTTAAGCGTAAGAGTTGCTCAGGGAAAGACCTGATGCCATACATAATATTGATGCACAACAATCAAGTAGCATGTACTAAAGAACAAATTGCAACTAAACACAGAATTACAACACATTTAGTTACGAAAGCATGACCAAACCATGTTGTTTTTATGTAAATGTGATACACTTAAAAGAATAAGTAGTTCATTATGCCATACATTTAATATTTAGGAACAAAAAATCAAGTAGGATATACGAAAAAAATAATGCCGACTAAACACAAAATTACAACACATTTAGTTACAAAGAATTTTTTTTTTCATCAATATATGTGATTGACTTGAACGATAATGTAGCTCATGGACAGACTTGATCAATACATAATATTTAGGAACAAGAAATCAAGTAGCATATACGAAAAACATAATGCCGACTAAACACGGAATTACAACACATTTATTTACGAAAGCTTAAGCAAACATGTTTTTTTTCATCAAAACATGTGAAACACTTAAGCGTAAAAGCTGCTCAGGGAAAGACCTGATGCCATACATAATATTGATGCACAACAATCAAGTAGCATATACTAAAGAACAAATTGCAACTAAACACAGAATTACAACACATTTAGTTACGAAAGCATGAGCAAACCATGTTGTTTTTATGTTAATGTGATACACTTAAAAGAATAAGTAGTTTATTATGCCATACATTTAATATTTAGGAACAAAAAATCAAGTAGCATATACGAAAAACATAATGCCGACTAAACACGGAATTACAACACATTTATTTAAGAAAGCTTAACCAAACATGTTTTTTTTCATCAAAACATGTGAAACACTTAAGCGTAAAAGTTGCTCAGGGAAAGACCTGATGCCATACATAAAATTGATGCACAGCAATCAAGTAGCATATACTAAAGAACAAATTGCAACTAAACACAGAATTACAACACATTTAGTTACGAAAGCATGACCAAACATGTTGTTTTTATGTAAATGTGATACACTTAAAAGAATAAGTAGTTCATTATGCCATACATTTAATATTTAGGAACAAAAATTCAAGTAGCATATACGAAAAACATAATGCCGACTAAACACGGAATTACAACACATTTATTTACGAAAGCTTAACCAAACATGTTTTTTTTCATCAAAACATTTGAAACACTTAAGCGTAAAAGTTCTTCAGGAAAAGACCTGATGCCATACATAATATTGATTCACAACAATCAAGTAGCATATACTAAAGAACAAATTGCAACTAAACACAGAATTACAACACATTTAGTTACGAAAGCATGACCAAACCATGTTGTTTTTATGTAAATCTGATACACTTAAAAGAATAAGTAGTTCATTATGCCATACATTTAATATTTAGGAACAAAAAATCAAGTAGCATATACGAAAAAAATAATGCCGACTAAACACAAAATTACAACACATTTAGTTACAAAGAATTTTTTTTTTCATCAATATATGTGATTGACTTGAACGAAAATGTAGCTCATGGACAGACTTGATCAATACATAATATTTAGGAACAAGAAATCAAGTAGCATATACGAAAAACATAATGCCGACTAAACACGGAATTATAACACATTTATTTACGAAAGCATAACCAAACATGTTTTTTTTCATCAAAACATGTGAAACACTTAAGCGTAAAAGTTGCTCAGGGAAAGACCTGATGCCATACATAAAATTGATGCACAGCAATCAAGTAGCATATACTAAAGAACAAATTGCAACTAAACACAGAATTACAACACATTTAGTTACGAAAGCATGACCAAACATGTTGTTTTTATGTAAATGTGATACACTTAAAAGAATAAGTAGTTCATTATGCCATACATTTAATATTTAGGAACAAAAATTCAAGTAGCATATACGAAAAACATAATGCCGACTAAACACGGAATTACAACACATTTATTTACGAAAGCTTAACCAAACATGTTTTTTTTCATCAAAACATTTGAAACACTTAAGCGTAAAAGTTCTTCAGGAAAAGACCTGATGCCATACATAATATTGATTCACAACAATCAAGTAGCATATACTAAAGAACAAATTGCAACTAAACACAGAATTACAACACATTTAGTTACGAAAGCATGACCAAACCATGTTGTTTTTATGTAAATCTGATACACTTAAAAGAATAAGTAGTTCATTATGCCATACATTTAATATTTAGGAACAAAAAATCAAGTAGCATATACGAAAAAAATAATGCCGACTAAACACAAAATTACAACACATTTAGTTAC
This sequence comes from Sepioteuthis lessoniana, assembly GCA_963585895.1. Lineage (NCBI taxonomy): Eukaryota > Metazoa > Mollusca > Cephalopoda > Myopsida > Loliginidae > Sepioteuthis > Sepioteuthis lessoniana. The sequence continues at coordinate 23,847,530 of OY757933.1, forward strand.
AAAGAATTTTTTTTTTCATCAATATATGTGATTGACTTGAACGAAAATGTAGCTCATGGACACACTTGATCAATACATAATATTTAGGAACAAGAAATCAAGTAGCATATACGAAAAACATAATGCCGACTAAACACGGAATTATAACACATTTATTTACGAAAGCATAACCAAACATGTTTTTTTTCATCAAAACATGTCAAACACTTAAGCGTAAAAGTTGCTCAGGGAAAGACCTGATGCCATACATAATATTGATGCACAACAATCAAGTAGCATATACTAAAGAACAAATTGCAACTAAACACAGAATTACAACACATGACCAAACCATGTTGTTTTTATGTAAATGTGATACAATTAAAAGAATAAGTAGTTCATTATGCCATACATTTAATATTTAGGAACAAAAAATCAAGTAGCATATACGAAAAATATAATGCCGACTAAACACGGAATTACAACACATTTATTTACGAAAGCTTAACCAAACATGTTTTTTTTCATCAAAACATTTGAAACACTTAAGCGTAAAAGTTCTTCAGGAAAAGACCTGATGCCATACATAATATTGATTCACAACAATCAAGTAGCATATACTAAAGAACAAATTGCAACTAAACACAGAATTACAACACATTTAGTTACGAAAGCATGACCAAACCATGTTGTTTTTATGTAAATGTGATACACTTAAAAGAATAAGTAGTTCATTATGCCATACATTTAATATTTAGGAACAAAAAATCAAGTAGGATATACGAAAAAAATAATGCCGACTAAACACAAAATTACAACACATTTAGTTACAAAGAATTATTTTTTTCATCAATATATGTGATTGTCTTGAACGAAAATGTAGCTCATGGACAGACTTGATCAATACATAATATTTAGGAACAAGAAATCAAGTAGCATATACGAAAAACATAATGCCGACTAAACACGGAATTACAACACATTTATTTACAAAAGCTTAACCAAACATGTTTTTTTTCATCAAAACATATGAAACACTTAAGCGTAAAAGTTGCTCAGGGAAAGACCTGATGCCATACATAATATTGATGCACAACAATCAAGTAGCATATACTAAAGAACAAATTGCAACTAAACACAGAATTACAACACATTTAGTTACGAAAGCATGACCAAACCATGTTGTTGTTATGTAAATGTGATACACTTAAAAGAATAAGTAGTTCATTATGCCATACATTTAATATTTAGGAATAAAAAATCAAGTAGCATATACGAAAAACATAATGCCAACTAAACACGGAATTACAACACATTTATTTAAGAAAGCTTAACCAAACATGTTTTTTTTCATCAAAACATGTGAAACACTTAAGCGTAAGAGTTGCTCAGGGAAAGACCTGATGCCATACATAATATTGATGCACAACAATCAAGTAGCATGTACTAAAGAACAAATTGCAACTAAACACAGAATTACAACACATTTAGTTACGAAAGCATGACCAAACCATGTTGTTTTTATGTAAATGTGATACATTTAAAAGAATAAGTAGTTCATTATGCAATACATTTAATATTTAGGAACAAAAAATCAAGTAGCATATACGAAAAACATAATGCCGACTAAACACGGAATTATAACACATTTAGTTACGAAAGCATAACCAAACATGTTTTTTTTCATCAAAACATGTGAAACACTTAAGCGTAAAAGTTGCTCAGGGAAAGACCTGATGCCATACATAATATTGATGCACAACAATCAAGTAGCATATACTAAAGAACAAATTGCAACTAAACACAGAATTACAACACATTTAGTTACGAAAGCATGACCAAACCATGTTGTTTTTATGTAAATGTGATACACTTAAAAGAATAAGTAGTTCATTATGCCATACATTTAATATTTAGGAACAAAAAATCAAGTAGCATATACGAAAAATATAATGCCGACTAAACACGGAATTACAACACATTTATTTACGAAAGCTTAACAAAACATGTTTTTTTTCATCAAAACATGTGAAACACTTAAGCGTAAAAGTTGCTCAGGGAAAGACCTGATGCCATACATAATATTGATGCACAACAATCAAGTAGCATATACTAAAGAACAAATTGCAACTAAACACAGAATTACCACACATTTAGTTACGAAAGCATGACCAAACCATGTTGTTTTTATGTAAATGTGATACACTTAAAAGAATAAGTAGTTTATTATGCCATACATTTAATATTTAGGAACAAAAAATCAAGTAGCATATACGAAAAACAAAATGCCGACTAAACACGGAATTACAACACATTTATTTACGAAAGCTTGAGCAAACATGTTTTTTTTCATCAAAACATGTGAAACACTTAAGCGTAAAAGTTGCTCAGGGAAAGACCTGATGCCATGCATAATATTGATGCACAACAATCAAGTAGCATATACTAAAGAACAAATTGCAACTAAACACAGAATTACAACACATTTAGTTACGAAAGCATGACCAAATCATGTTGTTTTTATGTAAATGTGATACACTTAAAAGAATAAGTAGTTCATTATGCCATACATTTAATATTTAGGAACAAAAAATCAAGTAGCATATACGAAAAACATAATGCCGACTAAACACGGAATTACAACACATTTATTTACGAAAGCTTAACCGAACATGTTTTTTTTCATCAAAACATTTCAAACACTTAAGCGTAAAAGTTCTTCAGGAAAAGACCTGATGCCATACATAATATTGATGCACAACAATCAAGTAGCATATACTAAAGAACAAATTGCCACTAATCACAGAATTACAACACATTTAGTTACGAAAGCATGAACAAACCATGTTGTTTTTATGTAAATGTGATACACTTAAAAGAATAAGTAGTTCATTATGCCATACATTTAATATTTAGGAACAAAAAATCAAGTAGCATATACGAAAAAAATAATGCCGACTAAACACAAAATTACAACACATTTATTTACGAAAGCTTAACCAAACATGTTTTTTTTCATCAAAACATGTGAAAAACTTAAGCGTAAAAGTTGTTCAGGGAAAGACCTGATGCCATACATAATATTGATGCACAACAATCAAGTAGCATATACTAAAGAACAAATTGCAACTAAACACAGAATTACCACACATTTAGTTACGAAAGCATGACCAAATCATGTTGTTTTTATGTAAATGTGATACACTTAAAAGAATAAGTAGTTCATTATGCCATACATTTAATATTTAGGAACAAAAAATCAAGTAGCATATACGAAAAATATAATGCCGACTAAACACGGAATTACAACACATTTATTTACGAAAGCTTAACCAAACATGTTTTTTTTCATCAAAACGTGTGAAAAACTTAAGCGTAAAAGTTGTTCAGGGAAAGACCTGATGCCATACATAATATTGATGCACAACAATCAAGTAGCATATACTAAAGAACAAATTGCAACTAAACACAGAATTACCACACATTTAGTTACGAAAGCATGACCAAATCATGTTGTTTTTATGTAAATGTGATACACTTAAAAGAATAAGTAGTTCATTATGCCATACATTTAATATTTAGGAACAAAAAATCAAGTAGCATACACGAAAAATATAATGCCGACTAAACACGGAATTACAACACATTTATTTACGAAAGCTTAACCAAACATGTTTTTTTTCATCAAAACATGTGAAAAACTTAAGCGTAAAAGTTGCTCAGGGAAAGACCTGATGCCATATATAATATTGATGCACAACAATCAAGTAGCATATACTAAAGAACAAATTGCAACTAAACACAGAATTACAACACATTTAGTTACGAAAGCATGAACAAACCATGTTGTTTTTATGTAAATGTGATACACTTAAAAGAATAAGTAGTTCATTATGCCATACATTTAATATTTAGGAACAAAAAATCAAGTAGCATATACGAAAAATATAATGCCGACTAAACACGGAATTACAACACATTTATTTACGAAAGCTTAACCAAACATGTTTTTTTTCATCAAAACATGTGAAACACTTAAGCGTAAAAGTTGCTCAGGGAAAGACCTGATGCCATACATAATATTGATGCACAACAATCAAGTAGCATATACTAAAGAACAAATTGCAACTAAACACAGAATTACAACACATTTAGTTACGAAAGCATGAACAAACCATGTTGTTTTTATGTAAATGTGATACACTTAAAAGAATAAGTAGTTCATTATGCCATACATTTAATATTTAGGAACAAAAAATCAAGTAGGATATACGAAAAAAATACTGCCGACTAAACACGGAATTACAACACATTTATTTACGAAAGCTTGAGCAAACATGTTTTTTTTCATCAAAACATGTGAAACACTTAAGCGTAAAAGTTGCTCAGGGAAAGACCTGATGCCATGCATAATATTGATGCACAACAATCAAGTAGCATATACTAAAGAACAAATTGCAACTAAACACAGAATTACAACACATTTAGTTACGAAAGCATGACCAAATCATGTTGTTTTTATGTAAATGTGATACACTTAAAAGAATAAGTAGTTCATTATGCCATACATTTAATATTTAGGAACAAAAAATCAAGTAGCATATACGAAAAACATAATGCCGACTAAACACGGAATTACAACACATTTATTTACGAAAGCTTAACCAAACATGTTTTTTTTCATCAAAACATTTGAAACACTTAAGCGTAAAAGTTCTTCAGGAAAAGACCTGATGCCATACATAATATTGATGCACAACAATCAAGTAGCATATACTAAAGAACAAATTGCCACTAATCACAGAATTACAACACATTTAGTTACGAAAGCATGAACAAACCATGTTGTTTTTATGTAAATGTGATACACTTAAAAGAATAAGTAGTTCATTATGCCATACATTTAATATTTAGGAACAAAAAATCAAGTAGCATATACGAAAAAAATAATGCCGACTAAACACAAAATTACAACACATTTATTTACGAAAGCTTAACCAAACATGTTTTTTTTCATCAAAACATGTGAAAAACTTAAGCGTAAAAGTTGTTCAGGGAAAGACCTGATGCCATACATAATATTGATGCACAACAATCAAGTAGCATATACTAAAGAACAAATTGCAACTAAACACAGAATTACCACACATTTAGTTACGAAAGCATGACCAAATCATGTTGTTTTTATGTAAATGTGATACACTTAAAAGAATAAGTAGTTCATTATGCCATACATTTAATATTTAGGAACAAAAAATCAAGTAGCATATACGAAAAATATAATGCCGACTAAACACGGAATTACAACACATTTATTTACGAAAGCTTAACCAAACATGTTTTTTTTCATCAAAACGTGTGAAAAACTTAAGCGTAAAAGTTGTTCAGGGAAAGACCTGATGCCATACATAATATTGATGCACAACAATCAAGTAGCATATACTAAAGAACAAATTGCAACTAAACACAGAATTACCACACATTTAGTTACGAAAGCATGACCAAATCATGTTGTTTTTATGTAAATGTGATACACTTAAAAGAATAAGTAGTTCATTATGCCATACATTTAATATTTAGGAACAAAAAATCAAGTAGCATACACGAAAAATATAATGCCGACTAAACACGGAATTACAACACATTTATTTACGAAAGCTTAACCAAACATGTTTTTTTTCATCAAAACATGTGAAAAACTTAAGCGTAAAAGTTGCTCAGGGAAAGACCTGATGCCATATATAATATTGATGCACAACAATCAAGTAGCATATACTAAAGAACAAATTGCAACTAAACACAGAATTACAACACATTTAGTTACGAAAGCATGAACAAACCATGTTGTTTTTATGTAAATGTGATACACTTAAAAGAATAAGTAGTTCATTATGCCATACATTTAATATTTAGGAACAAAAAATCAAGTAGCATATACGAAAAATATAATGCCGACTAAACACGGAATTACAACACATTTATTTACGAAAGCTTAACCAAACATGTTTTTTTTCATCAAAACATGTGAAACACTTAAGCGTAAAAGTTGCTCAGGGAAAGACCTGATGCCATACATAATATTGATGCACAACAATCAAGTAGCATATACTAAAGAACAAATTGCAACTAAACACAGAATTACAACACATTTAGTTACGAAAGCATGAACAAACCATGTTGTTTTTATGTAAATGTGATACACTTAAAAGAATAAGTAGTTCATTATGCCATACATTTAATATTTAGGAACAAAAAATCAAGTAGGATATACGAAAAAAATACTGCCGACTAAACACGGAATTACAACACATTTATTTACGAAAGCTTGAGCAAACATGTTTTTTTTCATCAAAACATGTGAAACACTTAAGCGTAAAAGTTGCTCAGGGAAAGACCTGATGCCATGCATAATATTGATGCACAACAATCAAGTAGCATATACTAAAGAACAAATTGCAACTAAACACAGAATTACAACACATTTAGTTACGAAAGCATGACCAAATCATGTTGTTTTTATGTAAATGTGATACACTTAAAAGAATAAGTAGTTCATTATGCCATACATTTAATATTTAGGAACAAAAAATCAAGTAGCATATACGAAAAACATAATGCCGACTAAACACGGAATTACAACACATTTATTTACGAAAGCTTAACCAAACATGTTTTTTTTCATCAAAACATTTGAAACACTTAAGCGTAAAAGTTCTTCAGGAAAAGACCTGATGCCATACATAATATTGATGCACAACAATCAAGTAGCATATACTAAAGAACAAATTGCCACTAATCACAGAATTACAACACATTTAGTTACGAAAGCATGAACAAACCATGTTGTTTTTATGTAAATGTGATACACTTAAAAGAATAAGTAGTTCATTATGCCATACATTTAATATTTAGGAACAAAAAATCAAGTAGGATATACGAAAAAAATAATGCCGACTAAACACGGAATTACAACACATTTATTTACGAAAGCTTAACCAAACATGTTTTTTTTCATCAAAACTTAAGCGTAAAAGTTGTTCAGGGAAAGACCTGATGCCATACATAATATTGATGCACAACAATCAAGTAGCATATACTAAAGAACAAATTGCAACTAAACACAGAATTACCACACATTTAGTTACGAAAGCATGACCAAATCATGTTGTTTTTATGTAAATGTGATACACTTAAAAGAATAAGTAGTTCATTATGCCATACATTTAATATTTAGGAACAAAAAATCAAGTAGCATATACGAAAAATATAATGCCGACTAAACACGGAATTACAACACATTTATTTACGAAAGCTTAACCAAACATGTTTTTTTTCATCAAAACGTGTGAAAAACTTAAGCGTAAAAGTTGTTCAGGGAAAGACCTGATGCCATACATAATATTGATGCACAACAATCAAGTAGCATATACTAAAGAACAAATTGCAACTAAACACAGAATTACCACACATTTAGTTACGAAAGCATGACCAAATCATGTTGTTTTTATGTAAATGTGATACACTTAAAAGAATAAGTAGTTCATTATGCCATACATTTAATATTTAGGAACAAAAAATCAAGTAGCATACACGAAAAATATAATGCCGACTAAACACGGAATTACAACACATTTATTTACGAAAGCTTAACCAAACATGTTTTTTTTCATCAAAACATGTGAAAAACTTAAGCGTAAAAGTTGCTCAGGGAAAGACCTGATGCCATATATAATATTGATGCACAACAATCAAGTAGCATATACTAAAGAACAAATTGCAACTAAACACAGAATTACAACACATTTAGTTACGAAAGCATGAACAAACCATGTTGTTTTTATGTAAATGTGATACACTTAAAAGAATAAGTAGTTCATTATGCCATACATTTAATATTTAGGAACAAAAAATCAAGTAGCATATACGAAAAAAATAATGCCGACTAAACACAAAATTACAACACATTTAGTTACAAAGAATTTTTTTTTTCATCAATATATGTGATTGACTTGAACGAAAATGTAGCTCATGGATAGACTTGATCAATTCATGATATTTAGGAACAAGAAATCAAGTAGCATATACGAAAAACATAATGCCGACTAAACACGGAATTATAACACATTTATTTACGAAAGCATAACCAAACATGTTTTTTTTCATCAAAATATGTGAAACACTTAAGCGTAAAAGTTGCTCAGGGAAAGACCTGATGCCATACATAATATTGATGCACAACAATCAAGTAGCATATACTAAAGAACAAATTGCAACTAAACACAGAATTACAACACATTTAGTTACGAAAGCATGACCAAACCATGTTGTTTTTATGTAAATGTAAAAGAAACACGGAAAGACCTGATGCCATACATAATATTGATGGACAACAATCAAGTAGCATATACTAAAGAACAAATTGCAACTAAACACAGAATTACCACACATTTAGTTACGAAAGCATGACCAAACCATGTTGTTTTTATGTAAATGTGATACACTTAAAAGAATAAGTAGTTTATTATGCCATACATTTAATATTTAGGAACAAAAAATCAAGTAGCATATACGAAAAACATAATGCCGACTAAACACGGAATTACAACACATTTATTTACGAAAGCTTAACCAAACATGTTTTTTTTCATCAAAACATTTGAAACACTTAAGCGTAAAAGTTCTTCAGGAAAAGACCTGATGCCATACATAATATTGATTCACAACAATCAAGTAGCATATACTAAAGAACAAATTGCAACTAAACACAGAATTACAACACATTTAGTTACGAAAGCATGACCAAACCATGTTGTTTTTATGTAAATGTGATACACTTAAAAGAATAAGTAGTTCATTATGCCATACATTTAATATTTAGGAACAAAAAATCAAGTAGCATATACGAAAAACATAATGCCGACTAAACACGGAATTACAACACATTTATTTACGAAAGCTTAACCAAACATGTTTTTTTTCATCAAAACATTTGAAACACTTAAGCGTAAAAGTTCTTCAGGAAAAGACCTGATGCCATACATAATATTGATTCACAACAATCAAGTAGCATATACTAAAGAACAAATTGCAACTAAACACAGAATTACAACACATTTAGTTACGAAAGCATGACCAAACCATGTTGTTTTTATGTAAATGTGATACACTTAAAAGAATAAGTAGTTTATTATGCCATACATTTAATATTTAGGAACAAAAAATCAAGTAGCATATACGAAAAACATAATGCCGACTAAACACGGAATTACAACACATTTATTTACGAAAGCTTAACCAAACATGTTTTTTTTCATCAAAACATTTGAAACACTTAAGCGTAAAAGTTGTTCAGGGAAAGACCTGACGCCATACATAATATTGATTCACAACAATCAAGTAGCATATACTAAAGAACAAATTGCAACTAAACACAGAATTACCACACATTTAGTTACGAAAGCATGACCAAATCATGTTGTTTTTATGTAAATGTGATACACTTAAAAGAATAAGTAGTTCATTATGCCATACATTTAATATTTAGGAACAAAAAATCAAGTAGCATACACGAAAAATATAATGCCGACTAAACACGGAATTACAACACATTTATTTACGAAAGCTTAACCAAACATGTTTTTTTTCATCAAAACATGTGAAAAACTTAAGCGTAAAAGTTGCTCAGGGAAAGACCTGATGCCATATATAATATTGATGCACAACAATCAAGTAGCATATACTAAAGAACAAATTGCAACTAAACACAGAATTACAACACATTTAGTTACGAAAGCATGAACAAACCATGTTGTTTTTATGTAAATGTGATACACTTAAAAGAATAAGTAGTTCATTATGCCATACATTTAATATTTAGGAACAAAAAATCAAGTAGCATATACGAAAAAAATAATGCCGACTAAACACAAAATTACAACACATTTAGTTACAAAGAATTTTTTTTTTCATCAATATATGTGATTGACTTGAACGAAAATGTAGCTCATGGATAGACTTGATCAATTCATGATATTTAGGAACAAGAAATCAAGTAGCATATACGAAAAACATAATGCCGACTAAACACGGAATTATAACACATTTATTTACGAAAGCATAACCAAACATGTTTTTTTTCATCAAAATATGTGAAACACTTAAGCGTAAAAGTTGCTCAGGGAAAGACCTGATGCCATACATAATATTGATGCACAACAATCAAGTAGCATATACTAAAGAACAAATTGCAACTAAACACAGAATTACAACACATTTAGTTACGAAAGCATGACCAAACCATATTGTTTTTATGTAAATGTAAAAGAAACACGGAAAGACCTGATGCCATACATAATATTGATGGACAACAATCAAGTAGCATATACTAAAGAACAAATTGCAACTAAACACAGAATTACCACACATTTAGTTACGAAAGCATGACCAAACCATGTTGTTTTTATGTAAATGTGATACACTTAAAAGAATAAGTAGTTTATTATGCCATACATTTAATATTTAGGAACAAAAAATCAAGTAGCATATACGAAAAACATAATGCCGACTAAACACGGAATTACAACACATTTATTTACGAAAGCTTAACCAAACATGTTTTTTTTCATCAAAACATTTGAAACACTTAAGCGTAAAAGTTCTTCAGGAAAAGACCTGATGCCATACATAATATTGATTCACAACAATCAAGTAGCATATACTAAAGAACAAATTGCAACTAAACACAGAATTACAACACATTTAGTTACGAAAGCATGACCAAACCATGTTGTTTTTATGTAAATGTGATACACTTAAAAGAATAAGTAGTTCATTATGCCATACATTTAATATTTAGGAACAAAAAATCAAGTAGCATATACGAAAAACATAATGCCGACTAAACACGGAATTACAACACATTTATTTACGAAAGCTTAACCAAACATGTTTTTTTTCATCAAAACATTTGAAACACTTAAGCGTAAAAGTTCTTCAGGAAAAGACCTGATGCCATACATAATATTGATTCACAACAATCAAGTAGCATATACTAAAGAACAAATTGCAACTAAACACAGAATTACAACACATTTAGTTACGAAAGCATGACCAAACCATGTTGTTTTTATGTAAATGTGATACACTTAAAAGAATAAGTAGTTTATTATGCCATACATTTAATATTTAGGAACAAAAAATCAAGTAGCATATACGAAAAACATAATGCCGACTAAACACGGAATTACAACACATTTATTTACGAAAGCTTAACCAAACATGTTTTTTTTCATCAAAACATTTGAAACACTTAAGCGTAAAAGTTGTTCAGGGAAAGACCTGACGCCATACATAATATTGATTCACAACAATCAAGTAGCATATACTAAAGAACAAATTGCAACTAAACACAGAATTACCACACATTTAGTTACGAAAGCATGACCAAATCATGTTGTTTTTATGTAAATGTGATACACTTAAAAGAATAAGTAGTTCATTATGCCATACATTTAATATTTAGGAACAAAAAATCAAGTAGCATACACGAAAAATATAATGCCGACTAAACACGGAATTACAACACATTTATTTACGAAAGCTTAACCAAACATGTTTTTTTTCATCAAAACATGTGAAAAACTTAAGCGTAAAAGTTGCTCAGGGAAAGACCTGATGCCATATATAATATTGATGCACAACAATCAAGTAGCATATACTAAAGAACAAATTGCAACTAAACACAGAATTACAACACATTTAGTTACGAAAGCATGAACAAACCATGTTGTTTTTATGTAAATGTGATACACTTAAAAGAATAAGTAGTTCATTATGCCATACATTTAATATTTAGGAACAAAAAATCAAGTAGCATATACGAAAAATATAATGCCGACTAAACACGGAATTACAACACATTTATTTACGAAAGCTTAACCAAACATGTTTTTTTTCATCAAAACATGTGAAACACTTAAGCGTAAAAGTTGCTCAGGGAAAGACCTGATGCCATACATAATATTGATGCACAACAATCAAGTAGCATATACTAAAGAACAAATTGCAACTAAACACAGAATTACAACACATTTAGTTACGAAAGCATGAACAAACCATGTTGTTTTTATGTAAATGTGATACACTTAAAAGAATAAGTAGTTCATTATGCCATACATTTAATATTTAGGAACAAAAAATCAAGTAGGATATACGAAAAAAATACTGCCGACTAAACACGGAATTACAACACATTTATTTACGAAAGCTTGAGCAAACATGTTTTTTTTCATCAAAACATGTGAAACACTTAAGCGTAAAAGTTGCTCAGGGAAAGACCTGATGCCATGCATAATATTGATGCACAACAATCAAGTAGCATATACTAAAGAACAAATTGCAACTAAACACAGAATTACAACACATTTAGTTACGAAAGCATGACCAAATCATGTTGTTTTTATGTAAATGTGATACACTTAAAAGAATAAGTAGTTCATTATGCCATACATTTAATATTTAGGAACAAAAAATCAAGTAGCATATACGAAAAACATAATGCCGACTAAACACGGAATTACAACACATTTATTTACGAAAGCTTAACCAAACATGTTTTTTTTCATCAAAACATTTGAAACACTTAAGCGTAAAAGTTCTTCAGGAAAAGACCTGATGCCATACATAATATTGATGCACAACAATCAAGTAGCATATACTAAAGAACAAATTGCCACTAATCACAGAATTACAACACATTTAGTTACGAAAGCATGAACAAACCATGTTGTTTTTATGTAAATGTGATACACTTAAAAGAATAAGTAGTTCATTATGCCATACATTTAATATTTAGGAACAAAAAATCAAGTAGGATATACGAAAAAAATAATGCCGACTAAACACGGAATTACAACACATTTATTTACGAAAGCTTAACCAAACATGTTTTTTTTCATCAAAACTTAAGCGTAAAAGTTGTTCAGGGAAAGACCTGATGCCATACATAATATTGATGCACAACAATCAAGTAGCATATACTAAAGAACAAATTGCAACTAAACACAGAATTACCACACATTTAGTTACGAAAGCATGACCAAATCATGTTGTTTTTATGTAAATGTGATACACTTAAAAGAATAAGTAGTTCATTATGCCATACATTTAATATTTAGGAACAAAAAATCAAGTAGCATATACGAAAAATATAATGCCGACTAAACACGGAATTACAACACATTTATTTACGAAAGCTTAACCAAACATGTTTTTTTTCATCAAAACGTGTGAAAAACTTAAGCGTAAAAGTTGTTCAGGGAAAGACCTGATGCCATACATAATATTGATGCACAACAATCAAGTAGCATATACTAAAGAACAAATTGCAACTAAACGAAGAATTACCACACATTTAGTTACGAAAGCATGACCAAATCATGTTGTTTTTATGTAAATGTGATACACTTAAAAGAATAAGTAGTTCATTATGCCATACATTTAATATTTAGGAACAAAAAATCAAGTAGCATACACGAAAAATATAATGCCGACTAAACACGGAATTACAACACATTTATTTACGAAAGCTTAACCAAACATGTTTTTTTTCATCAAAACATGTGAAAAACTTAAGCGTAAAAGTTGCTCAGGGAAAGACCTGATGCCATATATAATATTGATGCACAACAATCAAGTAGCATATACTAAAGAACAAATTGCAACTAAACACAGAATTACAACACATTTAGTTACGAAAGCATGACCAAACCATGTTGTTTTTATGTAAATGTGAAAGAAACACGGAAAGACCTGATGCCATACATAATATTGATGGACAACAATCAAGTAGCATATACTAAAGAACAAATTGCAACTAAACACAGAATTACCACACATTTAGTTACGAAAGCATGACCAAACCATGTTGTTTTTATGTAAATGTGATACACTTAAAAGAATAAGTAGTTTATTATGCCATACATTTAATATTTAGGAACAAAAAATCAAGTAGCATATACGAAAAACATAATGCCGACTAAACACGGAATTACAACACATTTATTTACGAAAGCTTAACCAAACATGTTTTTTTTCATCAAAACATTTGAAACACTTAAGCGTAAAAGTTCTTCAGGAAAAGACCTGATGCCATACATAATATTGATTCACAACAATCAAGTAGCATATACTAAAGAACAAATTGCAACTAAACACAGAATTACAACACATTTAGTTACGAAAGCATGACCAAACCATGTTGTTTTTATGTAAATGTGATACACTTAAAAGAATAAGTAGTTCATTATGCCATACATTTAATATTTAGGAACAAAAAATCAAGTAGCATATACGAAAAACATAATGCCGACTAAACACGGAATTACAACACATTTATTTACGAAAGCTTAACCAAACATGTTTTTTTTCATCAAAACATTTGAAACACTTAAGCGTAAAAGTTCTTCAGGAAAAGACCTGATGCCATACATAATATTGATTCACAACAATCAAGTAGCATATACTAAAGAACAAATTGCAACTAAACACAGAATTACAACACATTTAGTTACGAAAGCATGACCAAACCATGTTGTTTTTATGTAAATGTGATACACTTAAAAGAATAAGTAGTTTATTATGCCATACATTTAATATTTAGGAACAAAAAATCAAGTAGCATATACGAAAAACATAATGCCGACTAAACACGGAATTACAACACATTTATTTACGAAAGCTTAACCAAACATGTTTTTTTTCATCAAAACATTTGAAACACTTAAGCGTAAAAGTTGTTCAGGGAAAGACCTGACGCCATACATAATATTGATTCACAACAATCAAGTAGCATATACTAAAGAACAAATTGCAACTAAACACAGAATTACCACACATTTAGTTACGAAAGCATGACCAAATCATGTTGTTTTTATGTAAATGTGATACACTTAAAAGAATAAGTAGTTCATTATGCCATACATTTAATATTTAGGAACAAAAAATCAAGTAGCATACACGAAAAATATAATGCCGACTAAACACGGAATTACAACACATTTATTTACGAAAGCTTAACCAAACATGTTTTTTTTCATCAAAACATGTGAAAAACTTAAGCGTAAAAGTTGCTCAGGGAAAGACCTGATGCCATATATAATATTGATGCACAACAATCAAGTAGCATATACTAAAGAACAAATTGCAACTAAACACAGAATTACAACACATTTAGTTACGAAAGCATGAACAAACCATGTTGTTTTTATGTAAATGTGATACACTTAAAAGAATAAGTAGTTCATTATGCCATACATTTAATATTTAGGAACAAAAAATCAAGTAGCATATACGAAAAATATAATGCCGACTAAACACGGAATTACAACACATTTATTTACGAAAGCTTAACCAAACATGTTTTTTTTCATCAAAACATGTGAAACACTTAAGCGTAAAAGTTGCTCAGGGAAAGACCTGATGCCATACATAATATTGATGCACAACAATCAAGTAGCATATACTAAAGAACAAATTGCAACTAAACACAGAATTACAACACATTTAGTTACGAAAGCATGAACAAACCATGTTGTTTTTATGTAAATGTGATACACTTAAAAGAATAAGTAGTTCATTATGCCATACATTTAATATTTAGGAACAAAAAATCAAGTAGGATATACGAAAAAAATACTGCCGACTAAACACGGAATTACAACACATTTATTTACGAAAGCTTGAGCAAACATGTTTTTTTTCATCAAAACATGTGAAACACTTAAGCGTAAAAGTTGCTCAGGGAAAGACCTGATGCCATGCATAATATTGATGCACAACAATCAAGTAGCATATACTAAAGAACAAATTGCAACTAAACACAGAATTACAACACATTTAGTTACGAAAGCATGACCAAATCATGTTGTTTTTATGTAAATGTGATACACTTAAAAGAATAAGTAGTTCATTATGCCATACATTTAATATTTAGGAACAAAAAATCAAGTAGCATATACGAAAAACATAATGCCGACTAAACACGGAATTACAACACATTTATTTACGAAAGCTTAACCAAACATGTTTTTTTTCATCAAAACATTTGAAACACTTAAGCGTAAAAGTTCTTCAGGAAAAGACCTGATGCCATACATAATATTGATGCACAACAATCAAGTAGCATATACTAAAGAACAAATTGCCACTAATCACAGAATTACAACACATTTAGTTACGAAAGCATGAACAAACCATGTTGTTTTTATGTAAATGTGATACACTTAAAAGAATAAGTAGTTCATTATGCCATACATTTAATATTAGGAACAAAAAATCAAGTAGGATATACGAAAAAAATAATGCCGACTAAACACGGAATTACAACACATTTATTTACGAAAGCTTAACCAAACATGTTTTTTTTCATCAAAACTTAAGCGTAAAAGTTGTTCAGGGAAAGACCTGATGCCATACATAATATTGATGCACAACAATCAAGTAGCATATACTAAAGAACAAATTGCAACTAAACACAGAATTACCACACATTTAGTTACGAAAGCATGACCAAATCATGTTGTTTTTATGTAAATGTGATACACTTAAAAGAATAAGTAGTTCATTATGCCATACATTTAATATTTAGGAACAAAAAATCAAGTAGCATATACGAAAAATATAATGCCGACTAAACACGGAATTACAACACATTTATTTACGAAAGCTTAACCAAACATGTTTTTTTTCATCAAAACGTGTGAAAAACTTAAGCGTAAAAGTTGTTCAGGGAAAGACCTGATGCCATACATAATATTGATGCACAACAATCAAGTAGCATATACTAAAGAACAAATTGCAACTAAACACAGAATTACCACACATTTAGTTACGAAAGCATGACCAAATCATGTTGTTTTTATGTAAATGTGATACACTTAAAAGAATAAGTAGTTCATTATGCCATACATTTAATATTTAGGAACAAAAAATCAAGTAGCATACACGAAAAATATAATGCCGACTAAACACGGAATTACAACACATTTATTTACGAAAGCTTAACCAAACATGTTTTTTTTCATCAAAACATGTGAAAAACTTAAGCGTAAAAGTTGCTCAGGGAAAGACCTGATGCCATATATAATATTGATGCACAACAATCAAGTAGCATATACTAAAGAACAAATTGCAACTAAACACAGAATTACAACACATTTAGTTACGAAAGCATGAACAAACCATGTTGTTTTTATGTAAATGTGATACACTTAAAAGAATAAGTAGTTCATTATGCCATACATTTAATATTTAGGAACAAAAAATCAAGTAGCATATACGAAAAAAATAATGCCGACTAAACACAAAATTACAACACATTTAGTTACAAAGAATTTTTTTTTTCATCAATATATGTGATTGACTTGAACGAAAATGTAGCTCATGGATAGACTTGATCAATTCATGATATTTAGGAACAAGAAATCAAGTAGCATATACGAAAAACATAATGCCGACTAAACACGGAATTATAACACATTTATTTACGAAAGCATAACCAAACATGTTTTTTTTCATCAAAATATGTGAAACACTTAAGCGTAAAAGTTGCTCAGGGAAAGACCTGATGCCATACATAATATTGATGCACAACAATCAAGTAGCATATACTAAAGAACAAATTGCAACTAAACACAGAATTACAACACATTTAGTTACGAAAGCATGACCAAACCATGTTGTTTTTATGTAAATGTAAAAGAAACACGGAAAGACCTGATGCCATACATAATATTGATGGACAACAATCAAGTAGCATATACTAAAGAACAAATTGCAACTAAACACAGAATTACCACACATTTAGTTACGAAAGCATGACCAAACCATGTTGTTTTTATGTAAATGTGATACACTTAAAAGAATAAGTAGTTTATTATGCCATACATTTAATATTTAGGAACAAAAAATCAAGTAGCATATACGAAAAACATAATGCCGACTAAACACGGAATTACAACACATTTATTTACGAAAGCTTAACCAAACATGTTTTTTTTCATCAAAACATTTGAAACACTTAAGCGTAAAAGTTCTTCAGGAAAAGACCTGATGCCATACATAATATTGATTCACAACAATCAAGTAGCATATACTAAAGAACAAATTGCAACTAAACACAGAATTACAACACATTTAGTTACGAAAGCATGACCAAACCATGTTGTTTTTATGTAAATGTGATACACTTAAAAGAATAAGTAGTTCATTATGCCATACATTTAATATTTAGGAACAAAAAATCAAGTAGCATATACGAAAAACATAATGCCGACTAAACACGGAATTACAACACATTTATTTACGAAAGCTTAACCAAACATGTTTTTTTTCATCAAAACATTTGAAACACTTAAGCGTAAAAGTTCTTCAGGAAAAGACCTGATGCCATACATAATATTGATTCACAACAATCAAGTAGCATATACTAAAGAACAAATTGCAACTAAACACAGAATTACAACACATTTAGTTACGAAAGCATGAGCAAACCATGTTGTTTTTATGTAAATGTGATACACTTAAAAGAATAAGTAGTTTATTATGCCATACATTTAATATTTAGGAACAAAAAATCAAGTAGCATATACGAAAAACATAATGCCGACTAAACACGGAATTACAACACATTTATTTACGAAAGCTTAACCAAACATGTTTTTTTTCATCAAAACATTTGAAACACTTAAGCGTAAAAGTTGTTCAGGGAAAGACCTGACGCCATACATAATATTGATTCACAACAATCAAGTAGCATATACTAAAGAACAAATTGCAACTAAACACAGAATTACCACACATTTAGTTACGAAAGCATGACCAAATCATGTTGTTTTTATGTAAATGTGATACACTTAAAAGAATAAGTAGTTCATTATGCCATACATTTAATATTTAGGAACAAAAAATCAAGTAGCATACACGAAAAATATAATGCCGACTAAACACGGAATTACAACACATTTATTTACGAAAGCTTAACCAAACATGTTTTTTTTCATCAAAACATGTGAAAAACTTAAGCGTAAAAGTTGCTCAGGGAAAGACCTGATGCCATATATAATATTGATGCACAACAATCAAGTAGCATATACTAAAGAACAAATTGCAACTAAACACAGAATTACAACACATTTAGTTACGAAAGCATGAACAAACCATGTTGTTTTTATGTAAATGTGATACACTTAAAAGAATAAGTAGTTCATTATGCCATACATTTAATATTTAGGAACAAAAAATCAAGTAGCATATACGAAAAAAATAATGCCGACTAAACACAAAATTACAACACATTTAGTTACAAAGAATTTTTTTTTTCATCAATATATGTGATTGACTTGAACGAAAATGTAGCTCATGGATAGACTTGATCAATTCATGATATTTAGGAACAAGAAATCAAGTAGCATATACGAAAAACATAATGCCGACTAAACACGGAATTATAACACATTTATTTACGAAAGCATAACCAAACATGTTTTTTTTCATCAAAATATGTGAAACACTTAAGCGTAAAAGTTGCTCAGGGAAAGACCTGATGCCATACATAATATTGATGCACAACAATCAAGTAGCATATACTAAAGAACAAATTGCAACTAAACACAGAATTACAACACATTTAGTTACGAAAGCATGACCAAACCATGTTGTTTTTATGTAAATGTAAAAGAAACACGGAAAGACCTGATGCCATACATAATATTGATGGACAACAATCAAGTAGCATATACTAAAGAACAAATTGCAACTAAACACAGAATTACCACACATTTAGTTACGAAAGCATGACCAAACCATGTTGTTTTTATGTAAATGTGATACACTTAAAAGAATAAGTAGTTTATTATGCCATACATTTAATATTTAGGAACAAAAAATCAAGTAGCATATACGAAAAACATAATGCCGACTAAACACGGAATTACAACACATTTATTTACGAAAGCTTAACCAAACATGTTTTTTTTCATCAAAACATTTGAAACACTTAAGCGTAAAAGTTCTTCAGGAAAAGACCTGATGCCATACATAATATTGATTCACAACAATCAAGTAGCATATACTAAAGAACAAATTGCAACTAAACACAGAATTACAACACATTTAGTTACGAAAGCATGACCAAACCATGTTGTTTTTATGTAAATGTGATACACTTAAAAGAATAAGTAGTTCATTATGCCATACATTTAATATTTAGGAACAAAAAATCAAGTAGCATATACGAAAAACATAATGCCGACTAAACACGGAATTACAACACATTTATTTACGAAAGCTTAACCAAACATGTTTTTTTTCATCAAAACATTTGAAACACTTAAGCGTAAAAGTTCTTCAGGAAAAGACCTGATGCCATACATAATATTGATTCACAACAATCAAGTAGCATATACTAAAGAACAAATTGCAACTAAACACAGAATTACAACACATTTAGTTACGAAAGCATGACCAAACCATGTTGTTTTTATGTAAATGTGATACACTTAAAAGAATAAGTAGTTTATTATGCCATACATTTAATATTTAGGAACAAAAAATCAAGTAGCATATACGAAAAACATAATGCCGACTAAACACGGAATTACAACACATTTATTTACGAAAGCTTAACCAAACATGTTTTTTTTCATCAAAACATTTGAAACACTTAAGCGTAAAAGTTGTTCAGGGAAAGACCTGACGCCATACATAATATTGATTCACAACAATCAAGTAGCATATACTAAAGAACAAATTGCAACTAAACACAGAATTACCACACATTTAGTTACGAAAGCATGACCAAATCATGTTGTTTTTATGTAAATGTGATACACTTAAAAGAATAAGTAGTTCATTATGCCATACATTTAATATTTAGGAACAAAAAATCAAGTAGCATACACGAAAAATATAATGCCGACTAAACACGGAATTACAACACATTTATTTACGAAAGCTTAACCAAACATGTTTTTTTTCATCAAAACATGTGAAAAACTTAAGCGTAAAAGTTGCTCAGGGAAAGACCTGATGCCATATATAATATTGATGCACAACAATCAAGTAGCATATACTAAAGAACAAATTGCAACTAAACACAGAATTACAACACATTTAGTTACGAAAGCATGAACAAACCATGTTGTTTTTATGTAAATGTGATACACTTAAAAGAATAAGTAGTTCATTATGCCATACATTTAATATTTAGGAACAAAAAATCAAGTAGCATATACGAAAAAAATAATGCCGACTAAACACAAAATTACAACACATTTAGTTACAAAGAATTTTTTTTTTCATCAATATATGTGATTGACTTGAACGAAAATGTAGCTCATGGATAGACTTGATCAATTCATGATATTTAGGAACAAGAATTCAAGTAGCATATACGAAAAACATAATGCCGACTAAACACGGAATTATAACACATTTATTTACGAAAGCATAACCAAACATGTTTTTTTTCATCAAAATATGTGAAACACTTAAGCGTAAAAGTTGCTCAGGGAAAGACCTGATGCCATACATAATATTGATGCACAACAATCAAGTAGCATATACTAAAGAACAAATTGCAACTAAACACAGAATTACAACACATTTAGTTACGAAAGCATGACCAAACCATGTTGTTTTTATGTAAATGTAAAAGAAACACGGAAAGACCTGATGCCATACATAATATTGATGGACAACAATCAAGTAGCATATACTAAAGAACAAATTGCAACTAAACACAGAATTACCACACATTTAGTTACGAAAGCATGACCAAACCATGTTGTTTTTATGTAAATGTGATACACTTAAAAGAATAAGTAGTTCATTATGCCATACATTTAATATTTAGGAACAAAAAATCAAGTAGCATATACGAAAAACATAATGCCGACTAAACACGGAATTACAACACATTTATTTACGAAAGCTTAACCAAACATGTTTTTTTTCATCAAAACATTTGAAACACTTAAGCGTAAAAGTTCTTCAGGAAAAGACCTGACGCCATACATAATATTGATTCACAACAATCAAGTAGCATATACTAAAGAACAAATTGCAACTAAACACAGAATTACAACACATTTAGTTACGAAAGCATGACCAAACCATGTTGTTTTTATGTAAATGTGATACACTTAAAAGAATAAGTAGTTCATTATGCCATACATTTAATATTTAGGAACAAAAAATAGTAGGACATACGAAAAAAATAATGCCGACTAAACACAAAATTACAACACATTTAGTTACAAAGAATTATTTTTTTCATCAATATATGTGATTGTCTTGAACGAAAATGTAGCTCATGGACAGACTTGATCAATACATAATATTTAGGAACAAGAAATCAAGTAGCATATAAGAAAAACTTAATGCCGACTAAACACGGAATTACAACACATTTATTTACGAAAGCTTAACCAAACATGTTTTTTTTCATCAAAACATGTGAAAAACTTAAGCGTAAGAGTTGCTCAGGGAAAGACCTGATGCCATACATAATATTGATGCACAACAATCAAGTAGCATGTACTAAAGAACAAATTGCAACTAAACACAGAATTACAACACATTTAGTTACGAAAGCATGACCAAACCATGTTGTTTTTATGTAAATGTGATACATTTAAAAGAATAAGTAG
Organism: Sepioteuthis lessoniana; assembly: GCA_963585895.1. Lineage (NCBI taxonomy): Eukaryota > Metazoa > Mollusca > Cephalopoda > Myopsida > Loliginidae > Sepioteuthis > Sepioteuthis lessoniana. Next base: position 23,870,215 of record OY757933.1, read on the forward strand.
TTCATTATGCAATACATTTAATATTTAGGAACAAAAAATCAAGTAGCATATACGAAAAACATAATGCCGACTAAACACGGAATTATAACACATTTAGTTACGAAAGCATAACCAAACATGTTTTTTTTCATCAAAACATGTGAAACACTTAAGCGTAAAAGTTGCTCAGGGAAAGACCTGATGCCATACATAATATTGATGCACAACAATCAAGTAGCATATACTAAAGAACAAATTGCAACTAAACACAGAATTACAACACATTTAGTTACGAAAGCATGACCAAACCATGTTGTTTTTATGTAAATGTGATACACTTAAAAGAATAAGTAGTTCATTACGCCATACATTTAATATTTAGGAACAAAAAATCAAGTAGCATATACGAAAAATATAATGCCGACTAAACACGGAATTACAACACATTTATTTACGAAAGCTTAACCAAACATGTTTTTTTTCATCAAAACATGTGAAACACTTGAGCGTAAAAGTTGCTCAGGGACAGACCTGATGCCATACATAATATTGATGCACAACAATCAAGTAGCATATACTAAAGAACAAATTGCAACTAAACACAGAATTACCACACATTTAGTTACGAAAGCATGACCAAACCATGTTGTTTTTATGTAAATGTGATACACTTAAAAGAATAAGTAGTTTATTATGCCATACATTTAATATTTAGGAACAAAAAATCAAGTAGCATATACGAAAAACATAATGCCGACTAAACACGGAATTATAACACATTTATTTACGAAAGCTTTACCAAACATGTTTTTTTTCATCAAAACATGTGAAACACTTAAGCGTAAAAGTTGCTCAGGGAAAGACCTGATGCCATACATAATATTGATACACAACAATCAAGTATCATATACTAAAGAACAAATTGCAACTAAACACAGAATTACAACACATTTAGTTACGAAAGCATGACCAAACCATGTTGTTTTTATGTAAATGTGATACACTTAAAAGAATAAGTAGTTCATTATGCCATACATTTAATATTTAGGAACAAAAAATCAAGTAGCATATACGAAAAACATAATGCCGACTAAACACGGAATTACAACACATTTATTTACGAAAGCTTAACCAAACATGTTTTTTTTCATCAAAACATTTGAAACACTTAAGCGTAAAAGTTCTTCAGGAAAAGACCTGATGCCATACATATTGATTCTCAACAATCAAGTAGCATATACTAAAGAACAAATTGCAACTAAACACAGAATTTCAACACATTTAGTTACGAAAGCATAACCAAGCCATGTTGTTTTTATGTAAATGTGATACACTTAAAAGAATAAGTAGTTCATTATGCCATACATTTAATATTTAGGAACAAAAAATCAAGTAGGATATACGAAAAAAATAATGCCGACTAAACACAAAATTACAACACATTTAGTTACAAAGAATTTTTTTTTTCATCAATATATGTGATTGACTTGAACGATAATGTAGCTCATGGACAGACTTGATCAATACATAATATTTAGGAACAAGAAATCAAGTAGCATATACGAAAAACATAATGCCGACTAAACACGGAATTATAACACATTTATTTACGAAAGAATAACCAAACATGTTTTTTTTCATCAAAACATGTGAAACACTTAAGCGTAAAAGTTGTTCAGGGAAAGACCTGATGCCATACATAATATTGATGCATAACAATCAAGTAGCATATACTAAAGAACAAATTGCAACTAAACACAGAATTACCACACATTTAGTTACGAAAGCATGACCAAATCATGTTGTTTTTATGTAAATGTGATACACTTAAAAGAATAAGTAGTTCATTATGCCATACATTTAATATTTAGGAACAAAAAATCAAGTAGCATATACGAAAAATATAATGCCGACTAAACACGGAATTACAACACATTTATTTACGAAAGCTTAACCAAACATGTTTTTTTTCATCAAAACATGTGAAAAACTTAAGCGTAAAAGTTGCTCAGGGAAAGACCTGATGCCATACATAATATTGATGCACAACAATCAAGTAGCATATACTAAAGAACAAATTGCAACTAAACACAGAATTACAACACATTTAGTTACGAAAGCATGACCAAACCATGTTGTTTTTATGTAAATGTGATACACTTAAAAGAATAAGTAGTTCATTATGCCATTCATTTAATATTTAGGAACAAAAAATCAAGTAGCATATACGAAAAACATAATGCCGACTAAACACGGAATTAGCACACATTTATTTACGAAAGCTTAACCAAACATGTTTTTTTTCATCAAAACATTTGAAACACTTAAGCGTAAAAGTTCTTCAGGAAAAGACCTGATGCCATACATAATATTGACTCACAACAATCAAGTAGCATATACTAAAGAACAAATTGCAACTAAACACAGAATTACAACACATTTAGTTACGAAAGCATGACCAAACCATGTTGTTTTTATGTAAATGTGATACACTTAAAAGAATAAGTAGTTTATTATGCCATACATTTAATATTTAGGAACAAAAAATCAAGTAGCATATACGAAAAACATAATGCCGACTAAACACGGAATTACAACACATTTATTTACGAAAGCTTAACCAAACATGTTTTTTTTCATCAAAACATTTGAAACACTTAAGCGTAAAAGTTCTTCAGGAAAAGACCTGACGCCATACATAATATTGATTCACAACAATCAAGTAGCATATACTAAAGAACAAATTGCAACTAAACACAGAATTACAACACATTTAGTTACGAAAGCATGACCAAACCATGTTGTTTTTATGTAAATGTGATACACTTAAAAGAATAAGTAGTTCATTATGCCATACATTTAATATTTTGGAACAAAAAATAGTAGGATATACGAAAAAAATAATGCCGACTAAACACAAAATTACAACACATTTAGTTACAAAGAATTATTTTTTTCATCAATATATGTGATTGTCTTGAAGGAAAATGTAGCTCATGGACAGACTTGATCAATACATAATATTTAGGAACAAGAAATCAAGTAGCATATACGAAAAACATAATGCCGACTAAACACGGAATTACAACACATTTATTTACTAAAGCTTAACCAAACATGTTTTTTTTCATCAAAACATGTGAAACACTTAAGCGTAAGAGTTGCTCAGGGAAAGACCTGATGCCATACATAATATTGATGCACAACAATCAAGTAGCATGTACTAAAGAACAAATTGCAACTAAACACAGAATTACAACACATTTAGTTACGAAAGCATGACCAAACCATGTTGTTTTTATGTAAATGTGATACATTTAAAAGAATAAGTAGTTCATTATGCAATACATTTAATATTTAGGAACAAAAAATCAAGTAGCATATACGAAAAACATAATGCCGACTAAACACGGAATTATAACACATTTAGTTACGAAAGCATAACCAAACATGTTTTTTTTCATCAAAACATGTGAAACACTTAAGCGTAAAAGTTGCTCAGGGAAAGACCTGATGCCATACATAATATTGATGCACAACAATCAAGTAGCATATACTAAAGAACAAATTGCAACTAAACACAGAATTACAACACATTTAGTTACGAAAGCATGACCAAACCATGTTGTTTTTATGTAAATGTGATACACTTAAAAGAATAAGTAGTTCATTATGCCATACATTTAATATTTAGGAACAAAAAATCAAGTAGCATATACGAAAAATATAATGCCGACTAAACACGGAATTACAACACATTTATTTACGAAAGCTTAACCAAACATGTTTTTTTTCATCAAAACATGTGAAACACTTGAGCGTAAAAGTTGCTCAGGGAAAGACCTGATGCCATACATAATATTGATGCACAACAATCAAGTAGCATATACTAAAGAACAAATTGCAACTAAACACAGAATTACAACACATTTAGTTACGAAAGCATGACCAAACCATGTTGTTGTTATGTAAATGTGATACACTTAAAAGAATAAGTAGTTCATTATGCCATACATTTAATATTTAGGAACAAAAAATCAAGTAGGATATACGAAAAAAATAATGCCGACTAAACACAAAATTACAACACATTTAGTTACAAAGAATTTTTTTTTTCATCAATATATGTGATTGACTTGAACGATAATGTAGCTCATGGACAGACTTGATCAATACATAATATTTAGGAACAAGAAATCAAGTAGCATATACGAAAAACATAATGCCGACTAAACACGGAATTACAACACATTTATTTACGAAAGCTTAAGCAAACATGTTTTTTTTCATCAAAACATGTGAAACACTTAAGCGTAAAAGCTGCTCAGGGAAAGACCTGATGCCATACATAATATTGATGCACAACAATCAAGTAGCATATACTAAAGAACAAATTGCAACTAAACACAGAATTACAACACATTTAGTTACGAAAGCATGACCAAACCATGTTGTTTTTATGTAAATGTGATACACTTAAAAGAATAAGTAGTTTATTATGCCATACATTTAATATTTAGGAACAAAAAATCAAGTAGCATATACGAAAAACATAATCCCGACTAAACACGGAATTACAACACATTTATTTACGAAAGCTTAACCAAACATGTTTTTTTTCATCAAAACATGTGAAACACTTAAGCGTAAGAGTTGCTCAGGGAAAGACCTGATGCCATACATAATATTGATGCACAACAATCAAGTAGCATGTACTAAAGAACAAATTGCAACTAAACACAGAATTACAACACATTTAGTTACGAAAGCATGACCAAACCATGTTGTTTTTATGTAAATGTGATACATTTAAAAGAATAAGTAGTTCATTATGCCATACATTTAATATTTAGGAACAAAAAATCAAGTAGCATGTACGAAAAACATAATGCCGACTAAACACGGAATTATAACACATTTATTTACGAAAGCATAACCAAACATGTTTTTTTTCATCAAAACATGTGAAACACTTAAGCGTAAAAGTTGCTCAGGGAAAGACCTGATGCCATACATAATATTGATGCACAACAATCAAGTAGCATGTACTAAAGAACAAATTGCAACTAAACACAGAATTACAACACATTTAGTTACGAAAGCATGACCAAACCATGTTGTTTTTATGTAAATGTGATACACTTAAAAGAATAAGTAGTTCATTATGCCATACATTTAATATTTAGGAACAAAAAATCAAGTAGGATATACGAAAAAAATAATGCCGACTAAACACAAAATTACAACACATTTAGTTACAAAGAATTTTTTTTTTCATCAATATATGTGATTGATATGAACGAAAATGTAGCTCATGGACAGAATTGATCAATACATAATATTTAGAAACAAGAAATCAAGTAGCATATACGAAAAACATAATGTCGACTAAACACGGAATTACAACACATTTATTTACGAAAGCATAACCAAACATGTTTTTTTTCATCAAAACATGTGAAACACTTAAGCGTAAGAGTTGCTCAGGGAAAGACCTGATGCCATACATAATATTGATGCACAACAATCAAGTAGCATGTACTAAAGAACAAATTGCAACTAAACACAGAATTACAACACATTTAGTTACGAAAGCATGACCAAACCATGTTGTTTTTATGTAAATGTGATACACTTAAAAGAATAAGTAGTTCATTATGCCATACATTTAATATTTAGGAACAAAAAATCAAGTAGCATATACGAAAAACATAATGCCGACTAAACACGGAATTACAACACATTTATTTACGAAAGCTTAACCAAACATGTTTTTTTTCATCAAAACATTTGAAACACTTAAGCGTAAGAGTTGCTCAGGGAAAGACCTGATGCCATACATAATATTGATGCACAACAATCAAGTAGCATGTACTAAAGAACAAATTGCAACTAAACACAGAATTACAACACATTTAGTTACGAAAGCATGACCAAACCATGTTGTTTTTATGTAAATGTGATACACTTAAAAGAATAAGTAGTTCATTATGCCATACATTTAATATTTAGGAACAAAAAATCAAGTAGCATATACGAAAAACATAATAACGACTAAACACGGAATTACAACACATTTATTTACGAAAGCTTAACCAAACATGTTTTTTTTCATCAAAACATTTGAAACACTTAAGCGTAAAAGTTCTTCAGGAAAAACCTGATGCCATACATAATATTGATTCACAACAATCAAGTAGCATATACTAAAGAACAAATTGCAACTAAACACAGAATTACAACACATTTAGTTACGAAAGCATGACCAAACCATGTTGTTTTTATGTAAATGTGATACACTTAAAAGAATAAGTAGTTCATTATGCCATACATTTAATATTTAGGAACAAAAAATCAAGTAGGATAAACGAAAAAAATAATGCCGACTAAACACAAAATTACAACACATTTAGTTACAAAGAATTTTTTTCTTCATCAATATATGTGATTGACTTGAACGATAATGTAGCTCATGGACAGAATTGATCAATACATAATATTTAGGAACAAGAAATCAAGTAGCATATACGAAAAACATAATGTCGACTAAACACGGAATTACAACACATTTATTTACGAAAGCTTAACCAAACATGTTTTTTTTCATCAAAACATGTGAAACACTTAAGCGTAAGAGTTGCTCAGGGAAAGACCTGATGCCATACATAATATTGATGCACAACAATCAAGTAGCATGTACTAAAGAACAAATTGCAACTAAACACAGAATTACACCACATTTAGTTACGAAAGCATGACCAAACCATGTTGTTTTTATGTAAATGTGATACATTTAAAAGAATAAGTAGTTCATTATGCCATATATTTAATATTTAGGAACAAAAAATCAAGTAACATGTACGAAAAACATAATGCCGACTAAACACGGAATTATAACACATTTATTTACGAAAGCATAACCAAACGTTTTTTTTCATCAAAACAGGTGAAACACTTAAGCGTAAAAGTTGCTCAGGGAAAGACCTGATGCCATACATAATATTGATGCACAACAATCAAGTAGCATATACTAAAGAACAAATTGCAACTAAACACAGAATTACAACACATTTAGTTACGAAAGCATGACCAAACCATGTTGTTTTTATGTAAATGTGATACACTTAAAAGAATAAGTAGTTCATTATGCCATACATTTAATATTTAGGAACAAAAAATCAAGTAGCATATACGAAAAACATAATGCCGACTAAACACGGAATTACAACACATTTATTTACGAAAGCTTAACCAAACATTTTTTTTTTCATCAAAACATGTGAAACACTTAAGCGTAAAAGTTGCTCAGCGAAAGACCTGATGCCATACATAATATTGATGCACAACAATCAAGTAGCATATACTAAAGAACAAATTGCAACTAAACACAGAATTACAACACATTTAGTTACGAAAGCATGACCAAACCATGTTGTTTTTATGTAAATGTGATACACTTAAAAGAATAAGTAGTTCATTATGCCATACATTTAATATTTAGGAACAAAAAATCAAGTAGCATATACGAAAAACATAATGCCGACTAAACACGGAATTACAACACATTTATTTACGAAAGCTTAACCAAACATGTTTTTTTTCATCAAAACATTTGAAACACTTAAGCGTAAAAGTTCTTCAGGAAAAGACCTGATGCCATACATAATATTGATTCACAACAATCAAGTAGCATATACTAAAGAACAAATTGCAACTAAACACAGAATTACAACACATTTAGTTACGAAAGCATGACCAAACCATGTTGTTTTTATGTAAATGTGATACACTTAAAAGAATAAGTAGTTCATTATGCCATACATTTAATATTTAGGAACAAAAAATCAAGTAGGATATACGAAAAAAATAATGCCGACTAAACACAAAATTACAACACATTTAGTTACAAAGAATTTTTTTTTTCATCAATATATGTGATTGACTTGAACGAAAATGTAGCTCATGGACAGAATTGATCAATACATAATATTTAGGAACAAGAAATCAAGTAGCATATACGAAAAACATAATGTCGACTAAACACGGAATTACAACACATTTATTTACGAAAGCTTAACCAAACATGTTTTTTTTCATCAAAACATGTGAAACACTTAAGCGTAAGAGTTGCTCAGGGAAAGACCTGATGCCATACATAATATTGATGCACAACAATCAAGTAGCATATACTAAAGAACAAATTGCAACTAAACACAGAATTACAACACATTTAGTTACGAAAGCATGACCAAACCATGTTGTTTTTATGTAAATGTGATACACTTAAAAGAATAAGTAGTTCATTATGCCATACATTTAATATTTAGGAACAAAAAATCAAGTAGCATATACGAAAAACATAATGCCGACTAAACACGGAATTACAACACATTTATTTACGAAAGCTTAACCAAACATGTTTTTTTTCATCAAAACATTTGAAACACTTAAGCGTAAAAGTTCTTCAGGAAAAGACCTGATGCCATACATAATATTGATTCACAACAATCAAGTAGCATATACTAAAGAACAAATTGCAACTAAACACAGAATTACAACACATTTAGTTACGAAAGCATGACCAAACCATGTTGTTTTTATGTAAATGTGATACACTTAAAAGAATAAGTAGTTCATTATGCCATACATTTAATATTTAGGAACAAAATATCAAGTAGGATATACGAAAAAAATAATGCCGACTAAACACAAAATTACAACACATTTAGTTACAAAGAATTTTTTTTTTCATCAATATATGTGATTGACTTGAACGAAAATGTAGCTCATGGACAGAATTGATCAATACATAATATTTAGGAACAAGAAATCAAGTAGCATATACGAAAAACATAATGTCGACTAAACACGGAATTACAACACATTTATTTACGAAAGCTTAACCAAACATGTTTTTTTTCATCAAAACATGTGAAACACTTAAGCGTAAGAGTTGCTCAGGGAAAGACCTGATGCCATACATAATATTGATGCACAACAATCAAGTAGCATGTACTAAAGAACAAATTGCAACTAAACACAGAATTACAACACATTTAGTTACGAAAGCATGACCAAACCATGTTGTTTTTATGTAAATGTGATACATTTAAAAGAATAAGTAGTTCATTATGCCATACATTTAATATTTAGGAACAAAAAATCAAGTAGCATGTACGAAAAACATAATGCCGACTAAACACGGAATTATAACACATTTATTTACGAAAGCATAACCAAACATGTTTTTTTTCATCCAAACATGTGAAACACTTAAGCGTAAAAGTTGCTCAGGGAAAGACCTGATGCCATACATAATATTGATGCACAACAATCAAGTAGCATATACTAAAGAACAAATTGCAACTAAACACAGAATTACAACACATGTAGTTACGAAAGCATGACCAAACCATGTTGTTTTTATGTAAATGTGATACACTTAAAAGAATAAGTAGTTCATTATGCCATACATTTAATATTTAGGAACAAAAAATCAAGTAGCATATACGAAAAACATAATGCCGACTAAACACGGAATTACAACACATTTATTTACGAAAGCTTAACCAAACATGTTTTTTTTCATCAAAACATGTGAAACACTTAAGCGTAAAAGTTGCTCAGGGAAAGACCTGATGCCATACATAATATTGATGCACAACAATCAAGTAGCATATACTAAAGAACAAATTGCAACTAAACACAGAATTACAACACATTTAGTTACGAAAGCATGACCAAACCATGTTGTTTTTATGTAAATGTGATACACTTAAAAGAATAAGTAGTTCATTATGCCATACATTTAATATTTAGGAACAAAAAATCAAGTAGCATATACGAAAAACATAATGCCGACTAAACACGGAATTACAACACATTTATTTACGAAAGCTTAACCAAACATGTTTTTTTTCATCAAAACATTTGAAACACTTAAGCGTAAAAGTTCTTCAGGAAAAGACCTGATGCCATACATAATATTGATTCACAACAATCAAGTAGCATATACTAAAGAACAAATTGCAACTAAACACAGAATTACAACACATTTAGTTACGAAAGCATGACCAAACCATGTTGTTTTTATGTAAATGTGATACACTTAAAAGAATAAGTAGTTCATTATGCCATACATTTAATATTTAGGAACAAAAAATCAAGTAGGATATACGAAAAAAATAATGCCGACTAAACACAAAATTACAACACATTTAGTTACAAAGAATTTTTTTTTTCATCAATATATGTGATTGACTTGAACGAAAATGTAGCTCATGGACAGAATTGATCAATACATAATATTTAGGAACAAGAAATCAAGTAGCATATACGAAAAACATAATGTCGACTAAACACGGAATTACAACACATTTATTTACGAAAGCTTAACCAAACATGTTTTTTTTCATCAAAACATGTGAAACACTTAAGCGTAAGAGTTGCTCAGGGAAAGACCTGATGCCATACATAATATTGATGCACAACAATCAAGTAGCATATACTAAAGAACAAATTGCAACTAAACACAGAATTACAACACATTTAGTTACGAAAGCATGACCAAACCATGTTGTTTTTATGTAAATGTGATACACTTAAAAGAATAAGTAGTTCATTATGCCATACATTTAATATTTAGGAACAAAAAATCAAGTAGGATATACGAAAAACATAATGCCGACTAAACACGGAATTACAACACATTTATTTACGAAAGCTTAACCAAACATGTTTTTTTTCATCAAAACATTTGAAACACTTAAGCGTAAAAGTTCTTCAGGAAAAGACCTGATGCCATACATAATATTGATTCACAACAATCAAGTAGCATATACTAAAGAACAAATTGCAACTAAACACAGAATTACAACACATTTAGTTACGAAAGCATGACCAAACCATGTTGTTTTTATGTAAATGTGATACACTTAAAAGAATAAGTAGTTCATTATGCCATACATTTAATATTTAGGAACAAAAAATCAAGTAGGATATACGAAAAAAATAATGCCGACTAAACACAAAATTACAACACATTTAGTTACAAAGAATTTTTTTTTTCATCAATATATGTGATTGACTTGAACGAAAATGTAGCTCATGGACAGAATTGATCAATACATAATATTTAGGAACAAGAAATCAAGTAGCATATACGAAAAACATAATGTCGACTAAACACGGAATTACAACACATTTATTTACGAAAGCTTAACCAAACATGTTTTTTTCATCAAAACATGTGAAACACTTTAGCGTAAGAGTTGCTCAGGGAAAGACCTGATGCCATACATAATATTGATGCACAACAATCAAGTAGCATGTACTAAAGAACAAATTGCAACTAAACACAGAATTACAACACATTTAGTTACGAACGCATGACCAAACCATGTTGTTTTTATGTAAATGTGATACATTTAAAAGAATAAGTAGTTCATTATGCCATACATTTAATATTTAGGAACAAAAAATCAAGTAGCATGTACGAAAAACATAATGCCGACTAAACACGGAATTATAACACATTTATTTACGAAAGCATAACCAAACATGTTTTTTTTCATCCAAACATGTGAAACACTTAAGCGTAAAAGTTGCTCAGGGAAAGACCTGATGCCATACATAATATTGATGCACAACAATCAAGTAGCATATACTAAAGAACAAATTGCAACTAAACACAGAATTACAACACATTTAGTTACGAAAGCATGACCAAACCATGTTGTTTTTATGTAAATGTGATACACTTAAAAGAATAAGTAGTTCATTATGCCATACATTTAATATTTAGGAACAAAAAATCAAGTAGGATATACGAAAAAAATAATGCCGACTAAACACAAAATTACAACACATTTAGTTACAAAGAATTTTTTTTTTCATCAATATATGTGATTGACTTGAACGAAAATGTAGCTCATGGACAGAATTGATCAATACATAATATTTAGGAACAAGAAATCAAGTAGCATATACGAAAAACATAATGTCGACTAAACACGGAATTACAACACATTTATTTACGAAAGCTTAACCAAACATGTTTTTTTTCATCAAAACATGTGAAACACTTAAGCGTAAGAGTTGCTCAGGGAAAGACCTGATGCCATACATAATATTGATGCACAACAATCAAGTAGCATGTACTAAAGAACAAATTGCAACTAAACACAGAATTACAACACATTTAGTTACGAAAGCATGACCAAACCATGTTGTTTTTATGTAAATGTGATACATTTAAAAGAATAAGTAGTTCATTATGCCATACATTTAATATTTAGGAACAAAAAATCAAGTAGCATGTACGAAAAACATAATGCCGTCTAAACACGGAATTATAACACATTTATTTACGAAAGCATAACCAAACATGTTTTTTTTCATCAAAACATGTGAAACACTTAAGCGTAAAAGTTGCTCAGGGAAAGACCTGATGCCATACATAATATTGATGCACAACAATCAAGTAGCATATACTAAAGAACAAATTGCAACTAAACACAGAATTACAACACATTTAGTTACGAAAGCATGACCAAACCATGTTGTTTTTATGTAAATGTGATACACTTAAAAGAATAAGTAGTTCATTATGCCATACATTTAATATTTAGGAACAAAAAATCAAGTAGCATATACGAAAAACATAATGCCGACTAAACACGGAATTACAACACATTTATTTACGAAAGCTTAACCAAACATGTTTTTTTTCATCAAAACATTTGAAACACTTAAGCGTAAAAGTTCTTCAGGAAAAGACCTGATGCCATACATAATATTGATTCACAACAATCAAGTAGCATATAATAAAGAACAAATTGCAACTAAACACAGAATTACAACACATTTAGTTACGAAAGCATGACCAAACCATGTTGTTTTTATGTAAATGTGATACACTTAAAAGAATAAGTAGTTCATTATGCCATACATTTAATATTTAGGAACAAAAAATCAAGTAGGATATACGAAAAAAATAATGCCGACTAAACACAAAATTACAACACATTTAGTTACAAAGAATTTTTTTTTTCATCAATATATGTGATTGACTTGAACGAAAATGTAGCTCATGGACAGAATTGATCAATACATAATATTTAGGAACAAGAAATCAAGTAGCATATACGAAAAACATAATGCCGACTAAACACGGAATTACAACACATTTATTTACGAAAGCATAACCAAACATGTTTTTTTTCATCAAAACATGTGAAACACTTAAGCGTAAAAGTTGCTCAGGAAAGACCTGATGCCATACATAATATTGATGCACAACAATCAAGTAGCATATACTAAAGAACAAATTGCAACTAAACACAGAATTACAACACATTTAGTTACGAAAGCTTGACCAAACCATGTTGTTTTATGTAAATGTGATACACTTAAAAGAATAGGTATTTCATTATGCCATACATTTAATATTTAGGAACAAAAAAATCAAGTAGCATATACGAAAAACATAATGCCGACTAAACACGGAATTACAACACATTTATTTACGAAAGCTTAACCAAACATGTTTTTTTTCATCAAAACATATGAAACACTTAAGCGTAAAAGTTGCTCAGGGAAAGACCTGATGCCATACATAATATTGATGCACAACAATCAAGTAGCATATACTAAAGAACAAATTGCAACTAAACACAGAATTACAACACATTTAGTTACGAAAGCATGACCAAACCATGTTGTTGTTATGTAAATGTGATACACTTAAAAGAATAAGTAGTTCATTATGCCATACATTTAATATTTAGGAATAAAAAATCAAGTAGCATATACGAAAAACATAATGCCGACTAAACACGGAATTACAACAAATTTATTTACGAAAGCTTAACCAAACATGTTTTTTTTCATCAAAACATGTGAAACACTTAAGCGTAAGAGTTGCTCAGGGAAAGACCTGATGCCATACATAATATTGATGCACAACAATCAAGTAGCATGTACTAAAGAACAAATTGCAACTAAACACAGAATTACAACACATTTAGTTACGAAAGCATGACCAAACCATGTTGTTTTTATGTAAATGTGATACACTTAAAAGAATAAGTAGTTCATTATGCCATACATTTAATATTTAGGAACAAAAAATCAAGTAGGATATACGAAAAAAATAATGCCGACTAAACACAAAATTACAACACATTTAGTTACAAAGAATTTTTTTTTTCATCAATATATGTGATTGACTTGAACGATAATGTAGCTCATGGACAGACTTGATCAATACATAATATTTAGGAACAAGAAATCAAGTAGAATATACGAAAAACATAATGCCGACTAAACACGGAATTACAACACATTTATTTACGAAAGCTTAAGCAAACATGTTTTTTTTCATCAAAACATGTGAAACACTTAAGCGTAAAAGCTGCTCAGGGAAAGACCTGATGCCATACATAATATTGATGCACAACAATCAAGTAGCATATACTAAAGAACAAATTGCAACTAAACACAGAATTACAACACATTTAGTTACGAAAGCATGAGCAAACCATGTTGTTTTTATGTAAATGTGATACACTTAAAAGAATAAGTAGTTTATTATGCCATACATTTAATATTTAGGAACAAAAAATCAAGTAGCATATACGAAAAACATAATGCCGACTAAACACGGAATTACAACACATTTATTTACGAAAGCTTAACCAAACATGTTTTTTTTCATCAAAACATGTGAAACACTTAAGCGTAAAAGTTGCTCAGGGAAAGACCTGATGCCATACATAAAATTGATGCACAGCAATCAAGTAGCATATACTAAAGAACAAATTGCAACTAAACACAGAATTACAACACATTTAGTTACGAAAGCATGACCAAACCATGTTGTTTTTATGTAAATGTGATACACTTAAAAGAATAAGTAGTTCATTATGCCATACATTTAATATTTAGGAACAAAAAATCAAGTAGGATATACGAAAAAAATAATGCCGACTAAACACAAAATTACAACACATTTAGTTACAAAGAATTTTTTTTTTCATCAATATATGTGATTGACTTGAACGAAAATGTAGCTCATGGACAGAATTGATCAATACATAATATTTAGGAACAAGAAATCAAGTAGCATATACGAAAAACATAATGCCGACTAAACACGGAATTACAACACATTTATTTACGAAAGCATAACCAAACATGTTTTTTTTCATCAAAACATGTGAAACACTTAAGCGTAAAAGTTGCTCAGGGAAAGACCTGATGCCATACATAATATTGATGCACAACAATCAAGTAGCATATACTAAAGAACAAATTGCAACTAAACACAGAATTACAACACATTTAGTTACGAAAGCTTGACCAAACCATGTTGTTTTTATGTAAATGTGATACACTTAAAAGAATAGGTATTTCATTATGCCATACATTTAATATTTAGGAACAAAAAAATCAAGTAGCATATACGAAAAATATAATGCCGACTAAACACGGAATTACAACACATTTATTTACGAAAGCTTAACCAAACATGTTTTTTTTCATCAAAACATGTGAAACACTTAAGCGTAAAAGTTGCTCAGGGAAAGACCTGATGCCATACATAATATTGATGCACAACAATCAAGTAGCATATACTAAAGAACAAATTGCAACTAAACACAGAATTACAACACATTTAGTTACGAAAGCATGACAAAACCATGTTGTTTTTATGTAAATGTGATACACCTAAAAGAATAAGTAGTTCATTATGCCATACATTTAATATTTAGGAACAAAAAATCAAATAGCATATACGAAAAACATAATGCCGACTAAACACGGAATTAAAACACATTTATTTACGAAAGCTTAACCAAACATGTTTTTTTTCATCAAAACATTTGAAACACTTAAGCGTAAAAGTTCTTCAGGAAAAGACCTGATGCCATACATAATATTGATTCACAACAATCAAGTAGCATATAATAAAGAACAAATTGCAACTAAACACAGAATTACAACACATTTAGTTACGAAAGCATGACCAAACCATGTTGTTTTTATGTAAATGTGATACACTTAAAAGAATAAGTAGTTCATTATGCCATACATTTAATATTTAGGAACAAAAAATCAAGTAGGATATACGAAAAAAATAATGCCGACTAAACACAAAATTACAACACATTTAGTTACAAAGAATTTTTTTTTTCATCAATATATGTGATTGACTTGAACGAAAATGTAGCTCATGGACAGAATTGATCAATACATAATATTTAGGAACAAGAAATCAAGTAGCATATACGAAAAACATAATGCCGACTAAACACGGAATTACAACACATTTATTTACGAAAGCATAACCAAACATGTTTTTTTTCATCAAAACATGTGAAACACTTAAGCGTAAAAGTTGCTCAGGGAAAGACCTGATGCCATACATAATATTGATGCACAACAATCAAGTAGCATATACTAAAGAACAAATTGCAACTAAACACAGAATTACAACACATTTAGTTACGAAAGCTTGACCAAACCATGTTGTTTTTATGTAAATGTGATACACTTAAAAGAATAGGTATTTCATTATGCCATACATTTAATATTTAGGAACAAAAAAATCAAGTAGCATATACGAAAAATATAATGCCGACTAAACACGGAATTACAACACATTTATTTACGAAAGCTTAACCAAACATGTTTTTTTTCATCAAAACATGGGAAACACTTAAGCGTAAAAGTTGCTCAGGGAAAGACCTGATGCCATACATAATATTGATGCACAACAATCAAGTAGCATATACTAAAGAACAAATTGCAACTAAACACAGAATTACAACACATTTAGTTACGAAAGCTTGACCAAACCATGTTGTTTTATGTAAATGTGATACACTTAAAAGAATAGGTATTTCATTATGCCATACATTTAATATTTAGGAACAAAAAAATCAAGTAGCATATACGAAAAACATAATGCCGACTAAACACGGAATTACAACACATTTATTTACGAAAGCTTAACCAAACATGTTTTTTTTCATCAAAACATATGAAACACTTAAGCGTAAAAGTTGCTCAGGGAAAGACCTGATGCCATACATAATATTGATGCACAACAATCAAGTAGCATATACTAAAGAACAAATTGCAACTAAACACAGAATTACAACACATTTAGTTACGAAAGCATGACCAAACCATGTTGTTGTTATGTAAATGTGATACACTTAAAAGAATAAGTAGTTCATTATGCCATACATTTAATATTTAGGAATAAAAAATCAAGTAGCATATACGAAAAACATAATGCCGACTAAACACGGAATTACAACAAATTTATTTACGAAAGCTTAACCAAACATGTTTTTTTTCATCAAAACATGTGAAACACTTAAGCGTAAGAGTTGCTCAGGGAAAGACCTGATGCCATACATAATATTGATGCACAACAATCAAGTAGCATGTACTAAAGAACAAATTGCAACTAAACACAGAATTACAACACATTTAGTTACGAAAGCATGACCAAACCATGTTGTTTTTATGTAAATGTGATACACTTAAAAGAATAAGTAGTTCATTATGCCATACATTTAATATTTAGGAACAAAAAATCAAGTAGGATATACGAAAAAAATAATGCCGACTAAACACAAAATTACAACACATTTAGTTACAAAGAATTTTTTTTTTCATCAATATATGTGATTGACTTGAACGATAATGTAGCTCATGGACAGACTTGATCAATACATAATATTTAGGAACAAGAAATCAAGTAGAATATACGAAAAACATAATGCCGACTAAACACGGAATTACAACACATTTATTTACGAAAGCTTAAGCAAACATGTTTTTTTTCATCAAAACATGTGAAACACTTAAGCGTAAAAGCTGCTCAGGGAAAGACCTGATGCCATACATAATATTGATGCACAACAATCAAGTAGCATATACTAAAGAACAAATTGCAACTAAACACAGAATTACAACACATTTAGTTACGAAAGCATGAGCAAACCATGTTGTTTTTATGTAAATGTGATACACTTAAAAGAATAAGTAGTTTATTATGCCATACATTTAATATTTAGGAACAAAAAATCAAGTAGCATATACGAAAAACATAATGCCGACTAAACACGGAATTACAACACATTTATTTACGAAAGCTTAACCAAACATGTTTTTTTTCATCAAAACATGTGAAACACTTAAGCGTAAAAGTTGCTCAGGGAAAGACCTGATGCCATACATAAAATTGATGCACAGCAATCAAGTAGCATATACTAAAGAACAAATTGCAACTAAACACAGAATTACAACACATTTAGTTACGAAAGCATGACCAAACCATGTTGTTTTTATGTAAATGTGATACACTTAAAAGAATAAGTAGTTCATTATGCCATACATTTAATATTTAGGAACAAAAAATCAAGTAGGATATACGAAAAAAATAATGCCGACTAAACACAAAATTACAACACATTTAGTTACAAAGAATTTTTTTTTTCATCAATATATGTGATTGACTTGAACGAAAATGTAGCTCATGGACAGAATTGATCAATACATAATATTTAGGAACAAGAAATCAAGTAGCATATACGAAAAACATAATGTCGACTAAACACGGAATTACAACACATTTATTTACGAAAGCTTAACCAAACATGTTTTTTTTCATCAAAACATGTGAAACACTTAAGCGTAAAAGTTGCTCAGGGAAAGACCTGATGCCATACATAAAATTGATGCACAGCAATCAAGTAGCATATACTAAAGAACAAATTGCAACTAAACACAGAATTACAACACATTTAGTTACGAAAGCATGACCAAACCATGTTGTTTTTATGTAAATGTGATACACTTAAAAGAATAGGTATTTCATTATGCCATACATTTAATATTTAGGAACAAAAAAATCAAGTAGCATATACGAAAAATATAATGCCGACTAAACACGGAATTACAACACATTTATTTACGAAAGCTTAACCAAACATGTTTTTTTTCATCAAAACATGTGAAACACTTAAGCGTAAAAGTTGCTCAGGGAAAGACCTGATGCCATACATAATATTGATGCACAACAATCAAGTAGCATATACTAAAGAACAAATTGCAACTAAACACAGAATTACAACACATTTAGTTACGAAAGCATGACAAAACCATGTTGTTTTTATGTAAATGTGATACACCTAAAAGAATAAGTAGTTCATTATGCCATACATTTAATATTTAGGAACAAAAAATCAAATAGCATATACGAAAAACATAATGCCGACTAAACACGGAATTAAAACACATTTATTTACGAAAGCTTAACCAAACATGTTTTTTTTCATCAAAACATTTGAAACACTTAAGCGTAAAAGTTCTTCAGGAAAAGACCTGATGCCATACATAATATTGATTCACAACAATCAAGTAGCATATAATAAAGAACAAATTGCAACTAAACACAGAATTACAACACATTTAGTTACGAAAGCATGACCAAACCATGTTGTTTTTATGTAAATGTGATACACTTAAAAGAATAAGTAGTTCATTATGCCATACATTTAATATTTAGGAACAAAAAATCAAGTAGGATATACGAAAAAAATAATGCCGACTAAACACAAAATTACAACACATTTAGTTACAAAGAATTTTTTTTTTCATCAATATATGTGATTGACTTGAACGAAAATGTAGCTCATGGACAGAATTGATCAATACATAATATTTAGGAACAAGAAATCAAGTAGCATATACGAAAAACATAATGCCGACTAAACACGGAATTACAACACATTTATTTACGAAAGCATAACCAAACATGTTTTTTTTCATCAAAACATGTGAAACACTTAAGCGTAAGAGTTGCTCAGGGAAAGACCTGATGCCATACATAATATTGATGCACAACAATCAAGTAGCATGTACTAAAGAACAAATTGCAACTAAACACAGAATTACAACACATTTAGTTACGAAAGCTTGACCAAACCATGTTGTTTTTATGTAAATGTGATACACTTAAAAGAATAGGTATTTCATTATGCCATACATTTAATATTTAGGAACAAAAAAATCAAGTAGCATATACGAAAAATATAATGCCGACTAAACACGGAATTACAACACATTTATTTACGAAAGCTTAACCAAACATGTTTTTTTTCATCAAAACATGGGAAACACTTAAGCGTAAAAGTTGCTCAGGGAAAGACCTGATGCCATACATAATATTGATGCACAACAATCAAGTAGCATATACTAAAGAACAAATTGCAACTAAACACAGAATTACAACACATTTAGTTACGAAAGCTTGACCAAACCATGTTGTTTTATGTAAATGTGATACACTTAAAAGAATAGGTATTTCATTATGCCATACATTTAATATTTAGGAACAAAAAAATCAAGTAGCATATACGAAAAACATAATGCCGACTAAACACGGAATTACAACACATTTATTTACGAAAGCTTAACCAAACATGTTTTTTTTCATCAAAACATATGAAACACTTAAGCGTAAAAGTTGCTCAGGGAAAGACCTGATGCCATACATAATATTGATGCACAACAATCAAGTAGCATATACTAAAGAACAAATTGCAACTAAACACAGAATTACAACACATTTAGTTACGAAAGCATGACCAAACCATGTTGTTGTTATGTAAATGTGATACACTTAAAAGAATAAGTAGTTCATTATGCCATACATTTAATATTTAGGAATAAAAAATCAAGTAGCATATACGAAAAACATAATGCCGACTAAACACGGAATTACAACAAATTTATTTACGAAAGCTTAACCAAACATGTTTTTTTTCATCAAAACATGTGAAACACTTAAGCGTAAGAGTTGCTCAGGGAAAGACCTGATGCCATACATAATATTGATGCACAACAATCAAGTAGCATGTACTAAAGAACAAATTGCAACTAAACACAGAATTACAACACATTTAGTTACGAAAGCATGACCAAACCATGTTGTTTTTATGTAAATGTGATACACTTAAAAGAATAAGTAGTTCATTATGCCATACATTTAATATTTAGGAACAAAAAATCAAGTAGGATATACGAAAAAAATAATGCCGACTAAACACAAAATTACAACACATTTAGTTACAAAGAATTTTTTTTTTCATCAATATATGTGATTGACTTGAACGATAATGTAGCTCATGGACAGACTTGATCAATACATAATATTTAGGAACAAGAAATCAAGTAGAATATACGAAAAACATAATGCCGACTAAACACGGAATTACAACACATTTATTTACGAAAGCTTAAGCAAACATGTTTTTTTTCATCAAAACATGTGAAACACTTAAGCGTAAAAGCTGCTCAGGGAAAGACCTGATGCCATACATAATATTGATGCACAACAATCAAGTAGCATATACTAAAGAACAAATTGCAACTAAACACAGAATTACAACACATTTAGTTACGAAAGCATGAGCAAACCATGTTGTTTTTATGTAAATGTGATACACTTAAAAGAATAAGTAGTTTATTATGCCATACATTTAATATTTAGGAACAAAAAATCAAGTAGCATATACGAAAAACATAATGCCGACTAAACACGGAATTACAACACATTTATTTACGAAAGCTTAACCAAACATGTTTTTTTTCATCAAAACATGTGAAACACTTAAGCGTAAAAGTTGCTCAGGGAAAGACCTGATGCCATACATAAAATTGATGCACAGCAATCAAGTAGCATATACTAAAGAACAAATTGCAACTAAACACAGAATTACAACACATTTAGTTACGAAAGCATGACCAAACCATGTTGTTTTTATGTAAATGTGATACACTTAAAAGAATAAGTAGTTCATTATGCCATACATTTAATATTTAGGAACAAAAAATCAAGTAGGATATACGAAAAAAATAATGCCGACTAAACACAAAATTACAACACATTTAGTTACAAAGAATTTTTTTTTTCATCAATATATGTGATTGACTTGAACGAAAATGTAGCTCATGGACAGAATTGATCAATACATAATATTTAGGAACAAGAAATCAAGTAGCATATACGAAAAACATAATGCCGACTAAACACGGAATTACAACACATTTATTTACGAAAGCATAACCAAACATGTTTTTTTTCATCAAAACATGTGAAACACTTAAGCGTAAAAGTTGCTCAGGGAAAGACCTGATGCCATACATAATATTGATGCACAACAATCAAGTAGCATATACTAAAGAACAAATTGCAACTAAACACAGAATTACAACACATTTAGTTACGAAAGCTTGACCAAACCATGTTGTTTTTATGTAAATGTGATACACTTAAAAGAATAGGTATTTCATTATGCCATACATTTAATATTTAGGAACAAAAAAATCAAGTAGCATATACGAAAAATATAATGCCGACTAAACACGGAATTACAACACATTTATTTACGAAAGCTTAACCAAACATGTTTTTTTTCATCAAAACATGTGAAACACTTAAGCGTAAAAGTTGCTCAGGGAAAGACCTGATGCCATACATAATATTGATGCACAACAATCAAGTAGCATATACTAAAGAACAAATTGCAACTAAACACAGAATTACAACACATTTAGTTACGAAAGCATGACAAAACCATGTTGTTTTTATGTAAATGTGATACACCTAAAAGAATAAGTAGTTCATTATGCCATACATTTAATATTTAGGAACAAAAAATCAAATAGCATATACGAAAAACATAATGCCGACTAAACACGGAATTAAAACACATTTATTTACGAAAGCTTAACCAAACATGTTTTTTTTCATCAAAACATTTGAAACACTTAAGCGTAAAAGTTCTTCAGGAAAAGACCTGATGCCATACATAATATTGATTCACAACAATCAAGTAGCATATAATAAAGAACAAATTGCAACTAAACACAGAATTACAACACATTTAGTTACGAAAGCATGACCAAACCATGTTGTTTTTATGTAAATGTGATACACTTAAAAGAATAAGTAGTTCATTATGCCATACATTTAATATTTAGGAACAAAAAATCAAGTAGGATATACGAAAAAAATAATGCCGACTAAACACAAAATTACAACACATTTAGTTACAAAGAATTTTTTTTTTCATCAATATATGTGATTGACTTGAACGAAAATGTAGCTCATGGACAGAATTGATCAATACATAATATTTAGGAACAAGAAATCAAGTAGCATATACGAAAAACATAATGCCGACTAAACACGGAATTACAACACATTTATTTACGAAAGCATAACCAAACATGTTTTTTTTCATCAAAACATGTGAAACACTTAAGCGTAAAAGTTGCTCAGGGAAAGACCTGATGCCATACATAATATTGATGCACAACAATCAAGTAGCATATACTAAAGAACAAATTGCAACTAAACACAGAATTACAACACATTTAGTTACGAAAGCTTGACCAAACCATGTTGTTTTTATGTAAATGTGATACACTTAAAAGAATAGGTATTTCATTATGCCATACATTTAATATTTAGGAACAAAAAAATCAAGTAGCATATACGAAAAATATAATGCCGACTAAACACGGAATTACAACACATTTATTTACGAAAGCTTAACCAAACATGTTTTTTTTCATCAAAACATGGGAAACACTTAAGCGTAAAAGTTGCTCAGGGAAAGACCTGATGCCATACATAATATTGATGCACAACAATCAAGTAGCATATACTAAAGAACAAATTGCAACTAAACACAGAATTACAACACATTTAGTTACGAAAGCTTGACCAAACCATGTTGTTTTATGTAAATGTGATACACTTAAAAGAATAGGTATTTCATTATGCCATACATTTAATATTTAGGAACAAAAAAATCAAGTAGCATATACGAAAAACATAATGCCGACTAAACACGGAATTACAACACATTTATTTACGAAAGCTTAACCAAACATGTTTTTTTTCATCAAAACATATGAAACACTTAAGCGTAAAAGTTGCTCAGGGAAAGACCTGATGCCATACATAATATTGATGCACAACAATCAAGTAGCATATACTAAAGAACAAATTGCAACTAAACACAGAATTACAACACATTTAGTTACGAAAGCATGACCAAACCATATTGTTGTTATGTAAATGTGATACACTTAAAAGAATAAGTAGTTCATTATGCCATACATTTAATATTTAGGAATAAAAAATCAAGTAGCATATACGAAAAACATAATGCCGACTAAACACGGAATTACAACAAATTTATTTACGAAAGCTTAACCAAACATGTTTTTTTTCATCAAAACATGTGAAACACTTAAGCGTAAGAGTTGCTCAGGGAAAGACCTGATGCCATACATAATATTGATGCACAACAATCAAGTAGCATGTACTAAAGAACAAATTGCAACTAAACACAGAATTACAACACATTTAGTTACGAAAGCATGACCAAACCATGTTGTTTTTATGTAAATGTGATACACTTAAAAGAATAAGTAGTTCATTATGCCATACATTTAATATTTAGGAACAAAAAATCAAGTAAGATATACGAAAAAAATAATGCCGACTAAACACAAAATTACAACACATTTAGTTACAAAGAATTTTTTTTTTCATCAATATATGTGATTGACTTGAACGATAATGTAGCTCATGGACAGACTTGATCAATACATAATATTTAGGAACAAGAAATCAAGTAGAATATACGAAAAACATAATGCCGACTAAACACGGAATTACAACACATTTATTTACGAAAGCTTAAGCAAACATGTTTTTTTTCATCAAAACATGTGAAACACTTAAGCGTAAAAGCTGCTCAGGGAAAGACCTGATGCCATACATAATATTGATGCACAACAATCAAGTAGCATATACTAAAGAACAAATTGCAACTAAACACAGAATTACAACACATTTAGTTACGAAAGCATGAGCAAACCATGTTGTTTTTATGTAAATGTGATACACTTAAAAGAATAAGTAGTTTATTATGCCATACATTTAATATTTAGGAACAAAAAATCAAGTAGCATATACGAAAAACATAATGCCGACTAAACACGGAATTACAACACATTTATTTACGAAAGCTTAACCAAACATGTTTTTTTTCATCAAAACATGTGAAACACTTAAGCGTAAAAGTTGCTCAGGGAAAGACCTGATGCCATACATAAAATTGATGCACAGCAATCAAGTAGCATATACTAAAGAACAAATTGCAACTAAACACAGAATTACAACACATTTAGTTACGAAAGCATGACCAAACCATGTTGTTTTTATGTAAATGTGATACACTTAAAAGAATAAGTAGTTCATTATGCCATACATTTAATATTTAGGAACAAAAAATCAAGTAGGATATACGAAAAAAATAATGCCGACTAAACACAAAATTACAACACATTTAGTTACAAAGAATTTTTTTTTTCATCAATATATGTGATTGACTTGAACGAAAATGTAGCTCATGGACAGAATTGATCAATACATAATATTTAGGAACAAGAAATCAAGTAGCATATACGAAAAACATAATGTCGACTAAACACGGAATTACAACACATTTATTTACGAAAGCTTAACCAAACATGTTTTTTTTCATCAAAACATGTGAAACACTTAAGCGTAAAAGTTGCTCAGGGAAAGACCTGATGCCATACATAAAATTGATGCACAGCAATCAAGTAGCATATACTAAAGAACAAATTGCAACTAAACACAGAATTACAACACATTTAGTTACGAAAGCATGACCAAACCATGTTGTTTTTATGTAAATGTGATACACTTAAAAGAATAAGTAGTTCATTATGCCATACATTTAATATTTAGGAACAAAAAATCAAGTAGGATATACGAAAAAAATAATGCCGACTAAACACAAAATTACAACACATTTAGTTACAAAGAATTTTTTTTTTCATCAATATATGTGATTGACTTGAACGAAAATGTAGCTCATGGACAGAATTGATCAATACATAATATTTAGGAACAAGAAATCAAGTAGCATATACGAAAAACATAATGCCGACTAAACACGGAATTACAACACATTTATTTACGAAAGCATAACCAAACATGTTTTTTTTCATCAAAACATGTGAAACACTTAAGCGTAAAAGTTGCTCAGGGAAAGACCTGATGCCATACATAATATTGATGCACAACAATCAAGTAGCATATACTAAAGAACAAATTGCAACTAAACACAGAATTACAACACATTTAGTTACGAAAGCTTGACCAAACCATGTTGTTTTTATGTAAATGTGATACACTTAAAAGAATAGGTATTTCATTATGCCATACATTTAATATTTAGGAACAAAAAAATCAAGTAGCATATACGAAAAATATAATGCCGACTAAACACGGAATTACAACACATTTATTTACGAAAGCTTAACCAAACATGTTTTTTTTCATCAAAACATGTGAAACACTTAAGCGTAAAAGTTGCTCAGGGAAAGACCTGATGCCATACATAATATTGATGCACAACAATCAAGTAGCATATACTAAAGAACAAATTGCAACTAAACACAGAATTACAACACATTTAGTTACGAAAGCATGACAAAACCATGTTGTTTTTATGTAAATGTGATACACCTAAAAGAATAAGTAGTTCATTATGCCATACATTTAATATTTAGGAACAAAAAATCAAATAGCATATACGAAAAACATAATGCCGACTAAACACGGAATTAAAACACATTTATTTACGAAAGCTTAACCAAACATGTTTTTTTTCATCAAAACATTTGAAACACTTAAGCGTAAAAGTTCTTCAGGAAAAGACCTGATGCCATACATAATATTGATTCACAACAATCAAGTAGCATATAATAAAGAACAAATTGCAACTAAACACAGAATTACAACACATTTAGTTACGAAAGCATGACCAAACCATGTTGTTTTTATGTAAATGTGATACACTTAAAAGAATAAGTAGTTCATTATGCCATACATTTAATATTTAGGAACAAAAAATCAAGTAGGATATACGAAAAAAATAATGCCGACTAAACACAAAATTACAACACATTTAGTTACAAAGAATTTTTTTTTTCATCAATATATGTGATTGACTTGAACGAAAATGTAGCTCATGGACAGAATTGATCAATACATAATATTTAGGAACAAGAAATCAAGTAGCATATACGAAAAACATAATGTCGACTAAACACGGAATTACAACACATTTATTTACGAAAGCTTAACCAAACATGTTTTTTTTCATCAAAACATGTGAAACACTTAAGCGTAAGAGTTGCTCAGGGAAAGACCTGATGCCATACATAATATTGATGCACAACAATCAAGTAGCATGTACTAAAGAACAAATTGCAACTAAACACAGAATTACAACACATTTAGTTACGAAAGCATGACCAAACCATGTTGTTTTTATGTAAATGTGATACATTTAAAAGAATAAGTAGTTCATTATGCCATACATTTAATATTTAGGAACAAAAAATCAAGTAGCATGTACGAAAAACATAATGCCGACTAAACACGGAATTATAACACATTTATTTACGAAAGCATAACCAAACATGTTTTTTTTCATCCAAACATGTGAAACACTTAAGCGTAAAAGTTGCTCAGGGAAAGACCTGATGCCATACATAATATTGATGCACAACAATCAAGTAGCATATACTAAAGAACAAATTGCAACTAAACACAGAATTACAACACATGTAGTTACGAAAGCATGACCAAACCATGTTGTTTTTATGTAAATGTGATACACTTAAAAGAATAAGTAGTTCATTATGCCATACATTTAATATTTAGGAACAAAAAATCAAGTAGCATATACGAAAAACATAATGCCGACTAAACACGGAATTACAACACATTTATTTACGAAAGCTTAACCAAACATGTTTTTTTTCATCAAAACATTTGAAACACTTAAGCGTAAAAGTTCTTCAGGAAAAGACCTGATGCCATACATAATATTGATTCACAACAATCAAGTAGCATATACTAAAGAACAAATTGCAACTAAACACAGAATTACAACACATTTAGTTACGAAAGCATGACCAAACCATGTTGTTTTTATGTAAATGTGATACACTTAAAAGAATAAGTAGTTCATTATGCCATACATTTAATATTTAGGAACAAAAAATCAAGTAGGATATACGAAAAAAATAATGCCGACTAAACACAAAATTACAACACATTTAGTTACAAAGAATTTTTTTTTTCATCAATATATGTGATTGACTTGAACGAAAATGTAGCTCATGGACAGAATTGATCAATACATAATATTTAGGAACAAGAAATCAAGTAGCATATACGAAAAACATAATGTCGACTAAACACGGAATTACAACACATTTATTTACGAAAGCTTAACCAAACATGTTTTTTTTCATCAAAACATGTGAAACACTTAAGCGTAAGAGTTGCTCAGGGAAAGACCTGATGCCATACATAATATTGATGCACAACAATCAAGTAGCATATACTAAAGAACAAATTGCAACTAAACACAGAATTACAACACATTTAGTTACGAAAGCATGACCAAACCATGTTGTTTTTATGTAAATGTGATACACTTAAAAGAATAAGTAGTTCATTATGCCATACATTTAATATTTAGGAACAAAAAATCAAGTAGCATATACGAAAAACATAATGCCGACTAAACACGGAATTACAACACATTTATTTACGAAAGCTTAACCAAACATGTTTTTTTTCATCAAAACATTTGAAACACTTAAGCGTAAAAGTTCTTCAGGAAAAGACCTGATGCCATACATAATATTGATTCACAACAATCAAGTAGCATATAATAAAGAACAAATTGCAACTAAACACAGAATTACAACACATTTAGTTACGAAAGCATGACCAAACCATGTTGTTTTTATGTAAATGTGATACACTTAAAAGAATAAGTAGTTCATTATGCCATACATTTAATATTTAGGAATAAAAAATCAAGTAGCATATACGAAAAACATAATGCCGACTAAACACGGAATTACAACAAATTTATTTACGAAAGCTTAACCAAACATGTTTTTTTTCATCAAAACATGTGAAACACTTAAGCGTAAGAGTTGCTCAGGGAAAGACCTGATGCCATACATAATATTGATGCACAACAATCAAGTAGCATGTACTAAAGAACAAATTGCAACTAAACACAGAATTACAACACATTTAGTTACGAAAGCATGACCAAACCATGTTGTTTTTATGTAAATGTGATACACTTAAAAGAATAAGTAGTTCATTATGCCATACATTTAATATTTAGGAACAAAAAATCAAGTAGGATATACGAAAAAAATAATGCCGACTAAACACAAAATTACAACACATTTAGTTACAAAGAATTTTTTTTTTCATCAATATATGTGATTGACTTGAACGATAATGTAGCTCATGGACAGACTTGATCAATACATAATATTTAGGAACAAGAAATCAAGTAGAATATACGAAAAACATAATGTGGACTAAACACGGAATTACAACACATTTATTTACGAAAGCTTAACCAAACATGTTTTTTTTCATCAAAACATGTGAAACACTTAAGCGTAAGAGTTGCTCAGGGAAAGACCTGATGCCATACATAATATTGATGCACAACAATCAAGTAGCATGTACTAAAGAACAAATTGCAACTAAACACAGAATTACAACACATTTAGTTACGAAAGCATGACCAAACCATGTTGTTTTTATGTAAATGTGATACATTTAAAAGAATAAGTAGTTCATTATGCCATACATTTAATATTTAGGAACAAAAAATCAAGTAGCATGTACAAAAAACATAATGCCGACTAAACACGGAATTATAACACATTTATTTACGAAAGCATAACCAAACATGTTTTTTTTCATCAAAACATGTGAAACACTTAAGCGTAAAAGTTGCTCAGGGAAAGACCTGATGCCATACATAATATTGATGCACAACAATCAAGTAGCATATACTAAAGAACAAATTGCAACTAAACACAGAATTACAACACATTTAGTTACGAAAGCATGACCAAACCATGTTGTTTTTATGTAAATGTGATACACTTAAAAGAATAAGTAGTTCATTATGCCATACATTTAATATTTAGGAACAAAAAATCAAGTAGCATATACGAAAAACATAATGCCGACTAAACACGGAATTACAACACATTTATTTACGAAAGCTTAACCAAACATGTTTTTTTTCATCAAAACATTTGAAACACTTAAGCGTAAAAGTTCTTCAGGAAAAGACCTGATGCCATACATAATATTGATTCACAACAATCAAGTAGCATATACTAAAGAACAAATTGCAACTAAACACAGAATTACAACACATTTAGTTACGAAAGCATGACCAAACCATGTTGTTTTTATGTAAATGTGATACACTTAAAAGAATAAGTAGTTCATTATGCCATACATTTAATATTTAGGAACAAAAAATCAAGTAGGGTATACGAAAAAAATAATGCCGACTAAACACAAAATTACAACACATTTAGTTACAAAGAATTTTTTTTTTCATCAATATATGTGATTGACTTGAACGAAAATGTAGCTCATGGACAGAATTGATCAATACATAATATTTAGGAACAAGAAATCAAGTAGCATATACGAAAAACATAATGTCGACTAAACACGGAATTACAACACATTTATTTACGAAAGCTTAACCAAACATGTTTTTTTTCATCAAAACATGTGAAACACTTAAGCGTAAGAGTTGCTCAGGGAAAGACCTGATGCCATACATAATATTGATGCACAACAATCAAGTAGCATGTACTAAAGAACAAATTGCAACTAAACACAGAATTACAACACATTTAGTTACGAAAGCATGACCAAACCATGTTGTTTTTATGTAAATGTGATACATTTAAAAGAATAAGTAGTTCATTATGCCATACATTTAATATTTAGGAACAAAAAATCAAGTAGCATATACGAAAAACATAATGCCGACTAAACACGGAATTACAACACATTTATTTACGAAAGCTTAACCAAACATGTTTTTTTTCATCAAAACATTTGAAACAGTTAAGCGTAAAAGTTCTTCAGGAAAAGACCTGATGCCATACATAATATTGATTCACAACAATCAAGTAGCATATAATAAAGAACAAATTGCAACTAAACACAGAATTACAACACATTTAGTTACGAAAGCATGACCAAACCATGTTGTTTTTATGTAAATGTGATACACTTAAAAGAATAAGTAGTTCATTATGCCATACATTTAATATTTAGGAACAAAAAATCAAGTAGGATATACGAAAAAAATAATGCCGACTAAACACAAAATTACAACACATTTAGTTACAAAGAATTTTTTTTTTCATCAATATATGTGATTGACTTGAACGAAAATGTAGCTCATGGACAGAATTGATCAATACATAATATTTAGGAACAAGAAATCAAGTAGCATATACGAAAAACATAATGCCGACTAAACACGGAATTACAACACATTTATTTACGAAAGCATAACCAAACATGTTTTTTTTCATCAAAACATGTGAAACACTTAAGCGTAAAAGTTGCTCAGGGAAAGACCTGATGCCATACATAATATTGATGCACAACAATCAAGTAGCATATACTAAAGAACAAATTGCAACTAAACACAGAATTACAACACATTTAGTTACGAAAGCTTGACCAAACCATGTTGTTTTATGTAAATGTGATACACTTAAAAGAATAGGTATTTCATTATGCCATACATTTAATATTTAGGAACAAAAAAATCAAGTAGCATATACGAAAAACATAATGCCGACTAAACACGGAATTACAACACATTTATTTACGAAAGCTTAACCAAACATGTTTTTTTTCATCAAAACATATGAAACACTTAAGCGTAAAAGTTGCTCAGGGAAAGACCTGATGCCATACATAATATTGATGCACAACAATCAAGTAGCATATACGAAAGAACAAATTGCAACTAAACACAGAATTACAACACATTTAGTTACGAAAGCATGACCAAACCATGTTGTTGTTATGTAAATGTGATACACTTAAAAGAATAAGTAGTTCATTATGCCATACATTTAATATTTAGGAACAAAAAATCAAGTAGCATGTACGAAAAACATAATGCCGACTAAACACGGAATTATAACACATTTATTTACGAAAGCATAACCAAACATGTTTTTTTTCATCAAAACATGTGAAACACTTAAGCGTAAAAGTTGCTCAGGGAAAGACCTGATGCCATACATAATATTGATGCACAACAATCAAGTAGCATATACTAAAGAACAAATTGCAACTAAACACAGAATTACAACACATTTAGTTACGAAAGCATGACCAAACCATGTTGTTTTTATGTAAATGTGATACACTTAAAAGAATAAGTAGTTCATTATGCCATACATTTAATATTTAGGAACAAAAAATCAAGTAGCATATACGAAAAACATAATGCCGACTAAACACGGAATTACAACACATTTATTTACGAAAGCTTAACCAAACATGTTTTTTTTCATCAAAACATTTGAAACACTTAAGCGTAAAAGTTCTTCAGGAAAAGACCTGATGCCATACATAATATTGATTCACAACAATCAAGTAGCATATACTAAAGAACAAATTGCAACTAAACACAGAATTACAACACATTTAGTTACGAAAGCATGACCAAACCATGTTGTTTTTATGTAAATGTGATACACTTAAAAGAATAAGTAGTTCATTATGCCATACATTTAATATTTAGGAACAAAAAATCAAGTAGGATATACGAAAAAAATAATGCCGACTAAACACAAAATTACAACACATTTAGTTACAAAGAATTTTTTTTTTCATCAATATATGTGATTGACTTGAACGAAAATGTAGCTCATGGACAGAATTGATCAATACATAATATTTAGGAACAAGAAATCAAGTAGCATATACGAAAAACATAATGTCGACTAAACACGGAATTACAACACATTTATTTACGAAAGCTTAACCAAACATGTTTTTTTTCATCAAAACATGTGAAACACTTAAGCGTAAGAGTTGCTCAGGGAAAGACCTGATGCCATACATAATATTGATGCACAACAATCAAGTAGCATGTACTAAAGAACAAATTGCAACTAAACACAGAATTACAACACATTTAGTTACGAAAGCATGACCAAACCATGTTGTTTTTATGTAAATGTGATACATTTAAAAGAATAAGTAGTTCATTATGCCATACATTTAATATTTAGGAACAAAAAATCAAGTAGCATGTACGAAAAACATAATGCCGACTAAACACGGAATTATAACACATTTATTTACGAAAGCATAACCAAACATGTTTTTTTTCATCCAAACATGTGAAACACTTAAGCGTAAAAGTTGCTCAGGGAAAGACCTGATGCCATACATAATATTGATGCACAACAATCAAGTAGCATATACTAAAGAACAAATTGCAACTAAACACAGAATTACAACACATGTAGTTACGAAAGCATGACCAAACCATGTTGTTTTTATGTAAATGTGATACACTTAAAAGAATAAGTAGTTCATTATGCCATACATTTAATATTTAGGAACAAAAAATCAAGTAGCATATACGAAAAACATAATGCCGACTAAACACGGAATTACAACACATTTATTTACGAAAGCATAACCAAACATGTTTTTTTTCATCAAAACATGTGAAACACTTAAGCGTAAAAGTTGCTCAGGGAAAGACCTGATGCCATACATAATATTGATGCACAACAATCAAGTAGCATATACTAAAGAACAAATTGCAACTAAACACAGAATTACAACACATTTAGTTACGAAAGCATGACCAAACCATGTTGTTTTTATGTAAATGTGATACACTTAAAAGAATAAGTAGTTCATTATGCCATACATTTAATATTTAGGAACAAAAAATCAAGTAGCATATACGAAAAACATAATGCCGACTAAACACGGAATTACAACACATTTATTTACGAAAGCTTAACCAAACATGTTTTTTTTCATCAAAACATTTGAAACACTTAAGCGTAAAAGTTCTTCAGGAAAAGACCTGATGCCATACATAATATTGATTCACAACAATCAAGTAGCATATACTAAAGAACAAATTGCAACTAAACACAGAATTACAACACATTTAGTTACGAAAGCATGACCAAACCATGTTGTTTTTATGTAAATGTGATACACTTAAAAGAATAAGTAGTTCATTATGCCATACATTTAATATTTAGGAACAAAAAATCAAGTAGGATATACGAAAAAAATAATGCCGACTAAACACAAAATTACAACACATTTAGTTACAAAGAATTTTTTTTTTCATCAATATATGTGATTGACTTGAACGAAAATGTAGCTCATGGACAGAATTGATCAATACATAATATTTAGGAACAAGAAATCAAGTAGCATATACGAAAAACATAATGCCGACTAAACACGGAATTACAACACATTTATTTACGAAAGCATAACCAAACATGTTTTTTTTCATCAAAACATGTGAAACACTTAAGCGTAAAAGTTGCTCAGGGAAAGACCTGATGCCATACATAATATTGATGCACAACAATCAAGTAGCATATACTAAAGAACAAATTGCAACTAAACACAGAATTACAACACATTTAGTTACGAAAGCTTGACCAAACCATGTTGTTTTTATGTAAATGTGATACACTTAAAAGAATAGGTATTTCATTATGCCATACATTTAATATTTAGGAACAAAAAAATCAAGTAGCATATACGAAAAATATAATGCCGACTAAACACGGAATTACAACACATTTATTTACGAAAGCTTAACCAAACATGTTTTTTTTCATCAAAACATGGGAAACACTTAAGCGTAAAAGTTGCTCAGGGAAAGACCTGATGCCATACATAATATTGATGCACAACAATCAAGTAGCATATACTAAAGAACAAATTGCAACTAAACACAGAATTACAACACATTTAGTTACGAAAGCTTGACCAAACCATGTTGTTTTATGTAAATGTGATACACTTAAAAGAATAGGTATTTCATTATGCCATACATTTAATATTTAGGAACAAAAAAATCAAGTAGCATATACGAAAAACATAATGCCGACTAAACACGGAATTACAACACATTTATTTACGAAAGCTTAACCAAACATGTTTTTTTTCATCAAAACATATGAAACACTTAAGCGTAAAAGTTGCTCAGGGAAAGACCTGATGCCATACATAATATTGATGCACAACAATCAAGTAGCATATACTAAAGAACAAATTGCAACTAAACACAGAATTACAACACATTTAGTTACGAAAGCATGACCAAACCATGTTGTTGTTATGTAAATGTGATACACTTAAAAGAATAAGTAGTTCATTATGCCATACATTTAATATTTAGGAAAAAAAAATCAAGTAGCATATACGAAAAACATAATGCCGACTAAACACGGAATTACAACAAATTTATTTACGAAAGCTTAACCAAACATGTTTTTTTTCATCAAAACATGTGAAACACTTAAGCGTAAGAGTTGCTCAGGGAAAGACCTGATGCCATACATAATATTGATGCACAACAATCAAGTAGCATGTACTAAAGAACAAATTGCAACTAAACACAGAATTACAACACATTTAGTTACGAAAGCATGACCAAACCATGTTGTTTTTATGTAAATGTGATACACTTAAAAGAATAAGTAGTTCATTATGCCATACATTTAATATTTAGGAACAAAAAATCAAGTAGGATATACGAAAAAAATAATGCCGACTAAACACAAAATTACAACACATTTAGTTACAAAGAATTTTTTTTTTCATCAATATATGTGATTGACTTGAACGATAATGTAGCTCATGGACAGACTTGATCAATACATAATATTTAGGAACAAGAAATCAAGTAGAATATACGAAAAACATAATGTGGACTAAACACGGAATTACAACACATTTATTTACGAAAGCTTAACCAAACATGTTTTTTTTCATCAAAACATGTGAAACACTTAAGCGTAAGAGTTGCTCAGGGAAAGACCTGATGCCATACATAATATTGATGCACAACAATCAAGTAGCATGTACTAAAGAACAAATTGCAACTAAACACAGAATTACAACACATTTAGTTACGAAAGCATGACCAAACCATGTTGTTTTTATGTAAATGTGATACATTTAAAAGAATAAGTAGTTCATTATGCCATACATTTAATATTTAGGAACAAAAAATCAAGTAGCATGTACGAAAAACATAATGCCGACTAAACACGGAATTATAACACATTTATTTACGAAAGCATAACCAAACATGTTTTTTTTCATCAAAACATGTGAAACACTTAAGCGTAAAAGTTGCTCAGGGAAAGACCTGATGCCATACATAATATTGATGCACAACAATCAAGTAGCATATACTAAAGAACAAATTGCAACTAAACACAGAATTACAACACATTTAGTTACGAAAGCATGACCAAACCATGTTGTTTTTATGTAAATGTGATACACTTAAAAGAATAAGTAGTTCATTATGCCATACATTTAATATTTAGGAACAAAAAATCAAGTAGCATATACGAAAAACATAATGCCGACTAAACACGGAATTACAACACATTTATTTACGAAAGCTTAACCAAACATGTTTTTTTTCATCAAAACATTTGAAACACTTAAGCGTAAAAGTTCTTCAGGAAAAGACCTGATGCCATACATAATATTGATTCACAACAATCAAGTAGCATATACTAAAGAACAAATTGCAACTAAACACAGAATTACAACACATTTAGTTACGAAAGCATGACCAAACCATGTTGTTTTTATGTAAATGTGATACACTTAAAAGAATAAGTAGTTTATTATGCCATACATTTAATATTTAGGAACAAAAATTCAAGTAGCATATACGAAAAACATAATACCGACTAAACACGGAATTACAACACATTTATTTACGAAAGCTTAACCAAACATGTTTTTTTTCATCAAAACATGTGAAAAACTTAAGCGTAAAAGTTGCTCAGGGAAAGACCTGATGCCATACATAATATTGATGCACAACAATCAAGTAGCATATACTAAAGAACAAATTGCAACTAAACACAGAATTACAACACATTTAGTTACGAAAGCATGACCAAACCATGTTGTTTTTATGTAAATGTGATACACTTAAAAGAATAAGTAGTTCATTATGCCATACATTTAATATTTAGGAACAAAAAATCAAGTAGGATATACGAAAAAAATAATGCCGACTAAACACAAAATTACAACACATTTAGTTACAAAGAATTTTTTTTTTCATCAATATATGTGATTGACTTGAACGAAAATGTAGCTCATGGACAGAATTGATCAATACATAATATTTAGGAACAAGAAATCAAGTAGCATATACGAAAAACATAATGTCGACTAAACACGGAATTACAACACATTTATTTACGAAAGCTTAACCAAACATGTTTTTTTTCATCAAAACATGTGAAACACTTAAGCGTAAGAGTTGCTCAGGGAAAGACCTGATGCCATACATAATATTGATGCACAACAATCAAGTAGCATGTACTAAAGAACAAATTGCAACTAAACACAGAATTACAACACATTTAGTTACGAAAGCATGACCAAACCATGTTGTTTTTATGTAAATGTGATACATTTAAAAGAATAAGTAGTTCATTATGCCATACATTTAATATTTAGGAACAAAAAATCAAGTAGCTTGTACGAAAAACATAATGCCGACTAAACACGGAATTATAACACATTTATTTACGAAAGCATAACCAAACATGTTTTTTTTCATCCAAACATGTGAAACACTTAAGCGTAAAAGTTGCTCAGGGAAAGACCTGATGCCATACATAATATTGATGCACAACAATCAAGTAGCATATACTAAAGAACAAATTGCAACTAAACACAGAATTACAACACATGTAGTTACGAAAGCATGACCAAACCATGTTGTTTTTATGTAAATGTGATACACTTAAAAGAATAAGTAGTTCATTATGCCATACATTTAATATTTAGGAACAAAAAATCAAGTAGCATATACGAAAAACATAATGCCGACTAAACACGGAATTACAACACATTTATTTACGAAAGCATAACCAAACATGTTTTTTTTCATCAAAACATGTGAAACACTTAAGCGTAAAAGTTGCTCAGGGAAAGACCTGATGCCATACATAATATTGATGCACAACAATCAAGTAGCATATACTAAAGAACAAATTGCAACTAAACACAGAATTACAACACATTTAGTTACGAAAGCTTGACCAAACCATGTTGTTTTATGTAAATGTGATACACTTAAAAGAATAGGTATTTCATTATGCCATACATTTAATATTTAGGAACAAAAAAATCAAGTAGCATATACGAAAAACATAATGCCGACTAAACACGGAATTACAACACATTTATTTACGAAAGCTTAACCAAACATGTTTTTTTTCATCAAAACATGTGAAACACTTAAGCGTAAGAGTTGCTCAGGGAAAGACCTGATGCCATACATAATATTGATGCACAACAATCAAGTAGCATGTACTAAAGAACAAATTGCAACTAAACACAGAATTACAACACATTTAGTTACGAAAGCATGACCAAACCATGTTGTTTTTATGTAAATGTGATACACTTAAAAGAATAAGTAGTTCATTATGCCATACATTTAATATTTAGGAAAAAAAATCAAGTAGGATATACGAAAAAAATAATGCCGACTAAACACAAAATTACAACACATTTAGTTACAAAGAATTTTTTTTTTCATCAATATATGTGATTGACTTGAACGATAATGTAGCTCATGGACAGACTTGATCAATACATAATATTTAGGAACAAGAAATCAAGTAGCATATACGAAAAACATAATGCCGACTAAACACGGAATTACAACACATTTATTTACGAAAGCTTAAGCAAACATGTTTTTTTTCATCAAAACATGTGAAACACTTAAGCGTAAAAGCTGCTCAGGGAAAGACCTGATGCCATACATAATATTGATGCACAACAATCAAGTAGCATATACTAAAGAACAAATTGCAACTAAACACAGAATTACAACACATTTAGTTACGAAAGCATGAGCAAACCATGTTGTTTTTATGTAAATGTGATACACTTAAAAGAATAAGTAGTTTATTATGCCATACATTTAATATTTAGGAACAAAAAATCAAGTAGCATATACGAAAAACATAATGCCGACTAAACACGGAATTACAACACATTTATTTAAGAAAGCTTAACCAAACATGTTTTTTTTCATCAAAACATGTGAAACACTTAAGCGTAAAAGTTGCTCAGGGAAAGACCTGATGCCATACATAAAATTGATGCACAGCAATCAAGTAGCATATACTAAAGAACAAATTGCAACTAAACACAGAATTACAACACATTTAGTTACGAAAGCATGACCAAACATGTTGTTTTTATGTAAATGTGATACACTTAAAAGAATAAGTAGTTCATTATGCCATACATTTAATATTTAGGAACAAAAATTCAAGTAGCATATACGAAAAACATAATGCCGACTAAACACGGAATTACAACACATTTATTTACGAAAGCTTAACCAAACATGTTTTTTTTCATCAAAACATTTGAAACACTTAAGCGTAAAAGTTCTTCAGGAAAAGACCTGATGCCATACATAATATTGATTCACAACAATCAAGTAGCATATACTAAAGAACAAATTGCAACTAAACACAGAATTACCACACATTTAGTTACGAAAGCATGACCAAACCATGTTGTTTTTATGTAAATGTGATACACTTAAAAGAATAAGTAGTTTATTATGCCATACATTTAATATTTAGGAAGAAAAAATCAAGTAGCATATACGAAAAACATAATGCCGACTAAACACGGAATTACAACACATTTATTTACGAAAGCTTAACCAAACATGTTTTTTTTCATCAAAACATTTGAAACACTTAAGCGTAAAAGTTCTTCAGGAAAAGACCTGATGCCATACATAATATTGATTCACAACAATCAAGTAGCATATACTAAAGAACAAATTGCAACTAAACACAGAATTACAACACATTTAGTTACGAAAGCATGACCAAACCATGTTGTTTTTATGTAAATGTGATACACTTAAAAGAATAAGTAGTTCATTATGCCATACATTTAATATTTAGGAACAAAAAATCAAGTAGGATATACGAAAAAAATAATGCCGACTAAACACAAAATTACAACACATTTATTTACGAAAGCTTAACCAAACATGTTTTTTTTCATCAAAACATTTGAAACACTTAAGCGTAAAAGTTCTTCAGGAAAAGACCTGATGCCATACATAATATTGATTCACAACAATCAAGTAGCATATACTAAAGAACAAATTGCAACTAAACACAGAATTACAACACATTTAGTTACGAAAGCATGACCAAACCATGTTGTTTTTATGTAAATGTGATACACTTAAAAGAATAAGTAGTTCATTATGCCATACATTTAATATTTAGGAACAAAAAATCAAGTAGGATATACGAAAAAAATAATGCCGACTAAACACAAAATTACAACACATTTAGTTACAAAGAATTTTTTTTTCATCAATATATGTGATTGACTTGAACGAAAATGTAGCTCATGGACAGAATTGATCAATACATAATATTTAGGAACAAGAAATCAAGTAGCATATACGAAAAACATAATGTGGACTAAACACGGAATTACAACACATTTATTTACGAAAGCTTAACCAAACATGTTTTTTTTCATCAAAACATGTGAAACACTTAAGCGTAAGAGTTGCTCAGGGAAAGACCTGATGCCATACATAATATTGATGCACAACAATCAAGTAGCATGTACTAAAGAACAAATTGCAACTAAACACAGAATTACAACACATTTAGTTACGAAAGCATGACCAAACCATGTTGTTTTTATGTAAATGTGATACATTTAAAAGAATAAGTAGTTCATTATGCCATACATTTAATATTTAGGAACAAAAAATCAAGTAGCATGTACGAAAAACATAATGCCGACTAAACACGGAATTATAACACATTTATTTACGAAAGCATAACCAAACATGTTTTTTTTCATCAAAACATGTGAAACACTTAAGCGTAAAAGTTGCTCAGGGAAAGACCTGATGCCATACATAATATTGATGCACAACAATCAAGTAGCATATACTAAAGAACAAATTGCAACTAAACACAGAATTACAACACATTTAGTTACGAAAGCATGACCAAACCATGTTGTTTTTATGTAAATGTGATACACTTAAAAGAATAAGTAGTTCATTATGCCATACATTTAATATTTAGGAACAAAAAATCAAGTAGCATATACGAAAAACATAATGCCGACTAAACACGGAATTACAACACATTTATTTACGAAAGCTTAACCAAACATGTTTTTTTTCATCAAAACATTTGAAACACTTAAGCGTAAAAGTTCTTCAGGAAAAGACCTGATGCCATACATAATATTGATTCACAACAATCAAGTAGCATATACTAAAGAACAAATTGCAACTAAACACAGAATTACAACACATTTAGTTACGAAAGCATGACCAAACCATGTTGTTTTTATGTAAATGTGATACACTTAAAAGAATAAGTAGTTCATTATGCCATACATTTAATATTTAGGAACAAAAAATCAAGTAGGATATACGAAAAAAATAATGCCGACTAAACACAAAATTACAACACATTTAGTTACAAAGAATTTTTTTTTTCATCAATATATGTGATTGACTTGAACGAAAATGTAGCTCATGGACAGAATTGATCAATACATAATATTTAGGAACAAGAAATCAAGTAGCATATACGAAAAACATAATGCCGACTAAACACGGAATTACAACACATTTATTTACGAAAGCATAACCAAACATGTTTTTTTTCATCAAAACATGTGAAACACTTAAGCGTAAAAGTTGCTCAGGGAAAGACCTGATGCCATACATAATATTGATGCACAACAATCAAGTAGCATATACTAAAGAACAAATTGCAACTAAACACAGAATTACAACACATTTAGTTACGAAAGCTTGACCAAACCATGTTGTTTTTATGTAAATGTGATACACTTAAAAGAATAGGTATTTCATTATGCCATACATTTAATATTTAGGAACAAAAAAATCAAGTAGCATATACGAAAAATATAATGCCGACTAAACACGGAATTACAACACATTTATTTACGAAAGCTTAACCAAACATGTTTTTTTTCATCAAAACATTTGAAACACTTAAGCGTAAAAGTTCTTCAGGAAAAGACCTGATGCCATACATAATATTGATTCACAACAATCAAGTAGCATATACTAAAGAACAAATTGCAACTAAACACAGAATTACAACACATTTAGTTACGAAAGCATGACCAAACCATGTTGTTTTTATGTAAATGTGATACACTTAAAAGAATAAGTAGTTCATTATGCCATACATTTAATATTTAGGAACAAAAAATCAAGTAGGATATACGAAAAAAATAATGCCGACTAAACACAAAATTACAACACATTTATTTACGAAAGCTTAACCAAACATGTTTTTTTTCATCAAAACATTTGAAACACTTAAGCGTAAAAGTTCTTCAGGAAAAGACCTGATGCCATACATAATATTGATTCACAACAATCAAGTAGCATATACTAAAGAACAAATTGCAACTAAACACAGAATTACAACACATTTAGTTACGAAAGCATGACCAAACCATGTTGTTTTTATGTAAATGTGATACACTTAAAAGAATAAGTAGTTCATTATGCCATACATTTAATATTTAGGAACAAAAAATCAAGTAGGATATACGAAAAAAATAATGCCGACTAAACACAAAATTACAACACATTTAGTTACAAAGAATTTTTTTTTTCATCAATATATGTGATTGACTTGAACGAAAATGTAGCTCATGGACAGAATTGATCAATACATAATATTTAGGAACAAGAAATCAAGTAGCATATACGAAAAACATAATGTGGACTAAACACGGAATTACAACACATTTATTTACGAAAGCTTAACCAAACATGTTTCTTTTCATCAAAACATGTGAAACACTTAAGCGTAAGAGTTGCTCAGGGAAAGACCTGATGCCATACATAATATTGATGCACAACAATCAAGTAGCATGTACTAAAGAACAAATTGCAACTAAACACAGAATTACAACACATTTAGTTACGAAAGCATGACCAAACCATGTTGTTTTTATGTAAATGTGATACATTTAAAAGAATAAGTAGTTCATTATGCCATACATTTAATATTTAGGAACAAAAAATCAAGTAGCATGTACGAAAAACATAATGCCGACTAAACACGGAATTATAACACATTTATTTACGAAAGCATAACCAAACATGTTTTTTTTCATCAAAACATGTGAAACACTTAAGCGTAAAAGTTGCTCAGGGAAAGACCTGATGCCATACATAATATTGATGCACAACAATCAAGTAGCATATACTAAAGAACAAATTGCAACTAAACACAGAATTACAACACATTTAGTTACGAAAGCATGACCAAACCATGTTGTTTTTATGTAAATGTGATACACTTAAAAGAATAAGTAGTTCATTATGCCATACATTTAATATTTAGGAACAAAAAATCAAGTAGCATATACGAAAAACATAATGCCGACTAAACACGGAATTACAACACATTTATTTACGAAAGCTTAACCAAACATGTTTTTTTTCATCAAAACATTTGAAACACTTAAGCGTAAAAGTTCTTCAGGAAAAGACCTGATGCCATACATAATATTGATTCACAACAATCAAGTAGCATATACTAAAGAACAAATTGCAACTAAACACAGAATTACAACACATTTAGTTACGAAAGCATGACCAAACCATGTTGTTTTTATGTAAATGTGATACACTTAAAAGAATAAGTAGTTCATTATGCCATACATTTAATATTTAGGA
Source organism: Sepioteuthis lessoniana (assembly GCA_963585895.1). Taxonomy (NCBI): domain Eukaryota; kingdom Metazoa; phylum Mollusca; class Cephalopoda; order Myopsida; family Loliginidae; genus Sepioteuthis; species Sepioteuthis lessoniana. The sequence goes on from OY757933.1 coordinate 23,914,296, forward strand.
ACAAAAAATCAAGTAGGATATACGAAAAAAATAATGCCGACTAAACACAAAATTACAACACATTTAGTTACAAAGAATTTTTTTTTTCATCAATATATGTGATTGACTTGAACGAAAATGTAGCTCATGGACAGAATTGATCAATACATAATATTTAGGAACAAGAAATCAAGTAGCATATACGAAAAACATAATGCCGACTAAACACGGAATTACAACACATTTATTTACGAAAGCATAACCAAACATGTTTTTTTTCATCAAAACATGTGAAACACTTAAGCGTAAAAGTTGCTCAGGGAAAGACCTGATGCCATACATAATATTGATGCACAACAATCAAGTAGCATATACTAAAGAACAAATTGCAACTAAACACAGAATTACAACACATTTAGTTACGAAAGCTTGACCAAACCATGTTGTTTTTATGTAAATGTGATACACTTAAAAGAATAGGTATTTCATTATGCCATACATTTAATATTTAGGAACAAAAAAATCAAGTAGCATATACGAAAAATATAATGCCGACTAAACACGGAATTACAACACATTTATTTACGAAAGCTTAACCAAACATGTTTTTTTTCATCAAAACATGTGAAACACTTAAGCGTAAAAGTTGCTCAGGGAAAGACCTGATGCCATACATAATATTGATGCACAACAATCAAGTAGCATATACTAAAGAACAAATTGCAACTAAACACAGAATTACAACACATTTAGTTACGAAAGCATGACAAAACCATGTTGTTTTTATGTAAATGTGATACACCTAAAAGAATAAGTAGTTCATTATGCCATACATTTAATATTTAGGAACAAAAAATCAAATAGCATATACGAAAAACATAATGCCGACTAAACACGGAATTACAACACATTTATTTACGAAAGCTTAACCAAACATGTTTTTTTTCATCAAAACATTTGAAACACTTAAGCGTAAAAGTTCTTCAGGAAAAGACCTGATGCCATACATAATATTGATTCACAACAATCAAGTAGCATATACTAAAGAACAAATTGCAACTAAACACAGAATTACAACACATTTAGTTACGAAAGCATGACCAAACCATGTTGTTTTTATGTAAATGTGATACACTTAAAAGAATAAGTAGTTCATTATGCCATACATTTAATATTTAGGAACAAAAAATCAAGTAGGATATACGAAAAAAATAATGCCGACTAAACACAAAATTACAACACATTTAGTTACAAAGAATTTTTTTTTTCATCAATATATGTGATTGACTTGAACGAAAATGTAGCTCATGGACAGAATTGATCAATACATAATATTTAGGAACAAGAAATCAAGTAGCATATACGAAAAACATAATGCCGACTAAACACGGAATTACAACACATTTATTTACGAAAGCATAACCAAACATGTTTTTTTTCATCAAAACATGTGAAACACTTAAGCGTAAAAGTTGCTCAGGGAAAGACCTGATGCCATACATAATATTGATGCACAACAATCAAGTAGCATATACTAAAGAACAAATTGCAACTAAACACAGAATTACAACACATTTAGTTACGAAAGCTTGACCAAACCATGTTGTTTTATGTAAATGTGATACACTTAAAAGAATAGGTATTTCATTATGCCATACATTTAATATTTAGGAACAAAAAAATCAAGTAGCATATACGAAAAACATAATGCCGACTAAACACGGAATTACAACACATTTATTTACGAAAGCTTAACCAAACATGTTTTTTTTCATCAAAACATGTGAAACACTTAAGCGTAAGAGTTGCTCAGGGAAAGACCTGATGCCATACATAATATTGATGCACAACAATCAAGTAGCATGTACTAAAGAACAAATTGCAACTAAACACAGAATTACAACACATTTAGTTACGAAAGCATGACCAAACCATGTTGTTTTTATGTAAATGTGATACACTTAAAAGAATAAGTAGTTCATTATGCCATACATTTAATATTTAGGAACAAAAAATCAAGTAGGATATACGAAAAAAATAATGCCGACTAAACACAAAATTACAACACATTTAGTTACAAAGAATTTTTTTTTTCATCAATATATGTGATTGACTTGAACGATAATGTAGCTCATGGACAGACTTGATCAATACATAATATTTAGGAACAAGAAATCAAGTAGCATATACGAAAAACATAATGCCGACTAAACACGGAATTACAACACATTTATTTACGAAAGCTTAAGCAAACATGTTTTTTTTCATCAAAACATGTGAAACACTTAAGCGTAAAAGCTGCTCAGGGAAAGACCTGATGCCATACATAATATTGATGCACAACAATCAAGTAGCATATACTAAAGAACAAATTGCAACTAAACACAGAATTACAACACATTTAGTTACGAAAGCATGAGCAAACCATGTTGTTTTTATGTAAATGTGATACACTTAAAAGAATAAGTAGTTTATTATGCCATACATTTAATATTTAGGAACAAAAAATCAAGTAGCATATACGAAAAACATAATGCCGACTAAACACGGAATTACAACACATTTATTTAAGAAAGCTTAACCAAACATGTTTTTTTTCATCAAAACATGTGAAACACTTAAGCGTAAAAGTTGCTCAGGGAAAGACCTGATGCCATACATAAAATTGATGCACAGCAATCAAGTAGCATATACTAAAGAACAAATTGCAACTAAACACAGAATTACAACACATTTAGTTACGAAAGCATGACCAAACATGTTGTTTTTATGTAAATGTGATACACTTAAAAGAATAAGTAGTTCATTATGCCATACATTTAATATTTAGGAACAAAAATTCAATTAGCATATACGAAAAACATAATGCCGACTAAACACGGAATTACAACACATTTATTTACGAAAGCTTAACCAAACATGTTTTTTTTCATCAAAACATTTGAAACACTTAAGCGTAAAAGTTCTTCAGGAAAAGACCTGATGCCATACATAATATTGATTCACAACAATCAAGTAGCATATACTAAAGAACAAATTGCAACTAAACACAGAAATACCACACATTTAGTTACGAAAGCATGACCAAACCATGTTGTTTTTATGTAAATGTGATACACTTAAAAGAATAAGTAGTTTATTATGCCATACATTTAATATTTAGGAAGAAAAAATCAAGTAGCATATACGAAAAACATAATGCCGACTAAACACGGAATTACAACACATTTATTTACGAAAGCTTAACCAAACATGTTTTTTTTCATCAAAACATTTGAAACACTTAAGCGTAAAAGTTCTTCAGGAAAAGACCTGATGCCATACATAATATTGATTCACAACAATCAAGTAGCATATACTAAAGAACAAATTGCAACTAAACACAGAATTACAACACATTTAGTTACGAAAGCATGACCAAACCATGTTGTTTTTATGTAAATGTGATACACTTAAAAGAATAAGTAGTTCATTATGCCATACATTTAATATTTAGGAACAAAAAATCAAGTAGGATATACGAAAAAAATAATGCCGACTAAACACAAAATTACAACACATTTATTTACGAAAGCTTAACCAAACATGTTTTTTTTCATCAAAACATTTGAAACACTTAAGCGTAAAAGTTCTTCAGGAAAAGACCTGATGCCATACATAATATTGATTCACAACAATCAAGTAGCATATACTAAAGAACAAATTGCAACTAAACACAGAATTACAACACATTTAGTTACGAAAGCATGACCAAACCATGTTGTTTTTATGTAAATGTGATACACTTAAAAGAATAAGTAGTTCATTATGCCATACATTTAATATTTAGGAACAAAAAATCAAGTAGGATATACGAAAAAAATAATGCCGACTAAACACAAAATTACAACACATTTAGTTACAAAGAATTTTTTTTTCATCAATATATGTGATTGACTTGAACGAAAATGTAGCTCATGGACAGAATTGATCAATACATAATATTTAGGAACAAGAAATCAAGTAGCATATACGAAAAACATAATGTGGACTAAACACGGAATTACAACACATTTATTTACGAAAGCTTAACCAAACATGTTTTTTTTCATCAAAACATTTGAAACACTTAAGCGTAAAAGTTCTTCAGGAAAAGACCTGATGCCATACATAATATTGATTCACAACAATCAAGTAGCATATACTAAAGAACAAATTGCAACTAAACACAGAATTACCACACATTTAGTTACGAAAGCATGACCAAACCATGTTGTTTTTATGTAAATGTGATACACTTAAAAGAATAAGTAGTTTATTATGCCATACATTTAATATTTAGGAAGAAAAAATCAAGTAGCATATACGAAAAACATAATGCCGACTAAACACGGAATTACAACACATTTATTTACGAAAGCTTAACCAAACATGTTTTTTTTCATCAAAACATTTGAAACACTTAAGCGTAAAAGTTCTTCAGGAAAAGACCTGATGCCATACATAATATTGATTCACAACAATCAAGTAGCATATACTAAAGAACAAATTGCAACTAAACACAGAATTACAACACATTTAGTTACGAAAGCATGACCAAACCATGTTGTTTTTATGTAAATGTGATACACTTAAAAGAATAAGTAGTTCATTATGCCATACATTTAATATTTAGGAACAAAAAATCAAGTAGGATATACGAAAAAAATAATGCCGACTAAACACAAAATTACAACACATTTATTTACGAAAGCTTAACCAAACATGTTTTTTTTCATCAAAACATTTGAAACACTTAAGCGTAAAAGTTCTTCAGGAAAAGACCTGATGCCATACATAATATTGATTCACAACAATCAAGTAGCATATACTAAAGAACAAATTCCAACTAAACACAGAATTACAACACATTTAGTTACGAAAGCATGACCAAACCATGTTGTTTTTATGTAAATGTGATACACTTAAAAGAATAAGTAGTTCATTATGCCATACATTTAATATTTAGGAACAAAAAATCAAGTAGGATATACGAAAAAAATAATGCCGACTAAACACAAAATTACAACACATTTAGTTACAAAGAATTTTTTTTTCATCAATATATGTGATTGACTTGAACGAAAATGTAGCTCATGGACAGAATTGATCAATACATAATATTTAGGAACAAGAAATCAAGTAGCATATACGAAAAACATAATGTGGACTAAACACGGAATTACAACACATTTATTTACGAAAGCTTAACCAAACATGTTTTTTTTCATCAAAACATGTGAAACACTTAAGCGTAAGAGTTGCTCAGGGAAAGACCTGATGCCATACATAATATTGATGCACAACAATCAAGTAGCATGTACTAAAGAACAAATTGCAACTAAACACAGAATTACAACACATTTAGTTACGAAAGCATGACCAAACCATGTTGTTTTTATGTAAATGTGATACATTTAAAAGAATAAGTAGTTCATTATGCCATACATTTAATATTTAGGAACAAAAAATCAAGTAGCATGTACGAAAAACATAATGCCGACTAAACACGGAATTATAACACATTTATTTACGAAAGCATAACCAAACATGTTTTTTTTCATCAAAACATGTGAAACACTTAAGCGTAAAAGTTGCTCAGGGAAAGACCTGATGCCATACATAATATTGATGCACAACAATCAAGTAGCATATACTAAAGAACAAATTGCAACTAAACACAGAATTACAACACATTTAGTTACGAAAGCATGACCAAACCATGTTGTTTTTATGTAAATGTGATACACTTAAAAGAATAAGTAGTTCATTATGCCATACATTTAATATTTAGGAACAAAAAATCAAGTAGCATATACGAAAAACATAATGCCGACTAAACACGGAATTACAACACATTTATTTACGAAAGCTTAACCAAACATGTTTTTTTTCATCAAAACATTTGAAACACTTAAGCGTAAAAGTTCTTCAGGAAAAGACCTGATGCCATACATAATATTGATTCACAACAATCAAGTAGCATATACTAAAGAACAAATTGCAACTAAACACAGAATTACAACACATTTAGTTACGAAAGCATGACCAAACCATGTTGTTTTTATGTAAATGTGATACACTTAAAAGAATAAGTAGTTCATTATGCCATACATTTAATATTTAGGAACAAAAAATCAAGTAGGATATACGAAAAAAATAATGCCGACTAAACACAAAATTACAACACATTTAGTTACAAAGAATTTTTTTTTTCATCAATATATGTGATTGACTTGAACGAAAATGTAGCTCATGGACAGAATTGATCAATACATAATATTTAGGAACAAGAAATCAAGTAGCATATACGAAAAACATAATGCCGACTAAACACGGAATTACAACACATTTATTTACGAAAGCATAACCAAACATGTTTTTTTTCATCAAAACATGTGAAACACTTAAGCGTAAAAGTTGCTCAGGGAAAGACCTGATGCCATACATAATATTGATGCACAACAATCAAGTAGCATATACTAAAGAACAAATTGCAACTAAACACAGAATTACAACACATTTAGTTACGAAAGCTTGACCAAACCATGTTGTTTTTATGTAAATGTGATACACTTAAAAGAATAGGTATTTCATTATGCCATACATTTAATATTTAGGAACAAAAAAATCAAGTAGCATATACGAAAAATATAATGCCGACTAAACACGGAATTACAACACATTTATTTACGAAAGCTTAACCAAACATGTTTTTTTTCATCAAAACATGTGAAACACTTAAGCGTAAAAGTTGCTCAGGGAAAGACCTGATGCCATACATAATATTGATGCACAACAATCAAGTAGCATATACTAAAGAACAAATTGCAACTAAACACAGAATTACAACACATTTAGTTACGAAAGCATGACAAAACCATGTTGTTTTTATGTAAATGTGATACACCTAAAAGAATAAGTAGTTCATTATGCCATACATTTAATATTTAGGAACAAAAAATCAAATAGCATATACGAAAAACATAATGCCGACTAAACACGGAATTACAACACATTTATTTACGAAAGCTTAACCAAACATGTTTTTTTTCATCAAAACATTTGAAACACTTAAGCGTAAAAGTTCTTCAGGAAAAGACCTGATGCCATACATAATATTGATTCACAACAATCAAGTAGCATATACTAAAGAACAAATTGCAACTAAACACAGAATTACAACACATTTAGTTACGAAAGCATGACCAAACCATGTTGTTTTTATGTAAATGTGATACACTTAAAAGAATAAGTAGTTCATTATGCCATACATTTAATATTTAGGAACAAAAAATCAAGTAGGATATACGAAAAAAATAATGCCGACTAAACACAAAATTACAACACATTTAGTTACAAAGAATTTTTTTTTTCATCAATATATGTGATTGACTTGAACGAAAATGTAGCTCATGGACAGAATTGATCAATACATAATATTTAGGAACAAGAAATCAAGTAGCATATACGAAAAACATAATGCCGACTAAACACGGAATTACAACACATTTATTTACGAAAGCATAACCAAACATGTTTTTTTTCATCAAAACATGTGAAACACTTAAGCGTAAAAGTTGCTCAGGGAAAGACCTGATGCCATACATAATATTGATGCACAACAATCAAGTAGCATATACTAAAGAACAAATTGCAACTAAACACAGAATTACAACACATTTAGTTACGAAAGCTTGACCAAACCATGTTGTTTTTATGTAAATGTGATACACTTAAAAGAATAGGTATTTCATTATGCCATACATTTAATATTTAGGAACAAAAAAATCAAGTAGCATATACGAAAAATATAATGCCGACTAAACACGGAATTACAACACATTTATTTACGAAAGCTTAACCAAACATGTTTTTTTTCATCAAAACATGGGAAACACTTAAGCGTAAAAGTTGCTCAGGGAAAGACCTGATGCCATACATAATATTGATGCACAACAATCAAGTAGCATATACTAAAGAACAAATTGCAACTAAACACAGAATTACAACACATTTAGTTACGAAAGCTTGACCAAACCATGTTGTTTTATGTAAATGTGATACACTTAAAAGAATAGGTATTTCATTATGCCATACATTTAATATTTAGGAACAAAAAAATCAAGTAGCATATACGAAAAACATAATGCCGACTAAACACGGAATTACAACACATTTATTTACGAAAGCTTAACCAAACATGTTTTTTTTCATCAAAACATATGAAACACTTAAGCGTAAAAGTTGCTCAGGGAAAGACCTGATGCCATACATAATATTGATGCACAACAATCAAGTAGCATATACTAAAGAACAAATTGCAACTAAACACAGAATTACAACACATTTAGTTACGAAAGCATGACCAAACCATGTTGTTGTTATGTAAATGTGATACACTTAAAAGAATAAGTAGTTCATTATGCCATACATTTAATATTTAGGAATAAAAAATCAAGTAGCATATACGAAAAACATAATGCCGACTAAACACGGAATTACAACACATTTATTTACGAAAGCTTAACCAAACATGTTTTTTTTCATCAAAACATGTGAAACACTTAAGCGTAAGAGTTGCTCAGGGAAAGACCTGATGCCATACATAATATTGATGCACAACAATCAAGTAGCATGTACTAAAGAACAAATTGCAACTAAACACAGAATTACAACACATTTAGTTACGAAAGCATGACCAAACCATGTTGTTTTTATGTAAATGTGATACACTTAAAAGAATAAGTAGTTCATTATGCCATACATTTAATATTTAGGAACAAAAAATCAAGTAGGATATACGAAAAAAATAATGCCGACTAAACACAAAATTACAACACATTTAGTTACAAAGAATTTTTTTTTTCATCAATATATGTGATTGACTTGAACGATAATGTAGCTCATGGACAGACTTGATCAATACATAATATTTAGGAACAAGAAATCAAGTAGCATATACGAAAAACATAATGCTGACTAAACACGGAATTACAACACATTTATTTACGAAAGCTTAACCAAACATGTTTTTTTTCATCAAAACATGTGAAACACTTAAGCGTAAAAGTTTCTCAGGGAAAGACCTGATGCCATACATAATATTGATGCACAACAATCAAGTAGCATATACTAAAGAACAAATTGCAACTAAACACAGAATTACAACACATTTAGTTACGAAAGCTTGACCAAACCATGTTGTTTTTATGTAAATGTGATACACTTAAAAGAATAGGTATTTCATTATGCCATACATTTAATATTTAGGAACAAAAAAATCAAGTAGCATATACGAAAAATATAATGCCGACTAAACACGGAATTACAACACATTTATTTACGAAAGCTTAACCAAATATGTTTTTTTTCATCAAAACATGTGAAACACTTAAGCGTAAAAGTTGCTCAGGGAAAGACCTGATGCCATACATAATATTGATGCACAACAATCAAGTAGCATATACTAAAGAACAAATTGCAACTAAACACAGAATTACAACACATTTAGTTACGAAAGCATGACAAAACCATGTTGTTTTTATGTAAATGTGATACACCTAAAAGAATAAGTAGTTCATTATGCCATACATTTAATATTTAGGAACAAAAAATCAAATAGCATATACGAAAAACATAATGCCGACTAAACACGGAATTACAACACATTTATTTACGAAAGCTTAACCAAACATGTTTTTTTTCATCAAAACATTTGAAACACTTAAGCGTAAAAGTTCTTCAGGAAAAGACCTGATGCCATACATAATATTGATTCACAACAATCAAGTAGCATATACTAAAGAACAAATTGCAACTAAACACAGAATTACAACACATTTAGTTACGAAAGCATGACCAAACCATGTTGTTTTTATGTAAATGTGATACACTTAAAAGAATAAGTAGTTCATTATGCCATACATTTAATATTTAGGAACAAAAAATCAAGTAGGATATACGAAAAAAATAATGCCGACTAAACACAAAATTACAACACATTTAGTTACAAAGAATTTTTTTTTTCATCAATATATGTGATTGACTTGAACGAAAATGTAGCTCATGGACAGAATTGATCAATACATAATATTTAGGAACAAGAAATCAAGTAGCATATACGAAAAACATAATGCCGACTAAACACGGAATTACAACACATTTATTTACGAAAGCATAACCAAACATGTTTTTTTTCATCAAAACATGTGAAACACTTAAGCGTAAAAGTTGCTCAGGGAAAGACCTGATGCCATACATAATATTGATGCACAACAATCAAGTAGCATATACTAAAGAACAAATTGCAACTAAACACAGAATTACAACACATTTAGTTACGAAAGCTTGACCAAACCATGTTGTTTTTATGTAAATGTGATACACTTAAAAGAATAGGTATTTCATTATGCCATACATTTAATATTTAGGAACAAAAAAATCAAGTAGCATATACGAAAAATATAATGCCGACTAAACACGGAATTACAACACATTTATTTACGAAAGCTTAACCAAACATGTTTTTTTTCATCAAAACATGGGAAACACTTAAGCGTAAAAGTTGCTCAGGGAAAGACCTGATGCCATACATAATATTGATGCACAACAATCAAGTAGCATATACTAAAGAACAAATTGCAACTAAACACAGAATTACAACACATTTAGTTACGAAAGCTTGACCAAACCATGTTGTTTTATGTAAATGTGATACACTTAAAAGAATAGGTATTTCATTATGCCATACATTTAATATTTAGGAACAAAAAAATCAAGTAGCATATACGAAAAACATAATGCCGACTAAACACGGAATTACAACACATTTATTTACGAAAGCTTAACCAAACATGTTTTTTTTCATCAAAACATATGAAACACTTAAGCGTAAAAGTTGCTCAGGGAAAGACCTGATGCCATACATAATATTGATGCACAACAATCAAGTAGCATATACTAAAGAACAAATTGCAACTAAACACAGAATTACAACACATTTAGTTACGAAAGCATGACCAAACCATGTTGTTGTTATGTAAATGTGATACACTTAAAAGAATAAGTAGTTCATTATGCCATACATTTAATATTTAGGAATAAAAAATCAAGTAGCATATACGAAAAACATAATGCCGACTAAACACGGAATTACAACACATTTATTTACGAAAGCTTAACCAAACATGTTTTTTTTCATCAAAACATGTGAAACACTTAAGCGTAAGAGTTGCTCAGGGAAAGACCTGATGCCATACATAATATTGATGCACAACAATCAAGTAGCATGTACTAAAGAACAAATTGCAACTAAACACAGAATTACAACACATTTAGTTACGAAAGCATGACCAAACCATGTTGTTTTTATGTAAATGTGATACACTTAAAAGAATAAGTAGTTCATTATGCCATACATTTAATATTTAGGAACAAAAAATCAAGTAGGATATACGAAAAAAATAATGCCGACTAAACACAAAATTACAACACATTTAGTTACAAAGAATTTTTTTTTTCATCAATATATGTGATTGACTTGAACGATAATGTAGCTCATGGACAGACTTGATCAATACATAATATTTAGGAACAAGAAATCAAGTAGCATATACGAAAAACATAATGTGGACTAAACACGGAATTACAACACATTTATTTACGAAAGCTTAACCAAACATGTTTTTTTTCATCAAAACATGTGAAACACTTAAGCGTAAAAGTTTCTCAGGGAAAGACCTGATGCCATACATAATATTGATGCACAACAATCAAGTAGCATATACTAAAGAACAAATTGCAACTAAACACAGAATTACAACACATTTAGTTACGAAAGCTTGACCAAACCATGTTGTTTTTATGTAAATGTGATACACTTAAAAGAATAGGTATTTCATTATGCCATACATTTAATATTTAGGAACAAAAAAATCAAGTAGCATATACGAAAAATATAATGCCGACTAAACACGGAATTACAACACATTTATTTACGAAAGCTTAACCAAATATGTTTTTTTTCATCAAAACATGTGAAACACTTAAGCGTAAAAGTTGCTCAGGGAAAGACCTGATGCCATACATAATATTGATGCACAACAATCAAGTAGCATATACTAAAGAACAAATTGCAACTAAACACAGAATTACAACACATTTAGTTACGAAAGCATGACAAAACCATGTTGTTTTTATGTAAATGTGATACACCTAAAAGAATAAGTAGTTCATTATGCCATACATTTAATATTTAGGAACAAAAAATCAAATAGCATATACGAAAAACATAATGCCGACTAAACACGGAATTACAACACATTTATTTACGAAAGCTTAACCAAACATGTTTTTTTTCATCAAAACATTTGAAACACTTAAGCGTAAAAGTTCTTCAGGAAAAGACCTGATGCCATACATAATATTGATTCACAACAATCAAGTAGCATATACTAAAGAACAAATTGCAACTAAACACAGAATTACAACACATTTAGTTACGAAAGCATGACCAAACCATGTTGTTTTTATGTAAATGTGATACACTTAAAAGAATAAGTAGTTCATTATGCCATACATTTAATATTTAGGAACAAAAAATCAAGTAGGATATACGAAAAAAATAATGCCGACTAAACACAAAATTACAACACATTTAGTTACAAAGAATTTTTTTTTTCATAAATATATGTGATTGACTTGAACGAAAATGTAGCTCATGGACAGAATTGATCAATACATAATATTTAGGAACAAGAAATCAAGTAGCATATACGAAAAACATAATGCCGACTAAACACGGAATTACAACACATTTATTTACGAAAGCATAACCAAACATGTTTTTTTTCATCAAAACATGTGAAACACTTAAGCGTAAAAGTTGCTCAGGGAAAGACCTGATGCCATACATAATATTGATGCACAACAATCAAGTAGCATATACTAAAGAACAAATTGCAACTAAACACAGAATTACAACACATTTAGTTACGAAAGCTTGACCAAACCATGTTGTTTTTATGTAAATGTGATACACTTAAAAGAATAGGTATTTCATTATGCCATACATTTAATATTTAGGAACAAAAAAATCAAGTAGCATATACGAAAAATATAATGCCGACTAAACACGGAATTACAACACATTTATTTACGAAAGCTTAACCAAACATGTTTTTTTTCATCAAAACATGGGAAACACTTAAGCGTAAAAGTTGCTCAGGGAAAGACCTGATGCCATACATAATATTGATGCACAACAATCAAGTAGCATATACTAAAGAACAAATTGCAACTAAACACAGAATTACAACACATTTAGTTACGAAAGCTTGACCAAACCATGTTGTTTTATGTAAATGTGATACACTTAAAAGAATAGGTATTTCATTATGCCATACATTTAATATTTAGGAACAAAAAAATCAAGTAGCATATACGAAAAACATAATGCCGACTAAACACGGAATTACAACACATTTATTTACGAAAGCTTAACCAAACATGTTTTTTTTCATCAAAACATTTGAAACACTTAAGCGTAAAAGTTCTTCAGGAAAAGACCTGATGCCATACATAATATTGATGCACAACAATCAAGTAGCATATACTAAAGAACAAATTGCCACTAATCACAGAATTACAACACATTTAGTTACGAAAGCATGAACAAACCATGTTGTTTTTATGTAAATGTGATACACTTAAAAGAATAAGTAGTTCATTATGCCATACATTTAATATTTAGGAACAAAAAATCAAGTAGGATATACGAAAAAAATAATGCCGACTAAACACAAAATTACAACACATTTAGTTACAAAGAATTTTTTTTTTCATCAATATATGTGATTGACTTGAACGATAATGTAGCTCATGGACAGACTTGATCAATACATAATATTTAGGAACAAGAAATCAAGTAGCATATACGAAAAACATAATGCCGACTAAACACGGAATTATAACACATTTATTTACGAAAGCATAACCAAACATGTTTTTTTTCATCAAAATATGTGAAACACTTAAGCGTAAAAGTTGCTCAGGGAAAGACCTGATGCCATACATAATATTGATGCACAACAATCAAGTAGCATATACTAAAGAACAAATTGCAACTAAACACAGAATTACAACACATTTAGTTACGAAAGCATGACCAAACCATGTTGTTTTTATGTAAATGTGATACACTTAAAAGAATAAGTAGTTCATTATGCCATACATTTAATATTTAGGAACAAAAAATCAAGTAGCATATACGAAAAATATAATGCCGACTAAACACGGAATTACAACACATTTATTTACGAAAGCTTAACCAAACATGTTTTTTTTCATCAAAACATGTGAAACACTTAAGCGTAAAAGTTGCTCAGGGAAAGACCTGATGCCATACATAATATTGATGCACAACAATCAAGTAGCATATACTAAAGAACAAATTGCAACTAAACACAGAATTACCACACATTTATTTACGAAAGCATGACCAAACTATGTTGTTTTTATGTAAATGTGATACACTTAAAAGAATAAGTAGTTTATTATGCCATACATTTAATATTTAGGAACAAAAAATCAAGTAGGATATACGAAAAAAATAATGCCGACTAAACACAAAATTACAACACATTTATTTACGAAAGCTTAACCAAACATGTTTTTTTTCATCAAAACATGTGAAAAACTTAAGCGTAAAAGTTGTTCAGGGAAAGACCTGATGCCATACATAATATTGATGCACAACAATCAAGTAGCATATACTAAAGAACAAATTGCAACTAAACACAGAATTACCACACATTTAGTTACGAAAGCATGACCAAATCATGTTGTTTTTATGTAAATGTGATACACTTAAAAGAATAAGTAGTTCATTATGCCATACATTTAATATTTAGGAACAAAAAATCAAGTAGCATATACGAAAAATATAATGCCGACTAAACACGGAATTACAACACATTTATTTACGAAAGCTTAACCAAACATGTTTTTTTTCATCAAAACATGTGAAACACTTAAGCGTAAAAGTTGCTCAGGGAAAGACCTGATGCCATACATAATATTGATGCACAACAATCAAGTAGCATATACTAAAGAACAAATTGCAACTAAACACAGAATTACCACACATTTAGTTACGAAAGCATGACCAAACCATGTTGTTTTTATGTAAATGTGATACACTTAAAAGAATAAGTAGTTTATTATGCCATACATTTAATATTTAGGAACAAAAAATCAAGTAGCATATACGAAAAACATAATGCCGACTAAACACGGAATTACAACACATTTATTTACGAAAGCTTGAGCAAACATGTTTTTTTTCATCAAAACATGTGAAACACTTAAGCGTAAAAGTTGCTCAGGGAAAGACCTGATGCCATGCATAATATTGATGCACAACAATCAAGTAGCATATACTAAAGAACAAATTGCAACTAAACACAGAATTACAACACATTTAGTTACGAAAGCATGACCAAATCATGTTGTTTTTATGTAAATGTGATACACTTAAAAGAATAAGTAGTTCATTATGCCATACATTTAATATTTAGGAACAAAAAATCAAGTAGCATATACGAAAAACATAATGCCGACTAAACACGGAATTACAACACATTTATTTACGAAAGCTTAACCAAACATGTTTTTTTTCATCAAAACATTTGAAACACTTAAGCGTAAAAGTTCTTCAGGAAAAGACCTGATGCCATACATAATATTGATGCACAACAATCAAGTAGCATATACTAAAGAACAAATTGCCACTAATCACAGAATTACAACACATTTAGTTACGAAAGCATGAACAAACCATGTTGTTTTTATGTAAATGTGATACACTTAAAAGAATAAGTAGTTCATTATGCCATACATTTAATATTTAGGAACAAAAAATCAAGTAGGATATACGAAAAAAATAATGCCGACTAAACACAAAATTACAACACATTTATTTACGAAAGCTTA
Source organism: Sepioteuthis lessoniana (assembly GCA_963585895.1). NCBI lineage: Eukaryota > Metazoa > Mollusca > Cephalopoda > Myopsida > Loliginidae > Sepioteuthis > Sepioteuthis lessoniana. The sequence goes on from OY757933.1 coordinate 23,930,286, forward strand.
ACCAAACATGTTTTTTTTCATCAAAACATGTGAAAAACTTAAGCGTAAAAGTTGTTCAGGGAAAGACCTGATGCCATACATAATATTGATGCACAACAATCAAGTAGCATATACTAAAGAACAAATTGCCACTAATCACAGAATTACAACACATTTAGTTACGAAAGCATGAACAAACCATGTTGTTTTTATGTAAATGTGATACACTTAAAAGAATAAGTAGTTCATTATGCCATACATTTAATATTTAGGAACAAAAAATCAAGTAGGATATACGAAAAAAATAATGCCGACTAAACACAAAATTACAACACATTTATTTACGAAAGCTTAACCAAACATGTTTTTTTTCATCAAAACATGTGAAAAACTTAAGCGTAAAAGTTGTTCAGGGAAAGACCTGATGCCATACATAATATTGATGCACAACAATCAAGTAGCATATACTAAAGAACAAATTGCAACTAAACACAGAATTACCACACATTTAGTTACGAAAGCATGACCAAATCATGTTGTTTTTATGTAAATGTGATACACTTAAAAGAATAAGTAGTTCATTATGCCATACATTTAATATTTAGGAACAAAAAATCAAGTAGCATATACGAAAAATATAATGCCGACTAAACACGGAATTACAACACATTTATTTACGAAAGCTTAACCAAACATGTTTTTTTTCATCAAAACATGTGAAACACTTAAGCGTAAAAGTTGCTCAGGGAAAGACCTGATGCCATACATAATATTGATGCACAACAATCAAGTAGCATATACTAAAGAACAAATTGCAACTAAACACAGAATTACCACACATTTAGTTACGAAAGCATGACCAAACCATGTTGTTTTTATGTAAATGTGATACACTTAAAAGAATAAGTAGTTTATTATGCCATACATTTAATATTTAGGAACAAAAAATAAAGTAGCATATACGAAAAACATAATGCCGACTAAACACGGAATTACAACACATTTATTTACGAAAGCTTGAGCAAACATGTTTTTTTTCATCAAAACATGTGAAACACTTAAGCGTAAAAGTTGCTCAGGGAAAGACCTGATGCCATGCATAATATTGATGCACAACAATCAAGTAGCATATACTAAAGAACAAATTGCAACTAAACACAGAATTACAACACATTTAGTTACGAAAGCATGACCAAATCATGTTGTTTTTATGTAAATGTGATACACTTAAAAGAATAAGTAGTTCATTATGCCATACATTTAATATTTAGGAACAAAAAATCAAGTAGCATATACGAAAAACATAATGCCGACTAAACACGGAATTACAACACATTTATTTACGAAAGCTTAACCAAACATGTTTTTTTTCATCAAAACATTTGAAACACTTAAGCGTAAAAGTTCTTCAGGAAAAGACCTGATGCCATACATAATATTGATGCACAACAATCAAGTAGCATATACTAAAGAACAAATTGCCACTAATCACAGAATTACAACACATTTAGTTACGAAAGCATGAACAAACCATGTTGTTTTTATGTAAATGTGATACACTTAAAAGAATAAGTAGTTCATTATGCCATACATTTAATATTTAGGAACAAAAAATCAAGTAGGATATACGAAAAAAATAATGCCGACTAAACACAAAATTACAACACATTTATTTACGAAAGCTTAACCAAACATGTTTTTTTTCATCAAAACATGTGAAAAACTTAAGCGTAAAAGTTGTTCAGGGAAAGACCTGATGCCATACATAATATTGATGCACAACAATCAAGTAGCATATACTAAAGAACAAATTGCCACTAATCACAGAATTACAACACATTTAGTTACGAAAGCATGAACAAACCATGTTGTTTTTATGTAAATGTGATACACTTAAAAGAATAAGTAGTTCATTATGCCATACATTTAATATTTAGGAACAAAAAATCAAGTAGGATATACGAAAAAAATAATGCCGACTAAACACAAAATTACAACACATTTATTTACGAAAGCTTAACCAAACATGTTTTTTTTCATCAAAACATGTGAAAAACTTAAGCGTAAAAGTTGTTCAGGGAAAGACCTGATGCCATACATAATATTGATGCACAACAATCAAGTAGCATATACTAAAGAACAAATTGCAACTAAACACAGAATTACCACACATTTAGTTACGAAAGCATGACCAAATCATGTTGTTTTTATGTAAATGTGATACACTTAAAAGAATAAGTAGTTCATTATGCCATACATTTAATATTTAGGAACAAAAAATCAAGTAGCATATACGAAAAATATAATGCCGACTAAACACGGAATTACAACACATTTATTTACGAAAGCTTAACCAAACATGTTTTTTTTCATCAAAACATGTGAAACACTTAAGCGTAAAAGTTGCTCAGGGAAAGACCTGATGCCATACATAATATTGATGCACAACAATCAAGTAGCATATACTAAAGAACAAATTGCAACTAAACACAGAATTACCACACATTTAGTTACGAAAGCATGACCAAACCATGTTGTTTTTATGTAAATGTGATACACTTAAAAGAATAAGTAGTTTATTATGCCATACATTTAATATTTAGGAACAAAAAATCAAGTAGCATATACGAAAAACATAATGCCGACTAAACACGGAATTACAACACATTTATTTACGAAAGCTTGAGCAAACATGTTTTTTTTCATCAAAACATGTGAAACACTTAAGCGTAAAAGTTGCTCAGGGAAAGACCTGATGCCATGCATAATATTGATGCACAACAATCAAGTAGCATATACTAAAGAACAAATTGCAACTAAACACAGAATTACAACACATTTAGTTACGAAAGCATGACCAAATCATGTTGTTTTTATGTAAATGTGATACACTTAAAAGAATAAGTAGTTCATTATGCCATACATTTAATATTTAGGAACAAAAAATCAAGTAGCATATACGAAAAACATAATGCCGACTAAACACGGAATTACAACACATTTATTTACGAAAGCTTAACCAAACATGTTTTTTTTCATCAAAACATTTGAAACACTTAAGCGTAAAAGTTCTTCAGGAAAAGACCTGATGCCATACATAATATTGATGCACAACAATCAAGTAGCATATACTAAAGAACAAATTGCCACTAATCACAGAATTACAACACATTTAGTTACGAAAGCATGAACAAACCATGTTGTTTTTATGTAAATGTGATACACTTAAAAGAATAAGTAGTTCATTATGCCATACATTTAATATTTAGGAACAAAAAATCAAGTAGGATATACGAAAAACATAATGCCGACTAAACACGGAATTACAACACATTTATTTACGAAAGCTTAACCAAACATGTTTTTTTTCATCAAAACATTTGAAACACTTAAGCGTAAAAGTTCTTCAGGAAAAGACCTGATGCCATACATAATATTGATGCACAACAATCAAGTAGCATATACTAAAGAACAAATTGCCACTAATCACAGAATTACAACACATTTAGTTACGAAAGCATGAACAAACCATGTTGTTTTTATGTAAATGTGATACACTTAAAAGAATAAGTAGTTCATTATGCCATACATTTAATATTTAGGAACAAAAAATCAAGTAGGATATACGAAAAAAATAATGCCGACTAAACACAAAATTACAACACATTTATTTACGAAAGCTTAACCAAACATGTTTTTTTTCATCAAAACATGTGAAAAACTTAAGCGTAAAAGTTGTTCAGGGAAAGACCTGATGCCATACATAATATTGATGCACAACAATCAAGTAGCATATACTAAAGAACAAATTGCAACTAAACACAGAATTACCACACATTTAGTTACGAAAGCATGACCAAACCATGTTGTTTTTATGTAAATGTGATACACTTAAAAGAATAAGTAGTTTATTATGCCATACATTTAATATTTAGGAACAAAAAATCAAGTAGCATATACGAAAAACATAATGCCGACTAAACACGGAATTACAACACATTTATTTACGAAAGCTTGAGCAAACATGTTTTTTTTCATCAAAACATGTGAAACACTTAAGCGTAAAAGTTGCTCAGGGAAAGACCTGATGCCATGCATAATATTGATGCACAACAATCAAGTAGCATATACTAAAGAACAAATTGCAACTAAACACAGAATTACAACACATTTAGTTACGAAAGCATGACCAAATCATGTTGTTTTTATGTAAATGTGATACACTTAAAAGAATAAGTAGTTCATTATGCCATACATTTAATATTTAGGAACAAAAAATCAAGTAGGATATACGAAAAAAATAATGCCGACTAAACACGGAATTACAACACATTTATTTACGAAAGCTTAACCAAACATGTTTTTTTTCATCAAAACATGTGAAAAACTTAAGCGTAAAAGTTGTTCAGGGAAAGACCTGATGCCATACATAATATTGATGCACAACAATCAAGTAGCATATACTAAAGAACAAATTGCAACTAAACACAGAATTACCACACATTTAGTTACGAAAGCATGACCAAATCATGTTGTTTTTATGTAAATGTGATACACTTAAAAGAATAAGTAGTTCATTATGCCATACATTTAATATTTAGGAACAAAAAATCAAGTAGCATATACGAAAAATATAATGCCGACTAAACACGGAATTACAACACATTTATTTACGAAAGCTTAACCAAACATGTTTTTTTTCATCAAAACGTGTGAAAAACTTAAGCGTAAAAGTTGTTCAGGGAAAGACCTGATGCCATACATAATATTGATGCACAACAATCAAGTAGCATATACTAAAGAACAAATTGCAACTAAACACAGAATTACCACACATTTAGTTACGAAAGCATGACCAAATCATGTTGTTTTTATGTAAATGTGATACACTTAAAAGAATAAGTAGTTCATTATGCCATACATTTAATATTTAGGAACAAAAAATCAAGTAGCATACACGAAAAATATAATGCCGACTAAACACGGAATTACAACACATTTATTTACGAAAGCTTAACCAAACATGTTTTTTTTCATCAAAACATGTGAAAAACTTAAGCGTAAAAGTTGCTCAGGGAAAGACCTGATGCCATATATAATATTGATGCACAACAATCAAGTAGCATATACTAAAGAACAAATTGCAACTAAACACAGAATTACAACACATTTAGTTACGAAAGCATGAACAAACCATGTTGTTTTTATGTAAATGTGATACACTTAAAAGAATAAGTAGTTCATTATGCCATACATTTAATATTTAGGAACAAAAAATCAAGTAGCATATACGAAAAATATAATGCCGACTAAACACGGAATTACAACACATTTATTTACGAAAGCTTGAGCAAACATGTTTTTTTTCATCAAAACATGTGAAAAACTTAAGCGTAAAAGTTGCTCAGGGAAAGACCTGATGCCATACATAATATTGATGCACAACAATCAAGTAGCATATACTAAAGAACAAATTGCAACTAAACACAGAATTACAACACATTTAGTTACGAAAGCATGACCAAATCATGTTGTTTTTATGTAAATGTGATACACTTAAAAGAATAAGTAGTTCATTATGCCATACATTTACTATTTAGGAACAAAAAATCAAGTAGCATATACGAAAAACATAATGCCGACTAAACACGGAATTACAACACATTTATTTACGAAAGCTTAACCAAACATGTTTTTTTTCATCAAAACATTTGAAACACTTAAGCGTAAAAGTTCTTCAGGAAAAGACCTGATGCCATACATAATATTGATGCACAACAATCAAGTAGCATATACTAAAGAACAAATTGCCACTAATCACAGAATTACAACACATTTAGTTACGAAAGCATGAACAAACCATGTTGTTTTTATGTAAATGTGATACACTTAAAAGAATAAGTAGTTCATTATGCCATACATTTAATATTTAGGAACAAAAAATCAAGTAGGATATACGAAAAAAATAATGCCGACTAAACACAAAATTACAACACATTTATTTACGAAAGCTTAACCAAACATGTTTTTATTCATCAAAACATGTGAAAAACTTAAGCGTAAAAGTTGCTCAGGGAAAGACCTGATGCCATATATAATATTGATGCACAACAATCAAGTAGCATATACTAAAGAACAAATTGCAACTAAACACAGAATTACAACACATTTAGTTACGAAAGCATGAACAAACCATGTTGTTTTTATGTAAATGTGATACACTTAAAAGAATAAGTAGTTCATTATGCCATACATTTAATATTTAGGAACAAAAAATCAAGTAGCATATACGAAAAATATAATGCCGACTAAACACGGAATTACAACACATTTATTTACGAAAGCTTAACCAAACATGTTTTTTTTCATCAAAACATGTGAAAAACTTAAGCGTAAAAGTTGCTCAGGGAAAGACCTGATGCCATACATAATATTGATGCACAACAATCAAGTAGCATATACTAAAGAACAAATTGCAACTAAACACAGAATTACAACACATTTAGTTACGAAAGCATGAACAAACCATGTTGTTTTTATGTAAATGTGATACACTTAAAAGAATAAGTAGTTCATTATGCCATACATTTAATATTTAGGAACAAAAAATCAAGTAGGATATACGAAAAAAATAATGCCGACTAAACACAAAATTACAACACATTTAGTTACAAAGAATTTTTTTTTTCATCAATATATGTGATTGACTTGAACGAAAATGTAGCTCATGGATAGACTTGATCAATACATGATATTTAGGAACAAGAAATCAAGTAGCATATACGAAAAACATAATGCCGACTAAACACGGAATTATAACACATTTATTTACGAAAGCATAACCAAACATGTTTTTTTTCATCAAAATATGTGAAACACTTAAGCGTAAAAGTTGCTCAGGGAAAGACCTGATGCCATACATAATATTGATGCACAACAATCAAGTAGCATATACTAAAGAACAAATTGCAACTAAACACAGAATTACAACACATTTAGTTACGAAAGCATGACCAAACCATGTTGTTTTTATGTAAATGTGATACACTTAAAAGAATAAGTAGTTCATTATGCCATACATTTAATATTTAGGAACAAAAAATCAAGTAGCATATACGAAAAATATAATGCCGACTAAACACGGAATTACAACACATTTATTTACGAAAGCTTAACCAAACATGTTTTTTTTCATCAAAACATGTGAAACACTTAAGCGTAAAAGTTGCTCAGGGAAAGACCTGATGCCATACATAATATTGATGCACAACAATCAAGTAGCATATACTAAAGAACAAATTGCAACTAAACACAGAATTACCACACATTTAGTTACGAAAGCATGACCAAACCATGTTGTTTTTATATAAATGTGATACACTTAAAAGAATAAGTAGTTTATTATGCCATACATCTAATATTTAGGAACAAAAAATCAAGTAGCATATACGAAAAACATAATGCCGACTAAACACGGAATTACAACACATTTATTTACGAAAGCTTGAGCAAACATGTTTTTTTTCATCAAAACATGTGAAACACTTAAGCGTAAAAGTTGCTCAGGGAAAGACCTGATGCCATGCATAATATTGATGCACAACAATCAAGTAGCATATACTAAAGAACAAATTGCAACTAAACACAGAATTACAACACATTTAGTTACGAAAGCATGACCAAATCATGTTGTTTTTATGTAAATGTGATACACTTAAAAGAATAAGTAGTTCATTATGCCATACATTTAATATTTAGGAACAAAAAATCAAGTAGGATATACGAAAAAAATAATGCCGACTAAACACAAAATTACAACACATTTATTTACGAAAGCTTAACCAAACATGTTTTTTTTCATCAAAACATGTGAAAAACTTAAGCGTAAAAGTTTTTCAGGGAAAGACCTGATGCCATACATAATATTGATGCACAACAATCAAGTAGCATATACTAAAGAACAAATTGCCACTAATCACAGAATTACAACACATTTAGTTACGAAAGCATGAACAAACCATGTTGTTTTTATGTAAATGTGATACACTTAAAAGAATAAGTAGTTCATTATGCCATACATTTAATATTTAGGAACAAAAAATCAAGTAGGATATACGAAAAAAATAATGCCGACTAAACAAAAAATTACAACACATTTATTTACGAAAGCTTAACCAAACATGTTTTTTTTCATCAAAACATGTGAAACACTTAAGCGTAAAAGTTGCTCAGGGAAAGACCTGATGCCATGCATAATATTGATGCACAACAATCAAGTAGCATATACTAAAGAACAAATTGCAACTAAACACAGAATTACAACACATTTAGTTACGAAAGCATGACCAAATCATGTTGTTTTTATGTAAATGTGATACACTTAAAAGAATAAGTAGTTCATTATGCCATACATTTAATATTTAGGAACAAAAAATCAAGTAGGATATACGAAAAAAATAATGCCGACTAAACACAAAATTACAACACATTTATTTACGAAAGCTTAACCAAACATGTTTTTTTTCATCAAAACATGTGAAAAACTTAAGCGTAAAAGTTGTTCAGGGAAAGACCTGATGCCATACATAATATTGATGCACAACAATCAAGTAGCATATACTAAAGAACAAATTGCCACTAATCACAGAATTACAACACATTTAGTTACGAAAGCATGAACAAACCATGTTGTTTTTATGTAAATGTGATACACTTAAAAGAATAAGTAGTTCATTATGCCATACATTTAATATTTAGGAACAAAAAATCAAGTAGGATATACGAAAAAAATAATGCCGACTAAACAAAAAATTACAACACATTTATTTACGAAAGCTTAACCAAACATGTTTTTTTTCATCAAAACATGTGAAAAACTTAAGCGTAAAAGTTGTTCAGGGAAAGACCTGATGCCATACATAATATTGATGCACAACAATCAAGTAGCATATACTAAAGAACAAATTGCAACTAAACACAGAATTACCACACATTTAGTTACGAAAGCATGACCAAATCATGTTGTTTTTATGTAAATGTGATACACTTAAAAGAATAAGTAGTTCATTATGCCATACATTTAATATTTAGGAACAAAAAATCAAGTAGCATATACGAAAAATATAATGCCGACTAAACACGGAATTACAACACATTTATTTACGAAAGCTTAACCAAACATGTTTTTTTTCATCAAAACATGTGAAACACTTAAGCGTAAAAGTTGCTCAGGGAAAGACCTGATGCCATACATAATATTGATGCACAACAATCAAGTAGCATATACTAAAGAACAAATTGCAACTAAACACAGAATTACCACACATTTAGTTACGAAAGCATGACCAAACCATGTTGTTTTTATGTAAATGTGATACACTTAAAAGAATAAGTAGTTTATTATGCCATACATTTAATATTTAGGAACAAAAAATCAAGTAGCATATACGAAAAACATAATGCCGACTAAACACGGAATTACAACACATTTATTTACGAAAGCTTGAGCAAACATGTTTTTTTTCATCAAAACATGTGAAACACTTAAGCGTAAAAGTTGCTCAGGGAAAGACCTGATGCCATGCATAATATTGATGCACAACAATCAAGTAGCATATACTAAAGAACAAATTGCAACTAAACACAGAATTACAACACATTTAGTTACGAAAGCATGACCAAATCATGTTGTTTTTATGTAAATGTGATACACTTAAAAGAATAAGTAGTTCATTATGCCATACATTTAATATTTAGGAACAAAAAATCAAGTAGCATATACGAAAAACATAATGCCGACTAAACACGGAATTACAACACATTTATTTACGAAAGCTTAACCAAACATGTTTTTTTTCATCAAAACATTTGAAACACTTAAGCGTAAAAGTTCTTCAGGAAAAGACCTGATGCCATACATAATATTGATGCACAACAATCAAGTAGCATATACTAAAGAACAAATTGCCACTAATCACAGAATTACAACACATTTAGTTACGAAAGCATGAACAAACCATGTTGTTTTTATGTAAATGTGATACACTTAAAAGAATAAGTAGTTCATTATGCCATACATTTAATATTTAGGAACAAAAAATCAAGTAGGATATACGAAAAACATAATGCCGACTAAACACGGAATTACAACACATTTATTTACGAAAGCTTAACCAAACATGTTTTTTTTCATCAAAACATTTGAAACACTTAAGCGTAAAAGTTCTTCAGGAAAAGACCTGATGCCATACATAATATTGATGCACAACAATCAAGTAGCATATACTAAAGAACAAATTGCCACTAATCACAGAATTACAACACATTTAGTTACGAAAGCATGAACAAACCATGTTGTTTTTATGTAAATGTGATACACTTAAAAGAATAAGTAGTTCATTATGCCATACATTTAATATTTAGGAACAAAAAATCAAGTAGGATATACGAAAAAAATAATGCCGACTAAACACAAAATTACAACACATTTATTTACGAAAGCTTAACCAAACATGTTTTTTTTCATCAAAACATGTGAAAAACTTAAGCGTAAAAGTTGTTCAGGGAAAGACCTGATGCCATACATAATATTGATGCACAACAATCAAGTAGCATATACTAAAGAACAAATTGCCACTAATCACAGAATTACAACACATTTAGTTACGAAAGCATGAACAAACCATGTTGTTTTTATGTAAATGTGATACACTTAAAAGAATAAGTAGTTCATTATGCCATACATTTAATATTTAGGAACAAAAAATCAAGTAGGATATACGAAAAAAATAATGCCGACTAAACACAAAATTACAACACATTTATTTACGAAAGCTTAACCAAACATGTTTTTTTTCATCAAAACATGTGAAAAACTTAAGCGTAAAAGTTGTTCAGGGAAAGACCTGATGCCATACATAATATTGATGCACAACAATCAAGTAGCATATACTAAAGAACAAATTGCAACTAAACACAGAATTACCACACATTTAGTTACGAAAGCATGACCAAATCATGTTGTTTTTATGTAAATGTGATACACTTAAAAGAATAAGTAGTTCATTATGCCATACATTTAATATTTAGGAACAAAAAATCAAGTAGCATATACGAAAAATATAATGCCGACTAAACACGGAATTACAACACATTTATTTACGAAAGCTTAACCAAACATGTTTTTTTTCATCAAAACATGTGAAACACTTAAGCGTAAAAGTTGCTCAGGGAAAGACCTGATGCCATACATAATATTGATGCACAACAATCAAGTAGCATATACTAAAGAACAAATTGCAACTAAACACAGAATTACCACACATTTAGTTACGAAAGCATGACCAAACCATGTTGTTTTTATGTAAATGTGATACACTTAAAAGAATAAGTAGTTTATTATGCCATACATTTAATATTTAGGAACAAAAAATCAAGTAGCATATACGAAAAACATAATGCCGACTAAACACGGAATTACAACACATTTATTTACGAAAGCTTGAGCAAACATGTTTTTTTTCATCAAAACATGTGAAACACTTAAGCGTAAAAGTTGCTCAGGGAAAGACCTGATGCCATGCATAATATTGATGCACAACAATCAAGTAGCATATACTAAAGAACAAATTGCAACTAAACACAGAATTACAACACATTTAGTTACGAAAGCATGACCAAATCATGTTGTTTTTATGTAAATGTGATACACTTAAAAGAATAAGTAGTTCATTATGCCATACATTTAATATTTAGGAACAAAAAATCAAGTAGGATATACGAAAAAAATAATGCCGACTAAACACGGAATTACAACACATTTATTTACGAAAGCTTAACCAAACATGTTTTTTTTCATCAAAACATGTGAAAAACTTAAGCGTAAAAGTTGTTCAGGGAAAGACCTGATGCCATACATAATATTGATGCACAACAATCAAGTAGCATATACTAAAGAACAAATTGCAACTAAACACAGAATTACCACACATTTAGTTACGAAAGCATGACCAAATCATGTTGTTTTTATGTAAATGTGATACACTTAAAAGAATAAGTAGTTCATTATGCCATACATTTAATATTTAGGAACAAAAAATCAAGTAGCATATACGAAAAATATAATGCCGACTAAACACGGAATTACAACACATTTATTTACGAAAGCTTAACCAAACATGTTTTTTTTCATCAAAACATGTGAAACACTTAAGCGTAAAAGTTGCTCAGGGAAAGACCTGATGCCATACATAATATTGATGCACAACAATCAAGTAGCATATACTAAAGAACAAATTGCAACTAAACACAGAATTACCACACATTTAGTTACGAAAGCATGACCAAACCATGTTGTTTTTATGTAAATGTGATACACTTAAAAGAATAAGTAGTTTATTATGCCATACATTTAATATTTAGGAACAAAAAATCAAGTAGCATATACGAAAAACATAATGCCGACTAAACACGGAATTACAACACATTTATTTACGAAAGCTTGAGCAAACATGTTTTTTTTCATCAAAACATGTGAAACACTTAAGCGTAAAAGTTGCTCAGGGAAAGACCTGATGCCATGCATAATATTGATGCACAACAATCAAGTAGCATATACTAAAGAACAAATTGCAACTAAACACAGAATTACAACACATTTAGTTACGAAAGCATGACCAAATCATGTTGTTTTTATGTAAATGTGATACACTTAAAAGAATAAGTAGTTCATTATGCCATACATTTAATATTTAGGAACAAAAAATCAAGTAGGATATACGAAAAAAATAATGCCGACTAAACACGGAATTACAACACATTTATTTACGAAAGCTTAACCAAACATGTTTTTTTTCATCAAAACATGTGAAAAACTTAAGCGTAAAAGTTGTTCAGGGAAAGACCTGATGCCATACATAATATTGATGCACAACAATCAAGTAGCATATACTAAAGAACAAATTGCAACTAAACACAGAATTACCACACATTTAGTTACGAAAGCATGACCAAATCATGTTGTTTTTATGTAAATGTGATACACTTAAAAGAATAAGTAGTTCATTATGCCATACATTTAATATTTAGGAACAAAAAATCAAGTAGCATATACGAAAAATATAATGCCGACTAAACACGGAATTACAACACATTTATTTACGAAAGCTTAACCAAACATGTTTTTTTTCATCAAAACATGTGAAAAACTTAAGCGTAAAAGTTGCTCAGGGAAAGACCTGATGCCATATATAATATTGATGCACAACAATCAAGTAGCATATACTAAAGAACAAATTGCAACTAAACACAGAATTACAACACATTTAGTTACGAAAGCATGAACAAACCATGTTGTTTTTATGTAAATGTGATACACTTAAAAGAATAAGTAGTTCATTATGCCATACATTTAATATTTAGGAACAAAAAATCAAGTAGCATATACGAAAAATATAATGCCGACTAAACACGGAATTACAACACATTTATTTACGAAAGCTTGAGCAAACATGTTTTTTTTCATCAAAACATGTGAAAAACTTAAGCGTAAAAGTTGCTCAGGGAAAGACCTGATGCCATACATAATATTGATGCACAACAATCAAGTAGCATATACTAAAGAACAAATTGCAACTAAACACAGAATTACAACACATTTAGTTACGAAAGCATGACCAAATCATGTTGTTTTTATGTAAATGTGATACACTTAAAAGAATAAGTAGTTCATTATGCCATACATTTACTATTTAGGAACAAAAAATCAAGTAGCATATACGAAAAACATAATGCCGACTAAACACGGAATTACAACACATTTATTTACGAAAGCTTAACCAAACATGTTTTTTTTCATCAAAACATTTGAAACACTTAAGCGTAAAAGTTCTTCAGGAAAAGACCTGATGCCATACATAATATTGATGCACAACAATCAAGTAGCATATACTAAAGAACAAATTGCCACTAATCACAGAATTACAACACATTTAGTTACGAAAGCATGAACAAACCATGTTGTTTTTATGTAAATGTGATACACTTAAAAGAATAAGTAGTTCATTATGCCATACATTTAATATTTAGGAACAAAAAATCAAGTAGGATATACGAAAAAAATAATGCCGACTAAACACAAAATTACAACACATTTATTTACGAAAGCTTAACCAAACATGTTTTTATTCATCAAAACATGTGAAAAACTTAAGCGTAAAAGTTGCTCAGGGAAAGACCTGATGCCATATATAATATTGATGCACAACAATCAAGTAGCATATACTAAAGAACAAATTGCAACTAAACACAGAATTACAACACATTTAGTTACGAAAGCATGAACAAACCATGTTGTTTTTATGTAAATGTGATACACTTAAAAGAATAAGTAGTTCATTATGCCATACATTTAATATTTAGGAACAAAAAATCAAGTAGCATATACGAAAAATATAATGCCGACTAAACACGGAATTACAACACATTTATTTACGAAAGCTTAACCAAACATGTTTTTTTTCATCAAAACATGTGAAAAACTTAAGCGTAAAAGTTGCTCAGGGAAAGACCTGATGCCATACATAATATTGATGCACAACAATCAAGTAGCATATACTAAAGAACAAATTGCAACTAAACACAGAATTACAACACATTTAGTTACGAAAGCATGAACAAACCATGTTGTTTTTATGTAAATGTGATACACTTAAAAGAATAAGTAGTTCATTATGCCATACATTTAATATTTAGGAACAAAAAATCAAGTAGGATATACGAAAAAAATAATGCCGACTAAACACAAAATTACAACACATTTAGTTACAAAGAATTTTTTTTTTCATCAATATATGTGATTGACTTGAACGAAAATGTAGCTCATGGATAGACTTGATCAATACATGATATTTAGGAACAAGAAATCAAGTAGCATATACGAAAAACATAATGCCGACTAAACACGGAATTATAACACATTTATTTACGAAAGCATAACCAAACATGTTTTTTTTCATCAAAATATGTGAAACACTTAAGCGTAAAAGTTGCTCAGGGAAAGACCTGATGCCATACATAATATTGATGCACAACAATCAAGTAGCATATACTAAAGAACAAATTGCAACTAAACACAGAATTACCACACATTTAGTTACGAAAGCATGACCAAATCATGTTGTTTTTATGTAAATGTGATACACTTAAAAGAATAAGTAGTTCATTATGCCATACATTTAATATTTAGGAACAAAAAATCAAGTAGCATATACGAAAAATATAATGCCGACTAAACACGGAATTACAACACATTTATTTACGAAAGCTTAACCAAACATGTTTTTTTTCATCAAAACATGTGAAACACTTAAGCGTAAAAGTTGCTCAGGGAAAGACCTGATGCCATACATAATATTGATGCACAACAATCAAGTAGCATATACTAAAGAACAAATTGCAACTAAACACAGAATTACCACACATTTAGTTACGAAAGCATGACCAAACCATGTTGTTTTTATGTAAATGTGATACACTTAAAAGAATAAGTAGTTTATTATGCCATACATTTAATATTTAGGAACAAAAAATCAAGTAGCATATACGAAAAACATAATGCCGACTAAACACGGAATTACAACACATTTATTTACGAAAGCTTGAGCAAACATGTTTTTTTTCATCAAAACATGTGAAACACTTAAGCGTAAAAGTTGCTCAGGGAAAGACCTGATGCCATGCATAATATTGATGCACAACAATCAAGTAGCATATACTAAAGAACAAATTGCAACTAAACACAGAATTACAACACATTTAGTTACGAAAGCATGACCAAATCATGTTGTTTTTATGTAAATGTGATACACTTAAAAGAATAAGTAGTTCATTATGCCATACATTTAATATTTAGGAACAAAAAATCAAGTAGCATATACGAAAAACATAATGCCGACTAAACACGGAATTACAACACATTTATTTACGAAAGCTTAACCAAACATGTTTTTTTTCATCAAAACATTTGAAACACTTAAGCGTAAAAGTTCTTCAGGAAAAGACCTGATGCCATACATAATATTGATGCACAACAATCAAGTAGCATATACTAAAGAACAAATTGCCACTAATCACAGAATTACAACACATTTAGTTACGAAAGCATGAACAAACCATGTTGTTTTTATGTAAATGTGATACACTTAAAAGAATAAGTAGTTCATTATGCCATACATTTAATATTTAGGAACAAAAAATCAAGTAGGATATACGAAAAACATAATGCCGACTAAACACGGAATTACAACACATTTATTTACGAAAGCTTAACCAAACATGTTTTTTTTCATCAAAACATTTGAAACACTTAAGCGTAAAAGTTCTTCAGGAAAAGACCTGATGCCATACATAATATTGATGCACAACAATCAAGTAGCATATACTAAAGAACAAATTGCCACTAATCACAGAATTACAACACATTTAGTTACGAAAGCATGAACAAACCATGTTGTTTTTATGTAAATGTGATACACTTAAAAGAATAAGTAGTTCATTATGCCATACATTTAATATTTAGGAACAAAAAATCAAGTAGGATATACGAAAAAAATAATGCCGACTAAACACAAAATTACAACACATTTATTTACGAAAGCTTAACCAAACATGTTTTTTTTCATCAAAACATGTGAAAAACTTAAGCGTAAAAGTTGTTCAGGGAAAGACCTGATGCCATACATAATATTGATGCACAACAATCAAGTAGCATATACTAAAGAACAAATTGCCACTAATCACAGAATTACAACACATTTAGTTACGAAAGCATGAACAAACCATGTTGTTTTTATGTAAATGTGATACACTTAAAAGAATAAGTAGTTCATTATGCCATACATTTAATATTTAGGAACAAAAAATCAAGTAGGATATACGAAAAAAATAATGCCGACTAAACACAAAATTACAACACATTTATTTACGAAAGCTTAACCAAACATGTTTTTTTTCATCAAAACATGTGAAAAACTTAAGCGTAAAAGTTGTTCAGGGAAAGACCTGATGCCATACATAATATTGATGCACAACAATCAAGTAGCATATACTAAAGAACAAATTGCAACTAAACACAGAATTACCACACATTTAGTTACGAAAGCATGACCAAATCATGTTGTTTTTATGTAAATGTGATACACTTAAAAGAATAAGTAGTTCATTATGCCATACATTTAATATTTAGGAACAAAAAATCAAGTAGCATATACGAAAAATATAATGCCGACTAAACACGGAATTACAACACATTTATTTACGAAAGCTTAACCAAACATGTTTTTTTTCATCAAAACATGTGAAACACTTAAGCGTAAAAGTTGCTCAGGGAAAGACCTGATGCCATACATAATATTGATGCACAACAATCAAGTAGCATATACTAAAGAACAAATTGCAACTAAACACAGAATTACCACACATTTAGTTACGAAAGCATGACCAAACCATGTTGTTTTTATGTAAATGTGATACACTTAAAAGAATAAGTAGTTTATTATGCCATACATTTAATATTTAGGAACAAAAAATCAAGTAGCATATACGAAAAACATAATGCCGACTAAACACGGAATTACAACACATTTATTTACGAAAGCTTGAGCAAACATGTTTTTTTTCATCAAAACATGTGAAACACTTAAGCGTAAAAGTTGCTCAGGGAAAGACCTGATGCCATGCATAATATTGATGCACAACAATCAAGTAGCATATACTAAAGAACAAATTGCAACTAAACACAGAATTACAACACATTTAGTTACGAAAGCATGACCAAATCATGTTGTTTTTATGTAAATGTGATACACTTAAAAGAATAAGTAGTTCATTATGCCATACATTTAATATTTAGGAACAAAAAATCAAGTAGGATATACGAAAAAAATAATGCCGACTAAACACGGAATTACAACACATTTATTTACGAAAGCTTAACCAAACATGTTTTTTTTCATCAAAACATGTGAAAAACTTAAGCGTAAAAGTTGTTCAGGGAAAGACCTGATGCCATACATAATATTGATGCACAACAATCAAGTAGCATATACTAAAGAACAAATTGCAACTAAACACAGAATTACCACACATTTAGTTACGAAAGCATGACCAAATCATGTTGTTTTTATGTAAATGTGATACACTTAAAAGAATAAGTAGTTCATTATGCCATACATTTAATATTTAGGAACAAAAAATCAAGTAGCATATACGAAAAATATAATGCCGACTAAACACGGAATTACAACACATTTATTTACGAAAGCTTAACCAAACATGTTTTTTTTCATCAAAACATGTGAAACACTTAAGCGTAAAAGTTGCTCAGGGAAAGACCTGATGCCATACATAATATTGATGCACAACAATCAAGTAGCATATACTAAAGAACAAATTGCAACTAAACACAGAATTACCACACATTTAGTTACGAAAGCATGACCAAACCATGTTGTTTTTATGTAAATGTGATACACTTAAAAGAATAAGTAGTTTATTATGCCATACATTTAATATTTAGGAACAAAAAATCAAGTAGCATATACGAAAAACATAATGCCGACTAAACACGGAATTACAACACATTTATTTACGAAAGCTTGAGCAAACATGTTTTTTTTCATCAAAACATGTGAAACACTTAAGCGTAAAAGTTGCTCAGGGAAAGACCTGATGCCATGCATAATATTGATGCACAACAATCAAGTAGCATATACTAAAGAACAAATTGCAACTAAACACAGAATTACAACACATTTAGTTACGAAAGCATGACCAAATCATGTTGTTTTTATGTAAATGTGATACACTTAAAAGAATAAGTAGTTCATTATGCCATACATTTAATATTTAGGAACAAAAAATCAAGTAGGATATACGAAAAAAATAATGCCGACTAAACACGGAATTACAACACATTTATTTACGAAAGCTTAACCAAACATGTTTTTTTTCATCAAAACATGTGAAAAACTTAAGCGTAAAAGTTGTTCAGGGAAAGACCTGATGCCATACATAATATTGATGCACAACAATCAAGTAGCATATACTAAAGAACAAATTGCAACTAAACACAGAATTACCACACATTTAGTTACGAAAGCATGACCAAATCATGTTGTTTTTATGTAAATGTGATACACTTAAAAGAATAAGTAGTTCATTATGCCATACATTTAATATTTAGGAACAAAAAATCAAGTAGCATATACGAAAAATATAATGCCGACTAAACACGGAATTACAACACATTTATTTACGAAAGCTTAACCAAACATGTTTTTTTTCATCAAAACGTGTGAAAAACTTAAGCGTAAAAGTTGTTCAGGGAAAGACCTGATGCCATACATAATATTGATGCACAACAATCAAGTAGCATATACTAAAGAACAAATTGCAACTAAACACAGAATTACCACACATTTAGTTACGAAAGCATGACCAAATCATGTTGTTTTTATGTAAATGTGATACACTTAAAAGAATAAGTAGTTCATTATGCCATACATTTAATATTTAGGAACAAAAAATCAAGTAGCATACACGAAAAATATAATGCCGACTAAACACGGAATTACAACACATTTATTTACGAAAGCTTAACCAAACATGTTTTTTTTCATCAAAACATGTGAAAAACTTAAGCGTAAAAGTTGCTCAGGGAAAGACCTGATGCCATATATAATATTGATGCACAACAATCAAGTAGCATATACTAAAGAACAAATTGCAACTAAACACAGAATTACAACACATTTAGTTACGAAAGCATGAACAAACCATGTTGTTTTTATGTAAATGTGATACACTTAAAAGAATAAGTAGTTCATTATGCCATACATTTAATATTTAGGAACAAAAAATCAAGTAGCATATACGAAAAATATAATGCCGACTAAACACGGAATTACAACACATTTATTTACGAAAGCTTGAGCAAACATGTTTTTTTTCATCAAAACATGTGAAAAACTTAAGCGTAAAAGTTGCTCAGGGAAAGACCTGATGCCATACATAATATTGATGCACAACAATCAAGTAGCATATACTAAAGAACAAATTGCAACTAAACACAGAATTACAACACATTTAGTTACGAAAGCATGACCAAATCATGTTGTTTTTATGTAAATGTGATACACTTAAAAGAATAAGTAGTTCATTATGCCATACATTTACTATTTAGGAACAAAAAATCAAGTAGCATATACGAAAAACATAATGCCGACTAAACACGGAATTACAACACATTTATTTACGAAAGCTTAACCAAACATGTTTTTTTTCATCAAAACATTTGAAACACTTAAGCGTAAAAGTTCTTCAGGAAAAGACCTGATGCCATACATAATATTGATGCACAACAATCAAGTAGCATATACTAAAGAACAAATTGCCACTAATCACAGAATTACAACACATTTAGTTACGAAAGCATGAACAAACCATGTTGTTTTTATGTAAATGTGATACACTTAAAAGAATAAGTAGTTCATTATGCCATACATTTAATATTTAGGAACAAAAAATCAAGTAGGATATACGAAAAAAATAATGCCGACTAAACACAAAATTACAACACATTTATTTACGAAAGCTTAACCAAACATGTTTTTATTCATCAAAACATGTGAAAAACTTAAGCGTAAAAGTTGCTCAGGGAAAGACCTGATGCCATATATAATATTGATGCACAACAATCAAGTAGCATATACTAAAGAACAAATTGCAACTAAACACAGAATTACAACACATTTAGTTACGAAAGCATGAACAAACCATGTTGTTTTTATGTAAATGTGATACACTTAAAAGAATAAGTAGTTCATTATGCCATACATTTAATATTTAGGAACAAAAAATCAAGTAGCATATACGAAAAATATAATGCCGACTAAACACGGAATTACAACACATTTATTTACGAAAGCTTAACCAAACATGTTTTTTTTCATCAAAACATGTGAAAAACTTAAGCGTAAAAGTTGCTCAGGGAAAGACCTGATGCCATACATAATATTGATGCACAACAATCAAGTAGCATATACTAAAGAACAAATTGCAACTAAACACAGAATTACAACACATTTAGTTACGAAAGCATGAACAAACCATGTTGTTTTTATGTAAATGTGATACACTTAAAAGAATAAGTAGTTCATTATGCCATACATTTAATATTTAGGAACAAAAAATCAAGTAGGATATACGAAAAAAATAATGCCGACTAAACACAAAATTACAACACATTTAGTTACAAAGAATTTTTTTTTTCATCAATATATGTGATTGACTTGAACGAAAATGTAGCTCATGGATAGACTTGATCAATACATGATATTTAGGAACAAGAAATCAAGTAGCATATACGAAAAACATAATGCCGACTAAACACGGAATTATAACACATTTATTTACGAAAGCATAACCAAACATGTTTTTTTTCATCAAAATATGTGAAACACTTAAGCGTAAAAGTTGCTCAGGGAAAGACCTGATGCCATACATAATATTGATGCACAACAATCAAGTAGCATATACTAAAGAACAAATTGCAACTAAACACAGAATTACAACACATTTAGTTACGAAAGCATGACCAAACCATGTTGTTTTTATGTAAATGTGATACACTTAAAAGAATAAGTAGTTCATTATGCCATACATTTAATATTTAGGAACAAAAAATCAAGTAGCATATACGAAAAATATAATGCCGACTAAACACGGAATTACAACACATTTATTTACGAAAGCTTAACCAAACATGTTTTTTTTCATCAAAACATGTGAAACACTTAAGCGTAAAAGTTGCTCAGGGAAAGACCTGATGCCATACATAATATTGATGCACAACAATCAAGTAGCATATACTAAAGAACAAATTGCAACTAAACACAGAATTACCACACATTTAGTTACGAAAGCATGACCAAACCATGTTGTTTTTATATAAATGTGATACACTTAAAAGAATAAGTAGTTTATTATGCCATACATCTAATATTTAGGAACAAAAAATCAAGTAGCATATACGAAAAACATAATGCCGACTAAACACGGAATTACAACACATTTATTTACGAAAGCTTGAGCAAACATGTTTTTTTTCATCAAAACATGTGAAACACTTAAGCGTAAAAGTTGCTCAGGGAAAGACCTGATGCCATGCATAATATTGATGCACAACAATCAAGTAGCATATACTAAAGAACAAATTGCAACTAAACACAGAATTACAACACATTTAGTTACGAAAGCATGACCAAATCATGTTGTTTTTATGTAAATGTGATACACTTAAAAGAATAAGTAGTTCATTATGCCATACATTTAATATTTAGGAACAAAAAATCAAGTAGGATATACGAAAAAAATAATGCCGACTAAACACAAAATTACAACACATTTATTTACGAAAGCTTAACCAAACATGTTTTTTTTCATCAAAACATGTGAAAAACTTAAGCGTAAAAGTTTTTCAGGGAAAGACCTGATGCCATACATAATATTGATGCACAACAATCAAGTAGCATATACTAAAGAACAAATTGCCACTAATCACAGAATTACAACACATTTAGTTACGAAAGCATGAACAAACCATGTTGTTTTTATGTAAATGTGATACACTTAAAAGAATAAGTAGTTCATTATGCCATACATTTAATATTTAGGAACAAAAAATCAAGTAGGATATACGAAAAAAATAATGCCGACTAAACAAAAAATTACAACACATTTATTTACGAAAGCTTAACCAAACATGTTTTTTTTCATCAAAACATGTGAAACACTTAAGCGTAAAAGTTGCTCAGGGAAAGACCTGATGCCATGCATAATATTGATGCACAACAATCAAGTAGCATATACTAAAGAACAAATTGCAACTAAACACAGAATTACAACACATTTAGTTACGAAAGCATGACCAAATCATGTTGTTTTTATGTAAATGTGATACACTTAAAAGAATAAGTAGTTCATTATGCCATACATTTAATATTTAGGAACAAAAAATCAAGTAGGATATACGAAAAAAATAATGCCGACTAAACACGGAATTACAACACATTTATTTACGAAAGCTTAACCAAACATGTTTTTTTTCATCAAAACATGTGAAAAACTTAAGCGTAAAAGTTGTTCAGGGAAAGACCTGATGCCATACATAATATTGATGCACAACAATCAAGTAGCATATACTAAAGAACAAATTGCAACTAAACACAGAATTACCACACATTTAGTTACGAAAGCATGACCAAATCATGTTGTTTTTATGTAAATGTGATACACTTAAAAGAATAAGTAGTTCATTATGCCATACATTTAATATTTAGGAACAAAAAATCAAGTAGCATATACGAAAAATATAATGCCGACTAAACACGGAATTACAACACATTTATTTACGAAAGCTTAACCAAACATGTTTTTTTTCATCAAAACGTGTGAAAAACTTAAGCGTAAAAGTTGTTCAGGGAAAGACCTGATGCCATACATAATATTGATGCACAACAATCAAGTAGCATATACTAAAGAACAAATTGCAACTAAACACAGAATTACCACACATTTAGTTACGAAAGCATGACCAAATCATGTTGTTTTTATGTAAATGTGATACACTTAAAAGAATAAGTAGTTCATTATGCCATACATTTAATATTTAGGAACAAAAAATCAAGTAGCATACACGAAAAATATAATGCCGACTAAACACGGAATTACAACACATTTATTTACGAAAGCTTAACCAAACATGTTTTTTTTCATCAAAACATGTGAAAAACTTAAGCGTAAAAGTTGCTCAGGGAAAGACCTGATGCCATATATAATATTGATGCACAACAATCAAGTAGCATATACTAAAGAACAAATTGCAACTAAACACAGAATTACAACACATTTAGTTACGAAAGCATGAACAAACCATGTTGTTTTTATGTAAATGTGATACACTTAAAAGAATAAGTAGTTCATTATGCCATACATTTAATATTTAGGAACAAAAAATCAAGTAGCATATACGAAAAATATAATGCCGACTAAACACGGAATTACAACACATTTATTTACGAAAGCTTGAGCAAACATGTTTTTTTTCATCAAAACATGTGAAAAACTTAAGCGTAAAAGTTGCTCAGGGAAAGACCTGATGCCATACATAATATTGATGCACAACAATCAAGTAGCATATACTAAAGAACAAATTGCAACTAAACACAGAATTACAACACATTTAGTTACGAAAGCATGACCAAATCATGTTGTTTTTATGTAAATGTGATACACTTAAAAGAATAAGTAGTTCATTATGCCATACATTTACTATTTAGGAACAAAAAATCAAGTAGCATATACGAAAAACATAATGCCGACTAAACACGGAATTACAACACATTTATTTACGAAAGCTTAACCAAACATGTTTTTTTTCATCAAAACATTTGAAACACTTTAGCGTAAAAGTTCTTCAGGAAAAGACCTGATGCCATACATAATATTGATGCACAACAATCAAGTAGCATATACTAAAGAACAAATTGCCACTAATCACAGAATTACAACACATTTAGTTACGAAAGCATGAACAAACCATGTTGTTTTTATGTAAATGTGATACACTTAAAAGAATAAGTAGTTCATTATGCCATACATTTAATATTTAGGAACAAAAAATCAAGTAGGATATACGAAAAAAATAATGCCGACTAAACACAAAATTACAACACATTTATTTACGAAAGCTTAACCAAACATGTTTTTATTCATCAAAACATGTGAAAAACTTAAGCGTAAAAGTTGCTCAGGGAAAGACCTGATGCCATATATAATATTGATGCACAACAATCAAGTAGCATATACTAAAGAACAAATTGCAACTAAACACAGAATTACAACACATTTAGTTACGAAAGCATGAACAAACCATGTTGTTTTTATGTAAATGTGATACACTTAAAAGAATAAGTAGTTCATTATGCCATACATTTAATATTTAGGAACAAAAAATCAAGTAGCATATACGAAAAATATAATGCCGACTAAACACGGAATTACAACACATTTATTTACGAAAGCTTAACCAAACATGTTTTTTTTCATCAAAACATGTGAAAAACTTAAGCGTAAAAGTTGCTCAGGGAAAGACCTGATGCCATACATAATATTGATGCACAACAATCAAGTAGCATATACTAAAGAACAAATTGCAACTAAACACAGAATTACAACACATTTAGTTACGAAAGCATGAACAAACCATGTTGTTTTTATGTAAATGTGATACACTTAAAAGAATAAGTAGTTCATTATGCCATACATTTAATATTTAGGAACAAAAAATCAAGTAGGATATACGAAAAAAATAATGCCGACTAAACACAAAATTACAACACATTTAGTTACAAAGAATTTTTTTTTTCATCAATATATGTGATTGACTTGAACGAAAATGTAGCTCATGGATAGACTTGATCAATACATGATATTTAGGAACAAGAAATCAAGTAGCATATACGAAAAACATAATGCCGACTAAACACGGAATTATAACACATTTATTTACGAAAGCATAACCAAACATGTTTTTTTTCATCAAAATATGTGAAACACTTAAGCGTAAAAGTTGCTCAGGGAAAGACCTGATGCCATACATAATATTGATGCACAACAATCAAGTAGCATATACTAAAGAACAAATTGCAACTAAACACAGAATTACAACACATTTAGTTACGAAAGCATGACCAAACCATGTTGTTTTTATGTAAATGTGATACACTTAAAAGAATAAGTAGTTCATTATGCCATACATTTAATATTTAGGAACAAAAAATCAAGTAGCATATACGAAAAATATAATGCCGACTAAACACGGAATTACAACACATTTATTTACGAAAGCTTAACCAAACATGTTTTTTTTCATCAAAACATGTGAAACACTTAAGCGTAAAAGTTGCTCAGGGAAAGACCTGATGCCATACATAATATTGATGCACAACAATCAAGTAGCATATACTAAAGAACAAATTGCAACTAAACACAGAATTACCACACATTTAGTTACGAAAGCATGACCAAACCATGTTGTTTTTATATAAATGTGATACACTTAAAAGAATAAGTAGTTTATTATGCCATACATCTAATATTTAGGAACAAAAAATCAAGTAGCATATACGAAAAACATAATGCCGACTAAACACGGAATTACAACACATTTATTTACGAAAGCTTGAGCAAACATGTTTTTTTTCATCAAAACATGTGAAACACTTAAGCGTAAAAGTTGCTCAGGGAAAGACCTGATGCCATGCATAATATTGATGCACAACAATCAAGTAGCATATACTAAAGAACAAATTGCAACTAAACACAGAATTACAACACATTTAGTTACGAAAGCATGACCAAATCATGTTGTTTTTATGTAAATGTGATACACTTAAAAGAATAAGTAGTTCATTATGCCATACATTTAATATTTAGGAACAAAAAATCAAGTAGGATATACGAAAAAAATAATGCCGACTAAACACAAAATTACAACACATTTATTTACGAAAGCTTAACCAAACATGTTTTTTTTCATCAAAACATGTGAAAAACTTAAGCGTAAAAGTTTTTCAGGGAAAGACCTGATGCCATACATAATATTGATGCACAACAATCAAGTAGCATATACTAAAGAACAAATTGCCACTAATCACAGAATTACAACACATTTAGTTACGAAAGCATGAACAAACCATGTTGTTTTTATGTAAATGTGATACACTTAAAAGAATAAGTAGTTCATTATGCCATACATTTAATATTTAGGAACAAAAAATCAAGTAGGATATACGAAAAAAATAATGCCGACTAAACAAAAAATTACAACACATTTATTTACGAAAGCTTAACCAAACATGTTTTTTTTCATCAAAACATGTGAAACACTTAAGCGTAAAAGTTGCTCAGGGAAAGACCTGATGCCATACATAATATTGATGCACAACAATCAAGTAGCATATACTAAAGAACAAATTGCAACTAAACACAGAATTACCACACATTTAGTTACGAAAGCATGACCAAACCATGTTGTTTTTATGTAAATGTGATACACTTAAAAGAATAAGTAGTTTATTATGCCATACATTTAATATTTAGGAACAAAAAATCAAGTAGCATATACGAAAAACATAATGCCGACTAAACACGGAATTACAACACATTTATTTACGAAAGCTTGAGCAAACATGTTTTTTTTCATCAAAACATGTGAAACACTTAAGCGTAAAAGTTGCTCAGGGAAAGACCTGATGCCATGCATAATATTGATGCACAACAATCAAGTAGCATATACTAAAGAACAAATTGCAACTAAACACAGAATTACAACACATTTAGTTACGAAAGCATGACCAAATCATGTTGTTTTTATGTAAATGTGATACACTTAAAAGAATAAGTAGTTCATTATGCCATACATTTAATATTTAGGAACAAAAAATCAAGTAGCATATACGAAAAACATAATGCCGACTAAACACGGAATTACAACACATTTATTTACGAAAGCTTAACCAAACATGTTTTTTTTCATCAAAACATTTGAAACACTTAAGCGTAAAAGTTCTTCAGGAAAAGACCTGATGCCATACATAATATTGATGCACAACAATCAAGTAGCATATACTAAAGAACAAATTGCCACTAATCACAGAATTACAACACATTTAGTTACGAAAGCATGAACAAACCATGTTGTTTTTATGTAAATGTGATACACTTAAAAGAATAAGTAGTTCATTATGCCATACATTTAATATTTAGGAACAAAAAATCAAGTAGGATATACGAAAAACATAATGCCGACTAAACACGGAATTACAACACATTTATTTACGAAAGCTTAACCAAACATGTTTTTTTTCATCAAAACATTTGAAACACTTAAGCGTAAAAGTTCTTCAGGAAAAGACCTGATGCCATACATAATATTGATGCACAACAATCAAGTAGCATATACTAAAGAACAAATTGCCACTAATCACAGAATTACAACACATTTAGTTACGAAAGCATGAACAAACCATGTTGTTTTTATGTAAATGTGATACACTTAAAAGAATAAGTAGTTCATTATGCCATACATTTAATATTTAGGAACAAAAAATCAAGTAGGATATACGAAAAAAATAATGCCGACTAAACACAAAATTACAACACATTTATTTACGAAAGCTTAACCAAACATGTTTTTTTTCATCAAAACATGTGAAAAACTTAAGCGTAAAAGTTGTTCAGGGAAAGACCTGATGCCATACATAATATTGATGCACAACAATCAAGTAGCATATACTAAAGAACAAATTGCCACTAATCACAGAATTACAACACATTTAGTTACGAAAGCATGAACAAACCATGTTGTTTTTATGTAAATGTGATACACTTAAAAGAATAAGTAGTTCATTATGCCATACATTTAATATTTAGGAACAAAAAATCAAGTAGGATATACGAAAAAAATAATGCCGACTAAACACAAAATTACAACACATTTATTTACGAAAGCTTAACCAAACATGTTTTTTTTCATCAAAACATGTGAAAAACTTAAGCGTAAAAGTTGTTCAGGGAAAGACCTGATGCCATACATAATATTGATGCACAACAATCAAGTAGCATATACTAAAGAACAAATTGCAACTAAACACAGAATTACCACACATTTAGTTACGAAAGCATGACCAAATCATGTTGTTTTTATGTAAATGTGATACACTTAAAAGAATAAGTAGTTCATTATGCCATACATTTAATATTTAGGAACAAAAAATCAAGTAGCATATACGAAAAATATAATGCCGACTAAACACGGAATTACAACACATTTATTTACGAAAGCTTAACCAAACATGTTTTTTTTCATCAAAACATGTGAAACACTTAAGCGTAAAAGTTGCTCAGGGAAAGACCTGATGCCATACATAATATTGATGCACAACAATCAAGTAGCATATACTAAAGAACAAATTGCAACTAAACACAGAATTACCACACATTTAGTTACGAAAGCATGACCAAACCATGTTGTTT
Source organism: Sepioteuthis lessoniana (assembly GCA_963585895.1). Lineage (NCBI taxonomy): Eukaryota > Metazoa > Mollusca > Cephalopoda > Myopsida > Loliginidae > Sepioteuthis > Sepioteuthis lessoniana. The sequence goes on from OY757933.1 coordinate 23,959,419, forward strand.
TTATGTAAATGTGATACACTTAAAAGAATAAGTAGTTTATTATGCCATACATTTAATATTTAGGAACAAAAAATCAAGTAGCATATACGAAAAACATAATGCCGACTAAACACGGAATTACAACACATTTATTTACGAAAGCTTGAGCAAACATGTTTTTTTTCATCAAAACATGTGAAACACTTAAGCGTAAAAGTTGCTCAGGGAAAGACCTGATGCCATGCATAATATTGATGCACAACAATCAAGTAGCATATACTAAAGAACAAATTGCAACTAAACACAGAATTACAACACATTTAGTTACGAAAGCATGACCAAATCATGTTGTTTTTATGTAAATGTGATACACTTAAAAGAATAAGTAGTTCATTATGCCATACATTTAATATTTAGGAACAAAAAATCAAGTAGGATATACGAAAAAAATAATGCCGACTAAACACGGAATTACAACACATTTATTTACGAAAGCTTAACCAAACATGTTTTTTTTCATCAAAACATGTGAAAAACTTAAGCGTAAAAGTTGTTCAGGGAAAGACCTGATGCCATACATAATATTGATGCACAACAATCAAGTAGCATATACTAAAGAACAAATTGCAACTAAACACAGAATTACCACACATTTAGTTACGAAAGCATGACCAAATCATGTTGTTTTTATGTAAATGTGATACACTTAAAAGAATAAGTAGTTCATTATGCCATACATTTAATATTTAGGAACAAAAAATCAAGTAGCATATACGAAAAATATAATGCCGACTAAACACGGAATTACAACACATTTATTTACGAAAGCTTAACCAAACATGTTTTTTTTCATCAAAACGTGTGAAAAACTTAAGCGTAAAAGTTGTTCAGGGAAAGACCTGATGCCATACATAATATTGATGCACAACAATCAAGTAGCATATACTAAAGAACAAATTGCAACTAAACACAGAATTACCACACATTTAGTTACGAAAGCATGACCAAATCATGTTGTTTTTATGTAAATGTGATACACTTAAAAGAATAAGTAGTTCATTATGCCATACATTTAATATTTAGGAACAAAAAATCAAGTAGCATACACGAAAAATATAATGCCGACTAAACACGGAATTACAACACATTTATTTACGAAAGCTTAACCAAACATGTTTTTTTTCATCAAAACATGTGAAAAACTTAAGCGTAAAAGTTGCTCAGGGAAAGACCTGATGCCATATATAATATTGATGCACAACAATCAAGTAGCATATACTAAAGAACAAATTGCAACTAAACACAGAATTACAACACATTTAGTTACGAAAGCATGAACAAACCATGTTGTTTTTATGTAAATGTGATACACTTAAAAGAATAAGTAGTTCATTATGCCATACATTTAATATTTAGGAACAAAAAATCAAGTAGCATATACGAAAAACATAATGCCGACTAAACACGGAATTACAACACATTTATTTACGAAAGCTTAACCAAACATGTTTTTTTTCATCAAAACATTTGAAACACTTAAGCGTAAAAGTTCTTCAGGAAAAGACCTGATGCCATACATAATATTGATGCACAACAATCAAGTAGCATATACTAAAGAACAAATTGCCACTAATCACAGAATTACAACACATTTAGTTACGAAAGCATGAACAAACCATGTTGTTTTTATGTAAATGTGATACACTTAAAAGAATAAGTAGTTCATTATGCCATACATTTAATATTTAGGAACAAAAAATCAAGTAGGATATACGAAAAAAATAATGCCGACTAAACACAAAATTACAACACATTTATTTACGAAAGCTTAACCAAACATGTTTTTATTCATCAAAACATGTGAAAAACTTAAGCGTAAAAGTTGCTCAGGGAAAGACCTGATGCCATATATAATATTGATGCACAACAATCAAGTAGCATATACTAAAGAACAAATTGCAACTAAACACAGAATTACAACACATTTAGTTACGAAAGCATGAACAAACCATGTTGTTTTTATGTAAATGTGATACACTTAAAAGAATAAGTAGTTCATTATGCCATACATTTAATATTTAGGAACAAAAAATCAAGTAGCATATACGAAAAATATAATGCCGACTAAACACGGAATTACAACACATTTATTTACGAAAGCTTAACCAAACATGTTTTTTTTCATCAAAACATGTGAAAAACTTAAGCGTAAAAGTTGCTCAGGGAAAGACCTGATGCCATACATAATATTGATGCACAACAATCAAGTAGCATATACTAAAGAACAAATTGCAACTAAACACAGAATTACAACACATTTAGTTACGAAAGCATGAACAAACCATGTTGTTTTTATGTAAATGTGATACACTTAAAAGAATAAGTAGTTCATTATGCCATACATTTAATATTTAGGAACAAAAAATCAAGTAGGATATACGAAAAAAATAATGCCGACTAAACACAAAATTACAACACATTTAGTTACAAAGAATTTTTTTTTTCATCAATATATGTGATTGACTTGAACGAAAATGTAGCTCATGGATAGACTTGATCAATACATGATATTTAGGAACAAGAAATCAAGTAGCATATACGAAAAACATAATGCCGACTAAACACGGAATTATAACACATTTATTTACGAAAGCATAACCAAACATGTTTTTTTTCATCAAAATATGTGAAACACTTAAGCGTAAAAGTTGCTCAGGGAAAGACCTGATGCCATACATAATATTGATGCACAACAATCAAGTAGCATATACTAAAGAACAAATTGCAACTAAACACAGAATTACAACACATTTAGTTACGAAAGCATGACCAAACCATGTTGTTTTTATGTAAATGTGATACACTTAAAAGAATAAGTAGTTCATTATGCCATACATTTAATATTTAGGAACAAAAAATCAAGTAGCATATACGAAAAATATAATGCCGACTAAACACGGAATTACAACACATTTATTTACGAAAGCTTAACCAAACATGTTTTTTTTCATCAAAACATGTGAAACACTTAAGCGTAAAAGTTGCTCAGGGAAAGACCTGATGCCATACATAATATTGATGCACAACAATCAAGTAGCATATACTAAAGAACAAATTGCAACTAAACACAGAATTACCACACATTTAGTTACGAAAGCATGACCAAACCATGTTGTTTTTATATAAATGTGATACACTTAAAAGAATAAGTAGTTTATTATGCCATACATCTAATATTTAGGAACAAAAAATCAAGTAGCATATACGAAAAACATAATGCCGACTAAACACGGAATTACAACACATTTATTTACGAAAGCTTGAGCAAACATGTTTTTTTTCATCAAAACATGTGAAACACTTAAGCGTAAAAGTTGCTCAGGGAAAGACCTGATGCCATGCATAATATTGATGCACAACAATCAAGTAGCATATACTAAAGAACAAATTGCAACTAAACACAGAATTACAACACATTTAGTTACGAAAGCATGACCAAATCATGTTGTTTTTATGTAAATGTGATACACTTAAAAGAATAAGTAGTTCATTATGCCATACATTTAATATTTAGGAACAAAAAATCAAGTAGGATATACGAAAAAAATAATGCCGACTAAACACAAAATTACAACACATTTATTTACGAAAGCTTAACCAAACATGTTTTTTTTCATCAAAACATGTGAAAAACTTAAGCGTAAAAGTTTTTCAGGGAAAGACCTGATGCCATACATAATATTGATGCACAACAATCAAGTAGCATATACTAAAGAACAAATTGCCACTAATCACAGAATTACAACACATTTAGTTACGAAAGCATGAACAAACCATGTTGTTTTTATGTAAATGTGATACACTTAAAAGAATAAGTAGTTCATTATGCCATACATTTAATATTTAGGAACAAAAAATCAAGTAGGATATACGAAAAAAATAATGCCGACTAAACAAAAAATTACAACACATTTATTTACGAAAGCTTAACCAAACATGTTTTTTTTCATCAAAACATGTGAAACACTTAAGCGTAAAAGTTGCTCAGGGAAAGACCTGATGCCATGCATAATATTGATGCACAACAATCAAGTAGCATATACTAAAGAACAAATTGCAACTAAACACAGAATTACAACACATTTAGTTACGAAAGCATGACCAAATCATGTTGTTTTTATGTAAATGTGATACACTTAAAAGAATAAGTAGTTCATTATGCCATACATTTAATATTTAGGAACAAAAAATCAAGTAGGATATACGAAAAAAATAATGCCGACTAAACACAAAATTACAACACATTTATTTACGAAAGCTTAACCAAACATGTTTTTTTTCATCAAAACATGTGAAAAACTTAAGCGTAAAAGTTGTTCAGGGAAAGACCTGATGCCATACATAATATTGATGCACAACAATCAAGTAGCATATACTAAAGAACAAATTGCCACTAATCACAGAATTACAACACATTTAGTTACGAAAGCATGAACAAACCATGTTGTTTTTATGTAAATGTGATACACTTAAAAGAATAAGTAGTTCATTATGCCATACATTTAATATTTAGGAACAAAAAATCAAGTAGGATATACGAAAAAAATAATGCCGACTAAACAAAAAATTACAACACATTTATTTACGAAAGCTTAACCAAACATGTTTTTTTTCATCAAAACATGTGAAAAACTTAAGCGTAAAAGTTGTTCAGGGAAAGACCTGATGCCATACATAATATTGATGCACAACAATCAAGTAGCATATACTAAAGAACAAATTGCAACTAAACACAGAATTACCACACATTTAGTTACGAAAGCATGACCAAATCATGTTGTTTTTATGTAAATGTGATACACTTAAAAGAATAAGTAGTTCATTATGCCATACATTTAATATTTAGGAACAAAAAATCAAGTAGCATATACGAAAAATATAATGCCGACTAAACACGGAATTACAACACATTTATTTACGAAAGCTTAACCAAACATGTTTTTTTTCATCAAAACATGTGAAACACTTAAGCGTAAAAGTTGCTCAGGGAAAGACCTGATGCCATACATAATATTGATGCACAACAATCAAGTAGCATATACTAAAGAACAAATTGCAACTAAACACAGAATTACCACACATTTAGTTACGAAAGCATGACCAAACCATGTTGTTTTTATGTAAATGTGATACACTTAAAAGAATAAGTAGTTTATTATGCCATACATTTAATATTTAGGAACAAAAAATCAAGTAGCATATACGAAAAACATAATGCCGACTAAACACGGAATTACAACACATTTATTTACGAAAGCTTGAGCAAACATGTTTTTTTTCATCAAAACATGTGAAACACTTAAGCGTAAAAGTTGCTCAGGGAAAGACCTGATGCCATGCATAATATTGATGCACAACAATCAAGTAGCATATACTAAAGAACAAATTGCAACTAAACACAGAATTACAACACATTTAGTTACGAAAGCATGACCAAATCATGTTGTTTTTATGTAAATGTGATACACTTAAAAGAATAAGTAGTTCATTATGCCATACATTTAATATTTAGGAACAAAAAATCAAGTAGCATATACGAAAAACATAATGCCGACTAAACACGGAATTACAACACATTTATTTACGAAAGCTTAACCAAACATGTTTTTTTTCATCAAAACATTTGAAACACTTAAGCGTAAAAGTTCTTCAGGAAAAGACCTGATGCCATACATAATATTGATGCACAACAATCAAGTAGCATATACTAAAGAACAAATTGCCACTAATCACAGAATTACAACACATTTAGTTACGAAAGCATGAACAAACCATGTTGTTTTTATGTAAATGTGATACACTTAAAAGAATAAGTAGTTCATTATGCCATACATTTAATATTTAGGAACAAAAAATCAAGTAGGATATACGAAAAAAATAATGCCGACTAAACACAAAATTACAACACATTTATTTACGAAAGCTTAACCAAACATGTTTTTTTTCATCAAAACATGTGAAAAACTTAAGCGTAAAAGTTGTTCAGGGAAAGACCTGATGCCATACATAATATTGATGCACAACAATCAAGTAGCATATACTAAAGAACAAATTGCAACTAAACACAGAATTACCACACATTTAGTTACGAAAGCATGACCAAATCATGTTGTTTTTATGTAAATGTGATACACTTAAAAGAATAAGTAGTTCATTATGCCATACATTTAATATTTAGGAACAAAAAATCAAGTAGCATACACGAAAAATATAATGCCGACTAAACACGGAATTACAACACATTTATTTACGAAAGCTTAACCAAACATGTTTTTTTTCATCAAAACATGTGAAAAACTTAAGCGTAAAAGTTGCTCAGGGAAAGACCTGATGCCATATATAATATTGATGCACAACAATCAAGTAGCATATACTAAAGAACAAATTGCAACTAAACACAGAATTACAACACATTTAGTTACGAAAGCATGAACAAACCATGTTGTTTTTATGTAAATGTGATACACTTAAAAGAATAAGTAGTTCATTATGCCATACATTTAATATTTAGGAACAAAAAATCAAGTAGCATATACGAAAAATATAATGCCGACTAAACACGGAATTACAACACATTTATTTACGAAAGCTTGAGCAAACATGTTTTTTTTCATCAAAACATGTGAAAAACTTAAGCGTAAAAGTTGCTCAGGGAAAGACCTGATGCCATACATAATATTGATGCACAACAATCAAGTAGCATATACTAAAGAACAAATTGCAACTAAACACAGAATTACAACACATTTAGTTACGAAAGCATGACCAAATCATGTTGTTTTTATGTAAATGTGATACACTTAAAAGAATAAGTAGTTCATTATGCCATACATTTACTATTTAGGAACAAAAAATCAAGTAGCATATACGAAAAACATAATGCCGACTAAACACGGAATTACAACACATTTATTTACGAAAGCTTAACCAAACATGTTTTTTTTCATCAAAACATTTGAAACACTTAAGCGTAAAAGTTCTTCAGGAAAAGACCTGATGCCATACATAATATTGATGCACAACAATCAAGTAGCATATACTAAAGAACAAATTGCCACTAATCACAGAATTACAACACATTTAGTTACGAAAGCATGAACAAACCATGTTGTTTTTATGTAAATGTGATACACTTAAAAGAATAAGTAGTTCATTATGCCATACATTTAATATTTAGGAACAAAAAATCAAGTAGGATATACGAAAAAAATAATGCCGACTAAACAAAAAATTACAACACATTTATTTACGAAAGCTTAACCAAACATGTTTTTTTTCATCAAAACATGTGAAAAACTTAAGCGTAAAAGTTGTTCAGGGAAAGACCTGATGCCATACATAATATTGATGCACAACAATCAAGTAGCATATACTAAAGAACAAATTGCAACTAAACACAGAATTACCACACATTTAGTTACGAAAGCATGACCAAATCATGTTGTTTTTATGTAAATGTGATACACTTAAAAGAATAAGTAGTTCATTATGCCATACATTTAATATTTAGGAACAAAAAATCAAGTAGCATATACGAAAAATATAATGCCGACTAAACACGGAATTACAACACATTTATTTACGAAAGCTTAACCAAACATGTTTTTTTTCATCAAAACGTGTGAAAAACTTAAGCGTAAAAGTTGTTCAGGGAAAGACCTGATGCCATACATAATATTGATGCACAACAATCAAGTAGCATATACTAAAGAACAAATTGCAACTAAACACAGAATTACCACACATTTAGTTACGAAAGCATGACCAAATCATGTTGTTTTTATGTAAATGTGATACACTTAAAAGAATAAGTAGTTCATTATGCCATACATTTAATATTTAGGAACAAAAAATCAAGTAGCATACACGAAAAATATAATGCCGACTAAACACGGAATTACAACACATTTATTTACGAAAGCTTAACCAAACATGTTTTTTTTCATCAAAACATGTGAAAAACTTAAGCGTAAAAGTTGCTCAGGGAAAGACCTGATGCCATATATAATATTGATGCACAACAATCAAGTAGCATATACTAAAGAACAAATTGCAACTAAACACAGAATTACAACACATTTAGTTACGAAAGCATGAACAAACCATGTTGTTTTTATGTAAATGTGATACACTTAAAAGAATAAGTAGTTCATTATGCCATACATTTAATATTTAGGAACAAAAAATCAAGTAGCATATACGAAAAATATAATGCCGACTAAACACGGAATTACAACACATTTATTTACGAAAGCTTGAGCAAACATGTTTTTTTTCATCAAAACATGTGAAACACTTAAGCGTAAAAGTTGCTCAGGGAAAGACCTGATGCCATACATAATATTGATGCACAACAATCAAGTAGCATATACTAAAGAACAAATTGCAACTAAACACAGAATTACAACACATTTAGTTACGAAAGCATGACCAAATCATGTTGTTTTTATGTAAATGTGATACACTTAAAAGAATAAGTAGTTCATTATGCCATACATTTACTATTTAGGAACAAAAAATCAAGTAGCATATACGAAAAACATAATGCCGACTAAACACGGAATTACAACACATTTATTTACGAAAGCTTAACCAAACATGTTTTTTTTCATCAAAACATTTGAAACACTTAAGCGTAAAAGTTCTTCAGGAAAAGACCTGATGCCATACATAATATTGATGCACAACAATCAAGTAGCATATACTAAAGAACAAATTGCCACTAATCACAGAATTACAACACATTTAGTTACGAAAGCATGAACAAACCATGTTGTTTTTATGTAAATGTGATACACTTAAAAGAATAAGTAGTTCATTATGCCATACATTTAATATTTAGGAACAAAAAATCAAGTAGGATATACGAAAAAAATAATGCCGACTAAACACAAAATTACAACACATTTATTTACGAAAGCTTAACCAAACATGTTTTTTTTCATCAAAACATGTGAAAAACTTAAGCGTAAAAGTTGTTCAGGGAAAGACCTGATGCCATACATAATATTGATGCACAACAATCAAGTAGCATATACTAAAGAACAAATTGCAACTAAACACAGAATTACCACACATTTAGTTACGAAAGCATGACCAAATCATGTTGTTTTTATGTAAATGTGATACACTTAAAAGAATAAGTAGTTCATTATGCCATACATTTAATATTTAGGAACAAAAAATCAAGTAGCATATACGAAAAATATAATGCCGACTAAACACGGAATTACAACACATTTATTTACGAAAGCTTAACCAAACATGTTTTTTTTCATCAAAACGTGTGAAAAACTTAAGCGTAAAAGTTGTTCAGGGAAAGACCTGATGCCATACATAATATTGATGCACAACAATCAAGTAGCATATACTAAAGAACAAATTGCAACTAAACACAGAATTACCACACATTTAGTTACGAAAGCATGACCAAATCATGTTGTTTTTATGTAAATGTGATACACTTAAAAGAATAAGTAGTTCATTATGCCATACATTTAATATTTAGGAACAAAAAATCAAGTAGCATACACGAAAAATATAATGCCGACTAAACACGGAATTACAACACATTTATTTACGAAAGCTTAACCAAACATGTTTTTTTTCATCAAAACATGTGAAAAACTTAAGCGTAAAAGTTGCTCAGGGAAAGACCTGATGCCATATATAATATTGATGCACAACAATCAAGTAGCATATACTAAAGAACAAATTGCAACTAAACACAGAATTACAACACATTTAGTTACGAAAGCATGAACAAACCATGTTGTTTTTATGTAAATGTGATACACTTAAAAGAATAAGTAGTTCATTATGCCATACATTTAATATTTAGGAACAAAAAATCAAGTAGCATATACGAAAAATATAATGCCGACTAAACACGGAATTACAACACATTTATTTACGAAAGCTTAACCAAACATGTTTTTTTTCATCAAAACATGTGAAAAACTTAAGCGTAAAAGTTGCTCAGGGAAAGACCTGATGCCATACATAATATTGATGCACAACAATCAAGTAGCATATACTAAAGAACAAATTGCAACTAAACACAGAATTACAACACATTTAGTTACGAAAGCATGAACAAACCATGTTGTTTTTATGTAAATGTGATACACTTAAAAGAATAAGTAGTTCATTATGCCATACATTTAATATTTAGGAACAAAAAATCAAGTAGGATATACGAAAAAAATAATGCCGACTAAACACAAAATTACAACACATTTATTTACGAAAGCTTAACCAAACATGTTTTTTTTCATCAAAACATGTGAAAAACTTAAGCGTAAAAGTTGTTCAGGGAAAGACCTGATGCCATACATAATATTGATGCACAACAATCAAGTAGCATATACTAAAGAACAAATTGCCACTAATCACAGAATTACAACACATTTAGTTACGAAAGCATGAACAAACCATGTTGTTTTTATGTAAATGTGATACACTTAAAAGAATAAGTAGTTCATTATGCCATACATTTAATATTTAGGAACAAAAAATCAAGTAGGATATACGAAAAAAATAATGCCGACTAAACACAAAATTACAACACATTTATTTACGAAAGCTTGAGCAAACATGTTTTTTTTCATCAAAACATGTGAAACACTTAAGCGTAAAAGTTGCTCAGGGAAAGACCTGATGCCATGCATAATATTGATGCACAACAATCAAGTAGCATATACTAAAGAACAAATTGCAACTAAACACAGAATTACAACACATTTAGTTACGAAAGCATGACCAAATCATGTTGTTTTTATGTAAATGTGATACACTTAAAAGAATAAGTAGTTCATTATGCCATACATTTAATATTTAGGAACAAAAAATCAAGTAGCATATACGAAAAACATAATGCCGACTAAACACGGAATTACAACACATTTATTTACGAAAGCTTAACCAAACATGTTTTTTTTCATCAAAACATTTGAAACACTTAAGCGTAAAAGTTCTTCAGGAAAAGACCTGATGCCATACATAATATTGATGCACAACAATCAAGTAGCATATACTAAAGAACAAATTGCCACTAATCACAGAATTACAACACATTTAGTTACGAAAGCATGAACAAACCATGTTGTTTTTATGTAAATGTGATACACTTAAAAGAATAAGTAGTTCATTATGCCATACATTTAATATTTAGGAACAAAAAATCAAGTAGGATATACGAAAAAAATAATGCCGACTAAACACAAAATTACAACACATTTATTTACGAAAGCTTAACCAAACATGTTTTTTTTCATCAAAACATGTGAAAAACTTAAGCGTAAAAGTTGTTCAGGGAAAGACCTGATGCCATACATAATATTGATGCACAACAATCAAGTAGCATATACTAAAGAACAAATTGCAACTAAACACAGAATTACCACACATTTAGTTACGAAAGCATGACCAAATCATGTTGTTTTTATGTAAATGTGATACACTTAAAAGAATAAGTAGTTCATTATGCCATACATTTAATATTTAGGAACAAAAAATCAAGTAGCATATACGAAAAATATAATGCCGACTAAACACGGAATTACAACACATTTATTTACGAAAGCTTGAGCAAACATGTTTTTTTTCATCAAAACATGTTAAAAACTTAAGCGTAAAAGTTGCTCAGGGAAAGACCTGATGCCATACATAATATTGATGCACAACAATCAAGTAGCATATACTAAAGAACAAATTGCAACTAAACACAGAATTACCACACATTTAGTTACGAAAGCATGACCAAACCATGTTGTTTTTATGTAAATGTGATACACTTAAAAGAATAAGTAGTTCATTATGCCATACATTTAATATTTAGGAACAAAAAATCAAGTAGCATATACGAAAAACATAATGCCGACTAAACACGGAATTACAACACATTTATTTACGAAAGCTTAACCAAACATGTTTTTTTTCATCAAAACATTTGAAACACTTAAGCGTAAAAGTTCTTCAGGAAAAGACCTGATGCCATACATAATATTGATGCACAACAATCAAGTAGCATATACTAAAGAACAAATTGCCACTAATCACAGAATTACAACACATTTAGTTACGAAAGCATGAACAAACCATGTTGTTTTTATGTAAATGTGATACACTTAAAAGAATAAGTAGTTCATTATGCCATACATTTAATATTTAGGAACAAAAAATCAAGTAGGATATACGAAAAAAATAATGCCGACTAAACACAAAATTACAACACATTTATTTACGAAAGCTTAACCAAACATGTTTTTTTTCATCAAAACATGTGAAAAACTTAAGCGTAAAAGTTGTTCAGGGAAAGACCTGATGCCATACATAATATTGATGCACAACAATCAAGTAGCATATACTAAAGAACAAATTGCAACTAAACACAGAATTACAACACATTTAGTTACGAAAGCATGAACAAACCATGTTGTTTTTATGTAAATGTGATACACTTAAAAGAATAAGTAGTTCATTATGCCATACATTTAATATTTAGGAACAAAAAATCAAGTAGCATATACGAAAAATATAATGCCGACTAAACACGGAATTACAACACATTTATTTACGAAAGCTTAACCAAACATGTTTTTTTTCATCAAAACATGTGAAAAACTTAAGCGTAAAAGTTGCTCAGGGAAAGACCTGATGCCATACATAATATTGATGCACAACAATCAAGTAGCATATACTAAAGAACAAATTGCAACTAAACACAGAATTACAACACATTTAGTTACGAAAGCATGAACAAACCATGTTGTTTTTATGTAAATGTGATACACTTAAAAGAATAAGTAGTTCATTATGCCATACATTTAATATTTAGGAACAAAAAATCAAGTAGGATATACGAAAAAAATAATGCCGACTAAACACAAAATTACAACACATTTAGTTACAAAGAATTTTTTTTTTCATCAATATATGTGATTGACTTGAACGAAAATGTAGCTCATGGATAGACTTGATCAATACATGATATTTAGGAACAAGAAATCAAGTAGCATATACGAAAAACATAATGCCGACTAAACACGGAATTATAACACATTTATTTACGAAAGCATAACCAAACATGTTTTTTTTCATCAAAATATGTGAAACACTTAAGCGTAAAAGTTGCTCAGGGAAAGACCTGATGCCATACATAATATTGATGCACAACAATCAAGTAGCATATACTAAAGAACAAATTGCAACTAAACACAGAATTACAACACATTTAGTTACGAAAGCATGACCAAACCATGTTGTTTTTATGTAAATGTGATACACTTAAAAGAATAAGTAGTTCATTATGCCATACATTTAATATTTAGGAACAAAAAATCAAGTAGCATATACGAAAAATATAATGCCGACTAAACACGGAATTACAACACATTTATTTACGAAAGCTTAACCAAACATGTTTTTTTTCATCAAAACATGTGAAACACTTAAGCGTAAAAGTTGCTCAGGGAAAGACCTGATGCCATACATAATATTGATGCACAACAATCAAGTAGCATATACTAAAGAACAAATTGCAACTAAACACAGAATTACCACACATTTAGTTACGAAAGCATGACCAAACCATGTTGTTTTTATATAAATGTGATACACTTAAAAGAATAAGTAGTTTATTATGCCATACATTTAATATTTAGGAACAAAAAATCAAGTAGCATATACGAAAAACATAATGCCGACTAAACACGGAATTACAACACATTTATTTACGAAAGCTTGAGCAAACATGTTTTTTTTCATCAAAACATGTGAAACACTTAAGCGTAAAAGTTGCTCAGGGAAAGACCTGATGCCATACATAATATTGATGCACAACAATCAAGTAGCATATACTAAAGAACAAATTGCAACTAAACACAGAATTACAACACATTTAGTTACGAAAGCATGACCAAATCATGTTGTTTTTATGTAAATGTGATACACTTAAAAGAATAAGTAGTTCATTATGCCATACATTTAATATTTAGGAACAAAAAATCAAGTAGGATATACGACAAAAATAATGCCGACTAAACACAAAATTACAACACATTTATTTACGAAAGCTTAACCAAACATGTTTTTTTTCATCAAAACATGTGAAAAACTTAAGCGTAAAAGTTGTTCAGGGAAAGACCTGATGCCATACATAATATTGATGCACAACAATCAAGTAGCATATACTAAAGAACAAATTGCAACTAAACACAGAATTACAACACATTTAGTTACGAAAGCATGACCAAATCATGTTGTTTTTATGTAAATGTGATACACTTAAAAGAATAAGTAGTTCATTATGCCATACATTTAATATTTAGGAACAAAAAATCAAGTAGGATATACGAAAAAAATAATGCCGACTAAACACAAAATTACAACACATTTATTTACGAAAGCTTAACCAAACATGTTTTTTTTCATCAAAACATGTGAAAAACTTAAGCGTAAAAGTTGTTCAGGGAAAGACCTGATGCCATACATAATATTGATGCACAACAATCAAGTAGCATATACTAAAGAACAAATTGCCACTAATCACAGAATTACAACACATTTAGTTACGAAAGCATGAACAAACCATGTTGTTTTTATGTAAATGTGATACACTTAAAAGAATAAGTAGTTCATTATGCCATACATTTAATATTTAGGAACAAAAAATCAAGTAGGATATACGAAAAAAATAATGCCGACTAAACAAAAAATTACAACACATTTATTTACGAAAGCTTGAGCAAACATGTTTTTTTTCATCAAAACATGTGAAACACTTAAGCGTAAAAGTTGCTCAGGGAAAGACCTGATGCCATGCATAATATTGATGCACAACAATCAAGTAGCATATACTAAAGAACAAATTGCAACTAAACACAGAATTACAACACATTTAGTTACGAAAGCATGACCAAATCATGTTGTTTTTATGTAAATGTGATACACTTAAAAGAATAAGTAGTTCATTATGCCATACATTTAATATTTAGGAACAAAAAATCAAGTAGCATATACGAAAAACATAATGCCGACTAAACACGGAATTACAACACATTTATTTACGAAAGCTTAACCAAACATGTTTTTTTTCATCAAAACATTTGAAACACTTAAGCGTAAAAGTTCTTCAGGAAAAGACCTGATGCCATACATAATATTGATGCACAACAATCAAGTAGCATATACTAAAGAACAAATTGCCACTAATCACAGAATTACAACACATTTAGTTACGAAAGCATGAACAAACCATGTTGTTTTTATGTAAATGTGATACACTTAAAAGAATAAGTAGTTCATTATGCCATACATTTAATATTTAGGAACAAAAAATCAAGTAGGATATACGAAAAAAATAATGCCGACTAAACACAAAATTACAACACATTTATTTACGAAAGCTTAACCAAACATGTTTTTTTTCATCAAAACATGTGAAAAACTTAAGCGTAAAAGTTGTTCAGGGAAAGACCTGATGCCATACATAATATTGATGCACAACAATCAAGTAGCATATACTAAAGAACAAATTGCAACTAAACACAGAATTACCACACATTTAGTTACGAAAGCATGACCAAATCATGTTGTTTTTATGTAAATGTGATACACTTAAAAGAATAAGTAGTTCATTATGCCATACATTTAATATTTAGGAACAAAAAATCAAGTAGCATATACGAAAAATATAATGCCGACTAAACACGGAATTACAACACATTTATTTACGAAAGCTTAACCAAACATGTTTTTTTTCATCAAAACATGTTAAAAACTTAAGCGTAAAAGTTGCTCAGGGAAAGACCTGATGCCATACATAATATTGATGCACAACAATCAAGTAGCATATACTAAAGAACAAATTGCAACTAAACACAGAATTACCACACATTTAGTTACGAAAGCATGACCAAACCATGTTGTTTTTATGTAAATGTGATACACTTAAAAGAATAAGTAGTTTATTATGCCATACATTTAATATTTAGGAACAAAAAATCAAGTAGCATATACGAAAAACATAATGCCGACTAAACACGGAATTACAACACATTTATTTACGAAAGCTTGAGCAAACATGTTTTTTTTCATCAAAACATGTGAAAAACTTAAGCGTAAAAGTTGCTCAGGGAAAGACCTGATGCCATACATAATATTGATGCACAACAATCAAGTAGCATATACTAAAGAACAAATTGCAACTAAACACAGAATTACAACACATTTAGTTACGAAAGCATGACCAAATCATGTTGTTTTTATGTAAATGTGATACACTTAAAAGAATAAGTAGTTCATTATGCCATACATTTAATATTTAGGAACAAAAAATCAAGTAGCATATACGAAAAACATAATGCCGACTAAACACGGAATTACAACACATTTATTTACGAAAGCTTAACCAAACATGTTTTTTTTCATCAAAACATTTGAAACACTTAAGCGTAAAAGTTCTTCAGGAAAAGACCTGATGCCATACATAATATTGATGCACAACAATCAAGTAGCATATACTAAAGAACAAATTGCCACTAATCACAGAATTACAACACATTTAGTTACGAAAGCATGAACAAACCATGTTGTTTTTATGTAAATGTGATACACTTAAAAGAATAAGTAGTTCATTATGCCATACATTTAATATTTAGGAACAAAAAATCAAGTAGGATATACGAAAAAAATAATGCCGACTAAACACAAAATTACAACACATTTATTTACGAAAGCTTAACCAAACATGTTTTTTTTCATCAAAACATGTGAAAAACTTAAGCGTAAAAGTTGTTCAGGGAAAGACCTGATGCCATACATAATATTGATGCACAACAATCAAGTAGCATATACTAAAGAACAAATTGCAACTAAACACAGAATTACCACACATTTAGTTACGAAAGCATGACCAAATCATGTTGTTTTTATGTAAATGTGATACACTTAAAAGAATAAGTAGTTCATTATGCCATACATTTAATATTTAGGAACAAAAAATCAAGTAGCATATACGAAAAATATAATGCCGACTAAACACGGAATTACAACACATTTATTTACGAAAGCTTAACCAAACATGTTTTTTTTCATCAAAACGTGTGAAAAACTTAAGCGTAAAAGTTGTTCAGGGAAAGACCTGATGCCATACATAATATTGATGCACAACAATCAAGTAGCATATACTAAAGAACAAATTGCAACTAAACACAGAATTACCACACATTTAGTTACGAAAGCATGACCAAATCATGTTGTTTTTATGTAAATGTGATACACTTAAAAGAATAAGTAGTTCATTATGCCATACATTTAATATTTAGGAACAAAAAATCAAGTAGCATACACGAAAAATATAATGCCGACTAAACACGGAATTACAACACATTTATTTACGAAAGCTTAACCAAACATGTTTTTTTTCATCAAAACATGTGAAAAACTTAAGCGTAAAAGTTGCTCAGGGAAAGACCTGATGCCATATATAATATTGATGCACAACAATCAAGTAGCATATACTAAAGAACATATTGCAACTAAACACAGAATTACAACACATTTAGTTACGAAAGCATGAACAAACCATGTTGTTTTTATGTAAATGTGATACACTTAAAAGAATAAGTAGTTCATTATGCCATACATTTAATATTTAGGAACAAAAAATCAAGTAGCATATACGAAAAATATAATGCCGACTAAACACGGAATTACAACACATTTATTTACGAAAGCTTAACCAAACATGTTTTTTTTCATCAAAACATGTGAAAAACTTAAGCGTAAAAGTTGCTCAGGGAAAGACCTGATGCCATACATAATATTGATGCACAACAATCAAGTAGCATATACTAAAGAACAAATTGCAACTAAACACAGAATTACAACACATTTAGTTACGAAAGCATGAACAAACCATGTTGTTTTTATGTAAATGTGATACACTTAAAAGAATAAGTAGTTCATTATGCCATACATTTAATATTTAGGAACAAAAAATCAAGTAGGATATACGAAAAAAATAATGCCGACTAAACACAAAATTACAACACATTTAGTTACAAAGAATTTTTTTTTTCATCAATATATGTGATTGACTTGAACGAAAATGTAGCTCATGGATAGACTTGATCAATACATGATATTTAGGAACAAGAAATCAAGTAGCATATACGAAAAACATAATGCCGACTAAAGACGGAATTATAACACATTTATTTACGAAAGCATAACCAAACATGTTTTTTTTCATCAAAATATGTGAAACACTTAAGCGTAAAAGTTGCTCAGGGAAAGACCTGATGCCATACATAATATTGATGCACAACAATCAAGTAGCATATACTAAAGAACAAATTGCAACTAAACACAGAATTACAACACATTTAGTTACGAAAGCATGACCAAACCATGTTGTTTTTATGTAAATGTGATACACTTAAAAGAATAAGTAGTTCATTATGCCATACATTTAATATTTAGGAACAAAAAATCAAGTAGCATATACGAAAAATATAATGCCGACTAAACACGGAATTACAACACATTTATTTACGAAAGCTTAACCAAACATGTTTTTTTTCATCAAAACATGTGAAACACTTAAGCGTAAAAGTTGCTCAGGGAAAGACCTGATGCCATACATAATATTGATGCACAACAATCAAGTAGCATATACTAAAGAACAAATTGCAACTAAACACAGAATTACCACACATTTAGTTACGAAAGCATGACCAAACCATGTTGTTTTTATATAAATGTGATACACTTAAAAGAATAAGTAGTTTATTATGCCATACATTTAATATTTAGGAACAAAAAATCAAGTAGCATATACGAAAAACATAATGCCGACTAAACACGGAATTACAACACATTTATTTACGAAAGCTTGAGCAAACATGTTTTTTTTCATCAAAACATGTGAAACACTTAAGCGTAAAAGTTGCTCAGGGAAAGACCTGATGCCATGCATAATATTGATGCACAACAATCAAGTAGCATATACTAAAGAACAAATTGCAACTAAACACAGAATTACAACACATTTAGTTACGAAAGCATGACCAAATCATGTTGTTTTTATGTAAATGTGATACACTTAAAAGAATAAGTAGTTCATTATGCCATACATTTAATATTTAGGAACAAAAAATCAAGTAGCATATACGAAAAACATAATGCCGACTAAACACGGAATTACAACACATTTATTTACGAAAGCTTAACCAAACATGTTTTTTTTCATCAAAACATTTGAAACACTTAAGCGTAAAAGTTCTTCAGGAAAAGACCTGATGCCATACATAATATTGATGCACAACAATCAAGTAGCATATACTAAAGAACAAATTGCCACTAATCACAGAATTACAACACATTTAGTTACGAAAGCATGAACAAACCATGTTGTTTTTATGTAAATGTGATACACTTAAAAGAATAAGTAGTTCATTATGCCATACATTTAATATTTAGGAACAAAAAATCAAGTAGGATATACGAAAAAAATAATGCCGACTAAACACAAAATTACAACACATTTATTTACGAAAGCTTAACCAAACATGTTTTTTTTCATCAAAACATGTGAAAAACTTAAGCGTAAAAGTTGTTCAGGGAAAGACCTGATGCCATACATAATAT
Organism: Sepioteuthis lessoniana; assembly: GCA_963585895.1. NCBI lineage: Eukaryota > Metazoa > Mollusca > Cephalopoda > Myopsida > Loliginidae > Sepioteuthis > Sepioteuthis lessoniana. The sequence continues at coordinate 23,979,111 of OY757933.1, forward strand.
TGATGCACAACAATCAAGTAGCATATACTAAAGAACAAATTGCAACTAAACACAGAATTACCACACATTTAGTTACGAAAGCATGACCAAATCATGTTGTTTTTATGTAAATGTGATACACTTAAAAGAATAAGTAGTTCATTATGCCATACATTTAATATTTAGGAACAAAAAATCAAGTAGCATATACGAAAAATATAATGCCGACTAAACACGGAATTACAACACATTTATTTACGAAAGCTTAACCAAACATGTTTTTTTTCATCAAAACGTGTGAAAAACTTAAGCGTAAAAGTTGTTCAGGGAAAGACCTGATGCCATACATAATATTGATGCACAACAATCAAGTAGCATATACTAAAGAACAAATTGCAACTAAACACAGAATTACCACACATTTAGTTACGAAAGCATGACCAAATCATGTTGTTTTTATGTAAATGTGATACACTTAAAAGAATAAGTAGTTCATTATGCCATACATTTAATATTTAGGAACAAAAAATCAAGTAGCATACACGAAAAATATAATGCCGACTAAACACGGAATTACAACACATTTATTTACGAAAGCTTAACCAAACATGTTTTTTTTCATCAAAACATGTGAAAAACTTAAGCGTAAAAGTTGCTCAGGGAAAGACCTGATGCCATATATAATATTGATGCACAACAATCAAGTAGCATATACTAAAGAACATATTGCAACTAAACACAGAATTACAACACATTTAGTTACGAAAGCATGAACAAACCATGTTGTTTTTATGTAAATGTGATACACTTAAAAGAATAAGTAGTTCATTATGCCATACATTTAATATTTAGGAACAAAAAATCAAGTAGCATATACGAAAAATATAATGCCGACTAAACACGGAATTACAACACATTTATTTACGAAAGCTTAACCAAACATGTTTTTTTTCATCAAAACATGTGAAAAACTTAAGCGTAAAAGTTGCTCAGGGAAAGACCTGATGCCATACATAATATTGATGCACAACAATCAAGTAGCATATACTAAAGAACAAATTGCAACTAAACACAGAATTACAACACATTTAGTTACGAAAGCATGAACAAACCATGTTGTTTTTATGTAAATGTGATACACTTAAAAGAATAAGTAGTTCATTATGCCATACATTTAATATTTAGGAACAAAAAATCAAGTAGGATATACGAAAAAAATAATGCCGACTAAACACAAAATTACAACACATTTAGTTACAAAGAATTTTTTTTTTCATCAATATATGTGATTGACTTGAACGAAAATGTAGCTCATGGATAGACTTGATCAATACATGATATTTAGGAACAAGAAATCAAGTAGCATATACGAAAAACATAATGCCGACTAAAGACGGAATTATAACACATTTATTTACGAAAGCATAACCAAACATGTTTTTTTTCATCAAAATATGTGAAACACTTAAGCGTAAAAGTTGCTCAGGGAAAGACCTGATGCCATACATAATATTGATGCACAACAATCAAGTAGCATATACTAAAGAACAAATTGCAACTAAACACAGAATTACAACACATTTAGTTACGAAAGCATGACCAAACCATGTTGTTTTTATGTAAATGTGATACACTTAAAAGAATAAGTAGTTCATTATGCCATACATTTAATATTTAGGAACAAAAAATCAAGTAGCATATACGAAAAATATAATGCCGACTAAACACGGAATTACAACACATTTATTTACGAAAGCTTAACCAAACATGTTTTTTTTCATCAAAACATGTGAAACACTTAAGCGTAAAAGTTGCTCAGGGAAAGACCTGATGCCATACATAATATTGATGCACAACAATCAAGTAGCATATACTAAAGAACAAATTGCAACTAAACACAGAATTACCACACATTTAGTTACGAAAGCATGACCAAACCATGTTGTTTTTATATAAATGTGATACACTTAAAAGAATAAGTAGTTTATTATGCCATACATTTAATATTTAGGAACAAAAAATCAAGTAGCATATACGAAAAACATAATGCCGACTAAACACGGAATTACAACACATTTATTTACGAAAGCTTGAGCAAACATGTTTTTTTTCATCAAAACATGTGAAACACTTAAGCGTAAAAGTTGCTCAGGGAAAGACCTGATGCCATGCATAATATTGATGCACAACAATCAAGTAGCATATACTAAAGAACAAATTGCAACTAAACACAGAATTACAACACATTTAGTTACGAAAGCATGACCAAATCATGTTGTTTTTATGTAAATGTGATACACTTAAAAGAATAAGTAGTTCATTATGCCATACATTTAATATTTAGGAACAAAAAATCAAGTAGCATATACGAAAAACATAATGCCGACTAAACACGGAATTACAACACATTTATTTACGAAAGCTTAACCAAACATGTTTTTTTTCATCAAAACATTTGAAACACTTAAGCGTAAAAGTTCTTCAGGAAAAGACCTGATGCCATACATAATATTGATGCACAACAATCAAGTAGCATATACTAAAGAACAAATTGCCACTAATCACAGAATTACAACACATTTAGTTACGAAAGCATGAACAAACCATGTTGTTTTTATGTAAATGTGATACACTTAAAAGAATAAGTAGTTCATTATGCCATACATTTAATATTTAGGAACAAAAAATCAAGTAGGATATACGAAAAAAATAATGCCGACTAAACACAAAATTACAACACATTTATTTACGAAAGCTTAACCAAACATGTTTTTTTTCATCAAAACATGTGAAAAACTTAAGCGTAAAAGTTGTTCAGGGAAAGACCTGATGCCATACATAATATTGATGCACAACAATCAAGTAGCATATACTAAAGAACAAATTGCAACTAAACACAGAATTACCACACATTTAGTTACGAAAGCATGACCAAATCATGTTGTTTTTATGTAAATGTGATACACTTAAAAGAATAAGTAGTTCATTATGCCATACATTTAATATTTAGGAACAAAAAATCAAGTAGCATACACGAAAAATATAATGCCGACTAAACACGGAATTACAACACATTTATTTACGAAAGCTTAACCAAACATGTTTTTTTTCATCAAAACATGTGAAAAACTTAAGCGTAAAAGTTGCTCAGGGAAAGACCTGATGCCACATATAATATTGATGCACAACAATCAAGTAGCATATACTAAAGAACAAATTGCGACTAAACACAGAATTACAACACATTTAGTTACGAAAGCATGAACAAACCATGTTGTTTTTATGTAAATGTGATACACTTAAAAGAATAAGTAGTTCATTATGCCATACATTTAATATTTAGGAACAAAAAATCAAGTAGGATATACGAAAAAAATAATGCCGACTAAACACAAAATTACAACACATTTATTTACGAAAGCTTAACCAAACATGTTTTTTTTCATCAAAACATGTGAAAAACTTAAGCGTAAAAGTTGTTCAGGGAAAGACCTGATGCCATACATAATATTGATGCACAACAATCAAGTAGCATATACTAAAGAACAAATTGCAACTAAACACAGAATTACCACACATTTAGTTACGAAAGCATGACCAAATCATGTTGTTTTTATGTAAATGTGATACACTTAAAAGAATAAGTAGTTCATTATGCCATACATTTAATATTTAGGAACAAAAAATCAAGTAGCATACACGAAAAATATAATGCCGACAAAACACGGAATTACAACACATTTATTTACGAAAGCTTAACCAAACATGTTTTTTTTCATCAAAACATGTGAAAAACTTAAGCGTAAAAGTTGCTCAGGGAAAGACCTGATGCCATACATAATATTGATGCACAACAATCAAGTAGCATATACTAAAGAACAAATTGCAACTAAACACAGAATTACAACACATTTAGTTACGAAAGCATGAACAAACCATGTTGTTTTTATGTAAATGTGATACACTTAAAAGAATAAGTAGTTCATTATGCCATACATTTAATATTTAGGAACAAAAAATCAAGTAGGATATACGAAAAAAATAATGCCGACTAAACACAAAATTACAACACATTTAGTTACAAAGAATTTTTTTTTTCATCAATATATGTGATTGACTTGAACGAAAATGTAGCTCATGGATAGACTTGATCAATACATGATATTTAGGAACAAGAAATCAAGTAGCATATACGAAAAACATAATGCCGACTAAACACGGAATTATAACACATTTATTTACGAAAGCATAACCAAACATGTTTTTTTTCATCAAAATATGTGAAACACTTAAGCGTAAAAGTTGCTCAGGGAAAGACCTGGTGCCATACATAATATTGATGCACAACAATCAAGTAGCATATACTAAAGAACAAATTGCAACTAAACACAGAATTACAACACATTTAGTTACGAAAGCATGACCAAACCATGTTGTTTTTATGTAAATGTGATACACTTAAAAGAATAAGTAGTTCATTATGCCATACATTTAATATTTAGGAACAAAAAATCAAGTAGCATATACGAAAAATATAATGCCGACTAAACACGGAATTACAACACATTTATTTACGAAAGCTTAACCAAACATGTTTTTTTTCATCAAAACATGTGAAACACTTAAGCGTAAAAGTTGCTCAGGGAAAGACCTGATGCCATACATAATATTGATGCACAACAATCAAGTAGCATATACTAAAGAACAAATTGCAACTAAACACAGAATTACCACACATTTAGTTACGAAAGCATGACCAAACCATGTTGTTTTTATATAAATGTGATACACTTAAAAGAATAAGTAGTTTATTATGCCATACATTTAATATTTAGGAACAAAAAATCAAGTAGCATATACGAAAAACATAATGCCGACTAAACACGGAATTACAACACATTTATTTACGAAAGCTTGAGCAAACATGTTTTTTTTCATCAAAACATGTGAAACACTTAAGCGTAAAAGTTGCTCAGGGAAAGACCTGATGCCATGCATAATATTGATGCACAACAATCAAGTAGCATATACTAAAGAACAAATTGCAACTAAACACAGAATTACCACACATTTAGTTACGAAAGCATGACCAAACCATGTTGTTTTTATATAAATGTGATACACTTAAAAGAATAAGTAGTTTATTATGCCATACATTTAATATTTAGGAACAAAAAATCAAGTAGCATATACGAAAAACATAATGCCGACTAAACACGGAATTACAACACATTTATTTACGAAAGCTTGAGCAAACATGTTTTTTTTCATCAAAACATGTGAAACACTTAAGCGTAAAAGTTGCTCAGGGAAAGACCTGATGCCATGCATAATATTGATGCACAACAATCAAGTAGCATATACTAAAGAACAAATTGCAACTAAACACAGAATTACAACACATTTAGTTACGAAAGCATGACCAAATCATGTTGTTTTTATGTAAATGTGATACACTTAAAAGAATAAGTAGTTCATTATGCCATACATTTAATATTTAGGAACAAAAAATCAAGTAGCATATACGAAAAACATAATGCCGACTAAACACGGAATTACAACACATTTATTTACGAAAGCTTAACCAAACATGTTTTTTTTCATCAAAACATTTGAAACACTTAAGCGTAAAAGTTCTTCAGGAAAAGACCTGATGCCATACATAATATTGATGCACAACAATCAAGTAGCATATACTAAAGAACAAATTGCCACTAATCACAGAATTACAACACATTTAGTTACGAAAGCATGAACAAACCATGTTGTTTTTATGTAAATGTGATACACTTAAAAGAATAAGTAGTTCATTATGCCATACATTTAATATTTAGGAACAAAAAATCAAGTAGGATATACGAAAAAAATAATGCCGACTAAACACAAAATTACAACACATTTATTTACGAAAGCTTAACCAAACATGTTTTTTTTCATCAAAACATGTGAAAAACTTAAGCGTAAAAGTTGTTCAGGGAAAGACCTGATGCCATACATAATATTGATGCACAACAATCAAGTAGCATATACTAAAGAACAAATTGCAACTAAACACAGAATTACCACACATTTAGTTACGAAAGCATGACCAAATCATGTTGTTTTTATGTAAATGTGATACACTTAAAAGAATAAGTAGTTCATTATGCCATACATTTAATATTTAGGAACAAAAAATCAAGTAGCATACACGAAAAATATAATGCCGACTAAACACGGAATTACAACACATTTATTTACGAAAGCTTAACCAAACATGTTTTTTTTCATCAAAACATGTGAAAAACTTAAGCGTAAAAGTTGCTCAGGGAAAGACCTGATGCCACATATAATATTGATGCACAACAATCAAGTAGCATATACTAAAGAACAAATTGCGACTAAACACAGAATTACAACACATTTAGTTACGAAAGCATGAACAAACCATGTTGTTTTTATGTAAATGTGATACACTTAAAAGAATAAGTAGTTCATTATGCCATACATTTAATATTTAGGAACAAAAAATCAAGTAGGATATACGAAAAAAATAATGCCGACTAAACACAAAATTACAACACATTTATTTACGAAAGCTTAACCAAACATGTTTTTTTTCATCAAAACATGTGAAAAACTTAAGCGTAAAAGTTGTTCAGGGAAAGACCTGATGCCATACATAATATTGATGCACAACAATCAAGTAGCATATACTAAAGAACAAATTGCAACTAAACACAGAATTACCACACATTTAGTTACGAAAGCATGACCAAATCATGTTGTTTTTATGTAAATGTGATACACTTAAAAGAATAAGTAGTTCATTATGCCATACATTTAATATTTAGGAACAAAAAATCAAGTAGCATACACGAAAAATATAATGCCGACTAAACACGGAATTACAACACATTTATTTACGAAAGCTTAACCAAACATGTTTTTTTTCATCAAAACATGTGAAAAACTTAAGCGTAAAAGTTGCTCAGGGAAAGACCTGATGCCACATATAATATTGATGCACAACAATCAAGTAGCATATACTAAAGAACAAATTGCGACTAAACACAGAATTACAACACATTTAGTTACGAAAGCATGAACAAACCATGTTGTTTTTATGTAAATGTGATACACTTAAAAGAATAAGTAGTTCATTATGCCATACATTTAATATTTAGGAACAAAAAATCAAGTAGGATATACGAAAAAAATAATGCCGACTAAACACAAAATTACAACACATTTATTTACGAAAGCTTAACCAAACATGTTTTTTTTCATCAAAACATGTGAAAAACTTAAGCGTAAAAGTTGTTCAGGGAAAGACCTGATGCCATACATAATATTGATGCACAACAATCAAGTAGCATATACTAAAGAACAAATTGCAACTAAACACAGAATTACCACACATTTAGTTACGAAAGCATGACCAAATCATGTTGTTTTTATGTAAATGTGATACACTTAAAAGAATAAGTAGTTCATTATGCCATACATTTAATATTTAGGAACAAAAAATCAAGTAGCATACACGAAAAATATAATGCCGACAAAACACGGAATTACAACACATTTATTTACGAAAGCTTAACCAAACATGTTTTTTTTCATCAAAACATGTGAAAAACTTAAGCGTAAAAGTTGCTCAGGGAAAGACCTGATGCCATACATAATATTGATGCACAACAATCAAGTAGCATATACTAAAGAACAAATTGCAACTAAACACAGAATTACAACACATTTAGTTACGAAAGCATGAACAAACCATGTTGTTTTTATGTAAATGTGATACACTTAAAAGAATAAGTAGTTCATTATGCCATACATTTAATATTTAGGAACAAAAAATCAAGTAGGATATACGAAAAAAATAATGCCGACTAAACACAAAATTACAACACATTTAGTTACAAAGAATTTTTTTTTTCATCAATATATGTGATTGACTTGAACGAAAATGTAGCTCATGGATAGACTTGATCAATACATGATATTTAGGAACAAGAAATCAAGTAGCATATACGAAAAACATAATGCCGACTAAACACGGAATTATAACACATTTATTTACGAAAGCATAACCAAACATGTTTTTTTTCATCAAAATATGTGAAACACTTAAGCGTAAAAGTTGCTCAGGGAAAGACCTGGTGCCATACATAATATTGATGCACAACAATCAAGTAGCATATACTAAAGAACAAATTGCAACTAAACACAGAATTACAACACATTTAGTTACGAAAGCATGACCAAACCATGTTGTTTTTATGTAAATGTGATACACTTAAAAGAATAAGTAGTTCATTATGCCATACATTTAATATTTAGGAACAAAAAATCAAGTAGCATATACGAAAAATATAATGCCGACTAAACACGGAATTACAACACATTTATTTACGAAAGCTTAACCAAACATGTTTTTTTTCATCAAAACATGTGAAACACTTAAGCGTAAAAGTTGCTCAGGGAAAGACCTGATGCCATACATAATATTGATGCACAACAATCAAGTAGCATATACTAAAGAACAAATTGCAACTAAACACAGAATTACCACACATTTAGTTACGAAAGCATGACCAAACCATGTTGTTTTTATATAAATGTGATACACTTAAAAGAATAAGTAGTTTATTATGCCATACATTTAATATTTAGGAACAAAAAATCAAGTAGCATATACGAAAAACATAATGCCGACTAAACACGGAATTACAACACATTTATTTACGAAAGCTTGAGCAAACATGTTTTTTTTCATCAAAACATGTGAAACACTTAAGCGTAAAAGTTGCTCAGGGAAAGACCTGATGCCATGCATAATATTGATGCACAACAATCAAGTAGCATATACTAAAGAACAAATTGCAACTAAACACAGAATTACAACACATTTAGTTACGAAAGCATGACCAAATCATGTTGTTTTTATGTAAATGTGATACACTTAAAAGAATAAGTAGTTCATTATGCCATACATTTAATATTTAGGAACAAAAAATCAAGTAGCATATACGAAAAACATAATGCCGACTAAACACGGAATTACAACACATTTATTTACGAAAGCTTAACCAAACATGTTTTTTTTCATCAAAACATTTGAAACACTTAAGCGTAAAAGTTCTTCAGGAAAAGACCTGATGCCATACATAATATTGATGCACAACAATCAAGTAGCATATACTAAAGAACAAATTGCCACTAATCACAGAATTACAACACATTTAGTTACGAAAGCATGAACAAACCATGTTGTTTTTATGTAAATGTGATACACTTAAAAGAATAAGTAGTTCATTATGCCATACATTTAATATTTAGGAACAAAAAATCAAGTAGGATATACGAAAAAAATAATGCCGACTAAACACAAAATTACAACACATTTATTTACGAAAGCTTAACCAAACATGTTTTTTTTCATCAAAACATGTGAAAAACTTAAGCGTAAAAGTTGTTCAGGGAAAGACCTGATGCCATACATAATATTGATGCACAACAATCAAGTAGCATATACTAAAGAACAAATTGCAACTAAACACAGAATTACCACACATTTAGTTACGAAAGCATGACCAAATCATGTTGTTTTTATGTAAATGTGATACACTTAAAAGAATAAGTAGTTCATTATGCCATACATTTAATATTTAGGAACAAAAAATCAAGTAGCATACACGAAAAATATAATGCCGACTAAACACGGAATTACAACACATTTATTTACGAAAGCTTAACCAAACATGTTTTTTTTCATCAAAATATGTGAAACACTTAAGCGTAAAAGTTGCTCAGGGAAAGACCTGATGCCATACATAATATTGATGCACAACAATCAAGTAGCATATACTAAAGAACAAATTGCAACTAAACACAGAATTACAACACATTTAGTTACGAAAGCATGACCAAACCATGTTGTTTTTATGTAAATGTAAAAGAAACACGGAAAGACCTGATGCCATACATAATATTGATGCACAACAATCAAGTAGCATATACTAAAGAACAAATTGCAACTAAACACAGAATTACCACACATTTAGTTACGAAAGCATGACCAAACCATGTTGTTTTTATGTAAATGTGATACACTTAAAAGAATAAGTAGTTTATTATGCCATACATTTAATATTTAGGAACAAAAAATCAAGTAGCATATACGAAAAACATAATGCCGACTAAACACGGAATTACAACACATTTATTTACGAAAGCTTAACCAAACATGTTTTTTTTCATCAAAACATTTGAAACACTTAAGCGTAAAAGTTCTTCAGGAAAAGACCTGATGCCATACATAATATTGATTCACAACAATCAAGTAGCATATACTAAAGAACAAATTGCAACTAAACACAGAATTACAACACATTTAGTTACGAAAGCATGACCAAACCATGTTGTTTTTATGTAAATGTGATACACTTAAAAGAATAAGTAGTTCATTATGCCATACATTTAATATTTAGGAACAAAAAATAGTAGGATATACGAAAAAAATAATGCCGACTAAACACAAAATTACAACACATTTAGTTACAAAGAATTATTTTTTTCATCAATATATGTGATTGTCTTGAACGAAAATGTAGCTCATGGACAGACTTGATCAATACATAATATTTAGGAACAAGAAATCAAGTAGCATATACGAAAAACATAATGCCGACTAAACACGGAATTACAACACATTTATTTACGAAAGCTTAACCAAACATGTTTTTTTTCATCAAAACATGTGAAACACTTAAGCGTAAGAGTTGCTCAGGGAAAGACCTGATGCCATACATAATATTGATGCACAACAATCAAGTAGCATGTACTAAAGAACAAATTGCAACTAAACACAGAATTACAACACATTTAGTTACGAAAGCATGACCAAACCATGTTGTTTTTATGTAAATGTGATACACTTAAAAGAATAAGTAGTTCATTATGCCATACATTTAATATTTAGGAACAAAAAATCAAGTAGCATATACGAAACACATAATGCCGACTAAACACGAAATTACAACACATTTATTTACGAAAGCTTAACCAAACATGTTTTTTTTCATCAAAACATTTGAAACACTTAAGCGTAAAAGTTCTTCAGGAAAAGACCTGATGCCATACATAATATTGATTCACAACAATCAAGTAGCATATACTAAAGAACAAATTGCAACTAAACACAGAATTACAACACATTTAGTTACGAAAGCATGACCAAACCATGTTGTTTTTATGTAAATGTGATACACTTAAAAGAATAAGTAGTTTATTATGCCATACATTTAATATTTAGGAACAAAAAATCAAGTAGCATATACGAAAAACATAATGCCGACTAAACACGGAATTACAACACATTTATTTACGAAAGCTTAACCAAACATGTTTTTTTTCATCAAAACATTTGAAACACTTAAGCGTAAAAGTTCTTCAGGAAAAGACCTGACGCCATACATAATATTGATTCACAACAATCAAGTAGCATATACTAAAGAACAAATTGCAACTAAACACAGAATTACAACACATTTAGTTACGAAAGCATGACCAAACCATGTTGTTTTTATGTAAATGTGATACACTTAAAAGAATAAGTAGTTCATTATGCCATACATTTAATATTTAGGAACAAAAAATAGTAGGATATACGAAAAAAATAATGCCGACTAAACACAAAATTACAACACATTTAGTTACAAAGAATTATTTTTTTCATCAATATATGTGATTGTCTTGAACGAAAATGTAGCTCATGGACAGACTTGATCAATACATAATATTTAGGAACAAGAAATCAAGTAGCATATACGAAAAACATAATGCCGACTAAACACGGAATTACAACACATTTATTTACGAAAGCTTAACCAAACATGTTTTTTTTCATCAAAACATGTGAAACACTTAAGCGTAAGAGTTGCTCAGGGAAAGACCTGATGCCATACATAATATTGATGCACAACAATCAAGTAGCATGTACTAAAGAACAAATTGCAACTAAACACAGAATTACAACACATTTAGTTACGAAAGCATGACCAAACCATGTTGTTTTTATGTAAATGTGATACATTTAAAAGAATAAGTAGTTCATTATGCAATACATTTAATATTTAGGAACAAAAAATCAAGTAGCATATACGAAAAACATAATGCCGACTAAACACGGAATTATAACACATTTAGTTACGAAAGCATAACCAAACATGTTTTTTTTCATCAAAACATGTGAAACACTTAAGCGTAAAAGTTGCTCAGGGAAAGACCTGATGCCATACATAATATTGATGCACAACAATCAAGTAGCATATACTAAAGAACAAATTGCAACTAAACACAGAATTACAACACATTTAGTTACGAAAGCATGACCAAACCATGTTGTTTTTATGTAAATGTGATACACTTAAAAGAATAAGTAGTTCATTATGCCATACATTTAATATTTAGGAACAAAAAATCAAGTAGCATATACGAAAAACATAATGCCGACTAAACACGGAATTACAACACATTTATTTACGAAAGCTTAACCAAACATGTTTTTTTTCATCAAAACATTTGAAACACTTAAGCGTAAAAGTTCTTCAGGAAAAGACCTGATGCCATACATAATATTGATTCACAACAATCAAGTAGCATATACTAAAGAACAAATTGCAACTAAACACAGAATTACAACACATTTAGTTACGAAAGCATGACCAAACCATGTTGTTTTTATGTAAATGTGATACACTTAAAAGAATAAGTAGTTCATTATGCCATACATTTAATATTTAGGAACAAAAAATCAAGTAGCATATACGAAAAACATAATGCCGACTAAACACGGAATTACAACACATTTATTTACGAAAGCTTAACCAAACATGTTTTTTTTCATCAAAACATTTGAAACACTTAAGCGTAAAAGTTCTTCAGGAAAAGACCTGACGCCATACATAATATTGATTCACAACAATCAAGTAGCATATACTAAAGAACAAATTGCAACTAAACACAGAATTACAACACATTTAGTTACGAAAGCATGACCAAACCATGTTGTTTTTATGTAAATGTGATACACTTAAAAGAATAAGTAGTTCATTATGCCATACATTTAATATTTAGGAACAAAAAATAGTAGGATATACGAAAAAAATAATGCCGACTAAACACAAAATTACAACACATTTAGTTACAAAGAATTATTTTTTTCATCAATATATGTGATTGTCTTGAACGAAAATGTAGCTCATGGACAGACTTGATCAATACATAATATTTAGGAACAAGAAATCAAGTAGCATATACGAAAAACATAATGCCGACTAAACACGGAATTACAACACATTTATTTACGAAAGCTTAACCAAACATGTTTTTTTTCATCAAAACATGTGAAACACTTAAGCGTAAGAGTTGCTCAGGGAAAGACCTGATGCCATACATAATATTGATGCACAACAATCAAGTAGCATGTACTAAAGAACAAATTGCAACTAAACACAGAATTACAACACATTTAGTTACGAAAGCATGACCAAACCATGTTGTTTTTATGTAAATGTGATACATTTAAAAGAATAAGTAGTTCATTATGCAATACATTTAATATTTAGGAACAAAAAATCAAGTAGCATATACGAAAAACATAATGCCGACTAAACACGGAATTATAACACATTTAGTTACGAAAGCATAACCAAACATGTTTTTTTTCATCAAAACATGTGAAACACTTAAGCGTAAAAGTTGCTCAGGGAAAGACCTGATGCCATACATAATATTGATGCACAACAATCAAGTAGCATATACTAAAGAACAAATTGCAACTAAACACAGAATTACAACACATTTAGTTACGAAAGCATGACCAAACCATGTTGTTTTTATGTAAATGTGATACACTTAAAAGAATAAGTAGTTCATTATGCCATACATTTAATATTTAGGAACAAAAAATCAAGTAGCATATACGAAAAACATAATGCCGACTAAACACGGAATTACAACACATTTATTTACGAAAGCTTAACCAAACATGTTTTTTTTCATCAAAACATTTGAAACACTTAAGCGTAAAAGTTCTTCAGGAAAAGACCTGATGCCATACATAATATTGATTCACAACAATCAAGTAGCATATACTAAAGAACAAATTGCAACTAAACACAGAATTACAACACATTTAGTTACGAAAGCATGACCAAACCATGTTGTTTTTATGTAAATGTGATACACTTAAAAGAATAAGTAGTTCATTATGCCATACATTTAATATTTAGGAACAAAAAATCAAGTAGCATATACGAAAAACATAATGCCGACTAAACACGGAATTACAACACATTTATTTACGAAAGCTTAACCAAACATGTTTTTTTTCATCAAAACATTTGAAACACTTAAGCGTAAAAGTTCTTCAGGAAAAGACCTGATGCCATACATATTGATTCACAACAATCAAGTAGCATATACTAAAGAACAAATTGCAACTAAACACAGAATTTCAACACATTTAGTTACGAAAGCATGACCATGCCATGTTGTTTTTATGTAAATGTGATACACTTAAAAGAATAAGTAGTTCATTATGCCATACATTTAATATTTAGGAACAAAAAATCAAGTAGGATATACGAAAAAAATAATGCTGACTAAACACAAAATTACAACACATTTAGTTACAAAGAATTTTTTTTTTCATCAATATATGTGATTGACTTGAACGATAATGTAGCTCATGGACAGACTTGATCAATACATAATATTTAGGAACAAGAAATCAAGTAGCATATACGAAAAACATAATGCCGACTAAACACGGAATTATAACACATTTATTTACGAAAGAATAACCAAACATGTTTTTTTTCATCAAAACATGTGAAACACTTAAGCGTAAAAGTTGTTCAGGGAAAGACCTGATGCCATACATAATATTGATGCATAACAATCAAGTAGCATATACTAAAGAACAAATTGCAACTAAACACAGAATTACCACACATTTAGTTACGAAAGCATGACCAAATCATGTTGTTTTTATGTAAATGTGATACACTTAAAAGAATAAGTAGTTCATTATGCCATACATTTAATATTTAGGAACAAAAAATCAAGTAGCATATACGAAAAATATAATGCCGACTAAACACGGAATTACAACACATTTATTTACGAAAGCTTAACCAAACATGTTTTTTTTCATCAAAACATGTGAAAAACTTAAGCGTAAAAGTTGCTCAGGGAAAGACCTGATGCCATACATAATATTGATGCACAACAATCAAGTAGCATATACTAAAGAACAAATTGCAACTAAACACAGAATTACAACACATTTAGTTACGAAAGCATGACCAAACCATGTTGTTTTTATGTAAATGTGATACACTTAAAAGAATAAGTAGTTCATTATGCCATACATTTAATATTTAGGAACAAAAAATCAAGTAGCATATACGAAAAACATAATGCCGACTAAACACGGAATTACAACACATTTATTTACGAAAGCTTAACCAAACATGTTTTTTTTCATCAAAACATTTGAAACACTTAAGCGTAAAAGTTCTTCAGGAAAAGACCTGATGCCATACATAATATTGACTCACAACAATCAAGTAGCATATACTAAAGAACAAATTGCAACTAAACACAGAATTACAACACATTTAGTTATGAAAGCATGACCAAACCATGTTGTTTTTATGTAAATGTGATACACTTAAAAGAATAAGTAGTTTATTATGCCATACATTTAATATTTAGGAACAAAAAATCAAGTAGCATATACGAAAAACATAATGCCGACTAAACACGGAATTACAACACATTTATTTACGAAAGCTTAACCAAACATGTTTTTTTTCATCAAAACATTTGAAACACTTAAGCGTAAAAGTTCTTCAGGAAAAGACCTGACGCCATACATAATATTGATTCACAACAATCAAGTAGCATATACTAAAGAACAAATTGCAACTAAACACAGAATTACAACACATTTAGTTACGAAAGCATGACCAAACCATGTTGTTTTTATGTAAATGTGATACACTTAAAAGAATAAGTAGTTCATTATGCCATACATTTAATATTTAGGAACAAAAAATAGTAGGATATACGAAAAAAATAATGCCGACTAAACACAAAATTACAACACATTTAGTTACAAAGAATTATTTTTTTCATCAATATATGTGATTGTCTTGAAGGAAAATGTAGCTCATGGACAGACTTGATCAATACATAATATTTAGGAACAAGAAATCAAGTAGCATATACGAAAAACATAATGCCGACTAAACACGGAATTACAACACATTTATTTACTAAAGCTTAACCAAACATGTTTTTTTTCATCAAAACATGTGAAACACTTAAGCGTAAGAGTTGCTCAGGGAAAGACCTGATGCCATACATAATATTGATGCACAACAATCAAGTAGCATGTACTAAAGAACAAATTGCAACTAAACACAGAATTACAACACATTTAGTTACGAAAGCATGACCAAACCATGTTGTTTTTATGTAAATGTGATACATTTAAAAGAATAAGTAGTTCATTATGCAATACATTTAATATTTAGGAACAAAAAATCAAGTAGCATATACGAAAAACATAATGCCGACTAAACACGGAATTATAACACATTTAGTTACGAAAGCATAACCAAACATGTTTTTTTTCATCAAAACATGTGAAACACTTAAGCGTAAAAGTTGCTCAGGGAAAGACCTGATGCCATACATAATATTGATGCACAACAATCAAGTAGCATATACTAAAGAACAAATTGCAACTAAACACAGAATTACAACACATTTAGTTACGAAAGCATGACCAAACCATGTTGTTTTTATGTAAATGTGATACACTTAAAAGAATAAGTAGTTCATTATGCCATACATTTAATATTTAGGAACAAAAAATCAAGTAGCATATACGAAAAATATAATGCCGACTAAACACGGAATTACAACACATTTATTTACGAAAGCTTAACCAAACATGTTTTTTTTCATCAAAACATGTGAAACACTTGAGCGTAAAAGTTGCTCAGGGAAAGACCTGATGCCATACATAATATTGATGCACAACAATCAAGTAGCATATACTAAAGAACAAATTGCAACTAAACACAGAATTACCACACATTTAGTTACGAAAGCATGACCAAACCATGTTGTTTTTATGTAAATGTGATACACTTAAAAGAATAAGTAGTTTATTATGCCATACATTTAATATTTAGGAACAAAAAATCAAGTAGCATATACGAAAAAAATAATGCCGACTAAACACAAAATTACAACACATTTAGTTACAAAGAATTTTTTTTTTCATCAATATATGTGATTGACTTGAACGATAATGTAGCTCATGGACAGACTTGATCAATATATAATATTTAGGAACAAGAAATCAAGTAGCATATACGAAAAACATAATGCCGACTAAACACGGAATTATAACACATTTATTTACGAAAGAATAACCAAACATGTTTTTTTTCATCAAAACATGTGAAACACTTAAGCGTAAAAGTTGTTCAGGGAAAGACCTGATGCCATACATAATATTGATGCATAACAATCAAGTAGCATATACTAAAGAACAAATTGCAACTAAACACAGAATTACCACACATTTAGTTACGAAAGCATGACCAAATCATGTTGTTTTTATGTAAATGTGATACACTTAAAAGAATAAGTAGTTCATTATGCCATACATTTAATATTTAGGAACAAAAAATTAAGTAGCATATACGAAAAATATAATGCCGACTAAACACGGAATTACAACACATTTATTTACGAAAGCTTAACCAAACATGTTTTTTTTCATCAAAACATGTGAAAAACTTAAGCGTAAAAGTTGCTCAGGGAAAGACCTGATGCCATACATAATATTGATGCACAACAATCAAGTAGCATATACTAAAGAACAAATTGCAACTAAACACAGAATTACAACACATTTAGTTACGAAAGCATGAACAAACCATGTTGTTTTTATGTAAATGTGATACACTTAAAAGAATAAGTAGTTCATTATGCCATACATTTAATATTTACGAACAAAAAATCAAGTAGGATATACGAAAAAAATAATGCCGACTAAACACAAAATTACAACACATTTAGTTACAAAGAATTTTTTTTTTCATCAATATATGTGATTGACTTGAACAAAAATGTAGCTCATGGATAGACTTGATCAATACATAATATTTAGGAACAAGAAATCAAGTAGCATATACGAAAAACATAATGCCGACTAAACACGGAATTATAACACATTTATTTACGAAAGCATAACCAAACATGTTTTTTTTCATCAAAACATGTGAAACACTTAAGCGTAAAAGTTGCTCAGGGAAAGACCTGATGCCATACATAATATTGATGCACAACAATCAAGTAGCATATACTAAAGAACAAATTGCAACTAAACACAGAATTACAACACATTTAGTTACGAAAGCATGACCAAACCATGTTGTTTTTATGTAAATGTGATACACTTAAAAGAATAAGTAGTTCATTATGCCATACATTTAATATTTAGGAACAAAAAATCAAATAGCATATACGAAAAACATAATGCCGACTAAACACGGAATTATAACACATTTAGTTACGAAAGCATAACCAAACATGTTTTTTTTCATCAAAACATGTGAAACACTTAAGCGTAAAAGTTGCTCAGGGAAAGACCTGATGCCATACATAATATTGATGCACAACAATCAAGTAGCATATACTAAAGAACAAATTGCAACTAAACACAGAATTACAACACATTTAGTTACGAAAGCATGACCAAACCATGTTGTTTTTATGTAAATGTGATACACTTAAAAGAATAAGTAGTTCATTATGCCATACATTTAATATTTAGTAAAAAAAAATTTAGTAACATATACGAAAAACATAATGCCGACTAAACACGGAATTACAACACATTTATTTACGAAAGCTTAACCAAACATGTTTTTTTTCATCAAAACATGTGAAACACTTAAGCGTAAAAGTTGCTCAGGGAAAGACCTGATGCCATACATAATATTGATGCACAACAATCAAGTAGCATATACTAAAGAACAAATTGCAACTAAACACAGAATTACAACACATTTAGTTACGAAAGCATGAACAAACCATGTTGTTTTTATGTAAATGTGATACACTTAAAAGAATAAGTAGTTCATTATGCCATACATTTAATATTTAGGAACAAAAAATCAAGTAGGATATACGAAAAAAATAATGCCGACTAAACACAAAATTACAACACATTTAGTTACAAAGAATTTTTTTTTTCATCAATATATGTGATTGACTTGAACGAAAATGTAGCTCATGGATAGACTTGATCAATACATAATATTTAGGAACATGAAATCAAGTAGCATATACGAAAAACATAATGCCGACTAAAACACGGAATTATAACACATTTATTTACGAAAGCATAACCAAACATGTTTTTTTTCATCAAAATATGTGAAACACTTAAGCGTAAAAGTTGCTCAGGGAAAGACCTGATGCCATACATAATATTGATGCACAACAATCAAGTAGCATATACTAAAGAACAAATTGCAACTAAACACAGAATTACAACACATTTAGTTACGAAAGCATGACCAAACCATGTTGTTTTTATGTAAATGTGATACACTTAAAAGAATAAGTAGTTCATTATGCCATACATTTAATATTTAGGAACAAAAAATTAAGTAGCATATACGAAAAACATAATGCCGACTAAACACTTAATTACAACACATTTATTTACGAAAGCTTAACCAAACATGTTTTTTTTCATCAAAACATGTGAAACACTTAAGCGTAAAAGTTGCTCAGGGAAAGACCTGATGCCATACATAATATTGATGCACAACAATCAAGTAGCATATACTAAAGAACAAATTGCAACTAAACACAGAATTACAACACATTTAGTTACGAAAGCATGACCAAACCATGTTGTTTTTATGTAAATGTGATACACTTAAAAGAATAAGTAGTTCATTATGCCATACATTTAATATTTAGGAACAGAAAATCAAGTAGCATATACGAAAAAAATAATGCCGACTAAACACAAAATTACAACACATTTAGTTACAAAGAATTTTTTTTTTCATCAATATATGTGATTGACTTGAACGAAAATGTAGCTCATGGACAGAATTGATCAATACATAATATTTAGGAACAAGAAATCAAGTAGCATATACGAAAAACATAATGTCGACTAAACACGGAATTACAACACATTTATTTACGAAAGCTTAACCAAACATGTTTTTTTTCATCAAAACATGTGAAACACTTAAGCGTAAGAGTTGCTCAGGGAAAGACCTGATGCCATACATAATATTGATGCACAACAATCAAGTAGCATGTACTAAAGAACAAATTGCAACTAAACACAGAATTACAACACATTTAGTTACGAAAGCATGACCAAACCATGTTGTTTTTATGTAAATGTGATACACTTAAAAGAATAAGTAGTTCATTATGCCATACATTTAATATTTAGGAACAAAAAATCAAGTAGGATATACGAAAAAAATAATGCCGACTAAACACAAAATTACAACACATTTAGTTACAAAGAATTTTTTTTTTCATCAATATATGTGATTGACTTGAACGAAAATGTAGCTCATGGATAGACTTGATCAATACATAATATTTAGGAACAAGAAATCAAGTAGCATATACGAAAAACATAATGCCGACTAAACACGGAATTATAACACATTTATTTACGAAAGCATAACCAAACATGTTTTTTTTCATCAAAATATGTGAAACACTTAAGCGTAAAAGTTGCTCAGGGAAAGACCTGATGCCATACATAATATTGATGCACAACAATCAAGTAGCATATACTAAAGAACAAATTGCAACTAAACACAGAATTACAACACATTTAGTTACGAAAGCATGACCAAACCATGTTGTTTTTATGTAAATGTGATACACTTAAAAGAATAAGTAGTTCATTATGCCATACATTTAATATTTAGGAACAAAAAATCAAGTAGCATATACGAAAAACATAATGCCGACTAAACACGGAATTATAACACATTTAGTTACGAAAGCATAACCAAACATGTTTTTTTTCATCAAAACATGTGAAACACTTAAGCGTAAAAGTTGCTCAGGGAAAGACCTGATGCCATACATAATATTGATGCACAACAATCAAGTAGCATATACTAAAGAACAAATTGCAACTAAACACAGAATTACAACACATTTAGTTACGAAAGCATGACCAAACCATGTTGTTTTTATGTAAATGTGATACACTTAAAAGAATAAGTAGTTCATTATGCCATACATTTAATATTTAGGAACAAAAAATCAAGTAGCATATACGAAAAACATAATGCCGACTAAACACGGAATTATAACACATTTAGTTACGAAAGCATAACCAAACATGTTTTTTTTCATCAAAACATGTGAAACACTTAAGCGTAAAAGTTGCTCAGGGAAAGACCTGATGCCATACATAATATTGATGCACAACAATCAAGTAGCATATACTAAAGAACAAATTGCAACTAAACACAGAATTACAACACATTTAGTTACGAAAGCATGACCAAACCATGTTGTTTTTATGTAAATGTGATACACTTAAAAGAATAAGTAGTTCATTATGCCATACATTTAATATTTAGTAAAAAAAAATCAAGTAGCATATACGAAAAACATAATGCCGACTAAACACGGAATTACAACACATTTATTTACGAAAGCTTAACCAAACATGTTTTTTTTCATCAAAACATGTGAAACACTTAAGCGTAAAAGTTGCTCAGGGAAAGACCTGATGCCATACATAATATTGATGCACAACAATCAAGTAGCATATACTAAAGAACAAATTGCAACTAAACACAGAATTACAACACATTTAGTTACGAAAGCATGAACAAACCATGTTGTTTTTATGTAAATGTGATACACTTAAAAGAATAAGTAGTTCATTATGCCATACATTTAATATTTAGGAACAAAAAATCAAGTAGGATATACGAAAAAAATAATGCCGACTAAACACAAAATTACAACACATTTAGTTACAAAGAATTTTTTTTTTCATCAATATATGTGATTGACTTGAACGAAAATGTAGCTCATGGATAGACTTGATCAATACATAATATTTAGGAACAAGAAATCAAGTAGCATATACGAAAAACATAATGCCGACTAAACACGGAATTATAACACATTTATTTACGAAATCATAACCAAACATGTTTTTTTTCATCAAAACATGTGAAACACTTAAGCGTAAAAGTTGCTCAGGGAAAGACCTGATGCCATACATAATATTGATGCACAACAATCAAGTAGCATATACTAAAGAACAAATTGCAACTAAACACAGAATTACAACACATTTAGTTACGAAAGCATGACCAAACCATGTTGTTTTTATGTAAATGTGATACACTTAAAAGAATAAGTAGTTCATTATGCCATACATTTAATATTTAGGAACAAAAAATCAAGTAGCATATACGAAAAACATAATGCCGACTAAACACGGAATTATAACACATTTAGTTACGAAAGCATAACCAAACATGTTTTTTTTCATCAAAACATGTGAAACACTTAAGCGTAAAAGTTGCTCAGGGAAAGACCTGATGCCATACATAATATTGATGCACAACAATCAAGTAGCATATACTAAAGAACAAATTGCAACTAAACACAGAATTACAACACATTTAGTTACGAAAGCATGACCAAACCATGTTGTTTTTATGTAAATGTGATACACTTAAAAGAATAAGTAGTTCATTATGCCATACATTTAATATTTAGTAAAAAAAAATTTAGTAACATATACGAAAAACATAATGCCGACTAAACACGGAATTACAACACATTTATTTACGAAAGCTTAACCAAACATGTTTTTTTTCATCAAAACATGTGAAACACTTAAGCGTAAAAGTTGCTCAGGGAAAGACCTGATGCCATACATAATATTGATGCACAACAATCAAGTAGCATATACTAAAGAACAAATTGCAACTAAACACAGAATTACAACACATTTAGTTACGAAAGCATGAACAAACCATGTTGTTTTTATGTAAATGTGATACACTTAAAAGAATAAGTAGTTCATTATGCCATACATTTAATATTTAGGAACAAAAAATCAAGTAGGATATACGAAAAAAATAATGCCGACTAAACACAAAATTACAACACATTTAGTTACAAAGAATTTTTTTTTTCATCAATATATGTGATTGACTTGAACGAAAATGTAGCTCATGGATAGACTTGATCAATACATAATATTTAGGAACATGAAATCAAGTAGCATATACGAAAAACATAATGCCGACTAAACACTTAATTACAACACATTTATTTACGAAAGCTTAACCAAACATGTTTTTTTTCATCAAAACATGTGAAACACTTAAGCGTAAAAGTTGCTCAGGGAAAGACCTGATGCCATACATAATATTGATGCACAACAATCAAGTAGCATATACTAAAGAACAAATTGCAACTAAACACAGAATTACAACACATTTAGTTACGAAAGCATGACCAAACCATGTTGTTTTTATGTAAATGTGATACACTTAAAAGAATAAGTAGTTCATTATGCCATACATTTAATATTTAGGAACAAAAAATCAAGTAGCATATACGAAAAAAATAATGCCGACTAAACACAAAATTACAACACATTTAGTTACAAAGAATTTTTTTTTTCATCAATATATGTGATTGACTTGAACGAAAATGTAGCTCATGGACAGAATTGATCAATACATAATATTTAGGAACAAGAAATCAAGTAGCATATACGAAAAACATAATGTCGACTAAACACGGAATTACAACACATTTATTTACGAAAGCTTAACCAAACATGTTTTTTTTCATCAAAACATGTGAAACACTTAAGCGTAAGAGTTGCTCAGGGAAAGACCTGATGCCATACATAATATTGATGCACAACAATCAAGTAGCATGTACTAAAGAACAAATTGCAACTAAACACAGAATTACAACACATTTAGTTACGAAAGCATGACCAAACCATGTTGTTTTTATGTAAATGTGATACACTTAAAAGAATAAGTAGTTCATTATGCCATACATTTAATATTTAGGAACAAAAAATCAAGTAGGATATACGAAAAAAATAATGCCGACTAAACACAAAATTACAACACATTTAGTTACAAAGAATTTTTTTTTTCATCAATATATGTGATTGACTTGAACGAAAATGTAGCTCATGGATAGACTTGATCAATACATAATATTTAGGAACAAAAAATCAAGTAGCATATACGAAAAACATAATGCCGACTAAACACGGAATTATAACACATTTATTTACGAAAGCATAACCAAACATGTTTTTTTTCATCAAAACATGTGAAACACTTAAGCGTAAAAGTTGCTCAGGGAAAGACCTGATGCCATACATAATATTGATGCACAACAATCAAGTAGCATATACTAAAGAACAAATTGCAACTAAACACAGAATTACAACACATTTAGTTACGAAAGCATGACCAAACCATGTTGTTTTTATGTAAATGTGATACACTTAAAAGAATAAGTAGTTCATTATGCCATACATTTAATATTTAGGAACAAAAAATCAAGTAGCATATACGAAAAACATAATGCCGACTAAACACGGAATTATAACACATTTAGTTACGAAAGCATAACCAAACATGTTTTTTTTCATCAAAACATGTGAAACACTTAAGCGTAAAAGTTGCTCAGGGAAAGACCTGATGCCATACATAATATTGATGCACAACAATCAAGTAGCATATACTAAAGAACAAATTGCAACTAAACACAGAATTACAACACATTTAGTTACGAAAGCATGACCAAACCATGTTGTTTTTATGTAAATGTGATACACTTAAAAGAATAAGTAGTTCATTATGCCATACATTTAATATTTAGGAACAAAAAATCAAGTAGCATATACGAAAAACATAATGCCGACTAAACACGGAATTATAACACATTTAGTTACGAAAGCATAACCAAACATGTTTTTTTTCATCAAAACATGTGAAACACTTAAGCGTAAAAGTTGCTCAGGGAAAGACCTGATGCCATACATAATATTGATGCACAACAATCAAGTAGCATATACTAAAGAACAAATTGCAACTAAACACAGAATTACAACACATTTAGTTACGAAAGCATGACCAAGCCATGTTGTTTTTATGTAAATGTGATACACTTAAAAGAATAAGTAGTTCATTATGCCATACATTTAATATTTAGTAAAAAAAAATTTAGTAACATATACGAAAAACATAATGCCGACTAAACACGGAATTACAACACATTTATTTACGAAAGCTTAACCAAACATGTTTTTTTTCATCAAAACATGTGAAACACTTAAGCGTAAAAGTTGCTCAGGGAAAGACCTGATGCCATACATAATATTGATGCACAACAATCAAGTAGCATATACTAAAGAACAAATTGCAACTAAACACAGAATTACAACACATTTAGTTACGAAAGCATGAACAAACCATGTTGTTTTTATGTAAATGTGATACACTTAAAAGAATAAGTAGTTCATTATGCCATACATTTAATATTTAGGAACAAAAAATCAAGTAGGATATACGAAAAAAATAATGCCGACTAAACACAAAATTACAACACATTTAGTTACAAAGAATTTTTTTTTTCATCAATATATGTGATTGACTTGAACGAAAATGTAGCTCATGGATAGACTTGATCAATACATAATATTTAGGAACATGAAATCAAGTAGCATATACGAAAAACATAATGCCGACTAAACACGGAATTATAACACATTTATTTACGAAAGCATAACCAAACATGTTTTTTTTCATCAAAATATGTGAAACACTTAAGCGTAAAAGTTGCTCAGGGAAAGACCTGATGCCATACATAATATTGATGCACAACAATCAAGTAGCATATACTAAAGAACAAATTGCAACTAAACACAGAATTACAACACATTTAGTTACGAAAGCATGACCAAACCATGTTGTTTTTATGTAAATGTGATACACTTAAAAGAATAAGTAGTTAATTATGCCATACATTTAATATTTAGGAACAAAAAATTAAGTAGCATATACGAAAAACATAATGCCGACTAAACACTTAATTACAACACATTTATTTACGAAAGCTTAACCAAACATGTTTTTTTTCATCAAAACATGTGAAACACTTAAGCGTAAAAGTTGCTCAGGGAAAGACCTGATGCCATACATAATATTGATGCACAACAATCAAGTAGCATATACTAAAGAACAAATTGCAACTAAACACAGAATTACAACACATTTAGTTACGAAAGCATGACCAAACCATGTTGTTTTTATGTAAATGTGATACACTTAAAAGAATAAGTAGTTCATTATGCCATACATTTAATATTTAGGAACAAAAAATCAAGTAGCATATACGAAAAAAATAATGCCGACTAAACACAAAATTACAACACATTTAGTTACAAAGAATTTTTTTTTTCATCAATATATGTGATTGACTTGAACGAAAATGTAGCTCATGGACAGAATTGATCAATACATAATATTTAGGAACAAGAAATCAAGTAGCATATACGAAAAACATAATGTCGACTAAACACGGAATTACAACACATTTATTTACGAAAGCTTAACCAAACATGTTTTTTTTCATCAAAACATGTGAAACACTTAAGCGTAAGAGTTGCTCAGGGAAAGACCTGATGCCATACATAATATTGATGCACAACAATCAAGTAGCATGTACTAAAGAACAAATTGCAACTAAACACAGAATTACAACACATTTAGTTACGAAAGCATGACCAAACCATGTTGTTTTTATGTAAATGTGATACACTTAAAAGAATAAGTAGTTCATTATGCCATACATTTAATATTTAGGAACAAAAAATCAAGTAGGATATACGAAAAAAATAATGCCGACTAAACACAAAATTACAACACATTTAGTTACAAAGAATTTTTTTTTTCATCAATATATGTGATTGACTTGAACGAAAATGTAGCTCATGGATAGACTTGATCAATACATAATATTTAGGAACAAAAAATCAAGTAGCATATACGAAAAACATAATGCCGACTAAACACGGAATTATAACACAT
This sequence comes from Sepioteuthis lessoniana, assembly GCA_963585895.1. Lineage (NCBI taxonomy): Eukaryota > Metazoa > Mollusca > Cephalopoda > Myopsida > Loliginidae > Sepioteuthis > Sepioteuthis lessoniana. The sequence continues at coordinate 24,006,326 of OY757933.1, forward strand.
TTATTTACGAAAGCATAACCAAACATGTTTTTTTTCATCAAAATATGTGAAACACTTAAGCGTAAAAGTTGCTCAGGGAAAGACCTGATGCCATACATAATATTGATGCACAACAATCAAGTAGCATATACTAAAGAACAAATTGCAACTAAACACAGAATTACAACACATTTAGTTACGAAAGCATGACCAAACCATGTTGTTTTTATGTAAATGTGATACACTTAAAAGAATAAGTAGTTCATTATGCCATACATTTAATATTTAGGAACAAAAAATCAAGTAGCATATACGAAAAACATAATGCCGACTAAACACGGAATTACAACACATTTATTTACAAAAGCTTAACAAAACATGTTTTTTTTCATCAAAACATGTGAAACACTTAAGCGTAAAAGTTGCTCAGGGAAAGACCTGATGCCATACATAATATTGATGCACAACAATCAAGTAGCATATACTAAAGAACAAATTGCAACTAAACACAGAATTACAACACATTTAGTTACGAAAGCATGACCAAACCATGTTGTTTTTATGTAAATGTGATACACTTAAAAGAATAAGTAGTTCATTATGCCATACATTTAATATTTAGGAACAAAAAATCAAGTAGCATATACGAAAAACATAATGCCGACTAAACACGGAATTATAACACATTTAGTTACGAAAGCATAACCAAACATGTTTTTTTTCATCAAAATATGTGAAACACTTATGCGTAAAAGTTGTTCAGGGAAAGACCTGATGCCATACATAATATTGATGCACAACAATCAAGTAGCATATACTAAAGAACAAATTGCAACTAAACACAGAATTACAACACATTTAGTTACGAAAGCATGACCAAACCATGTTGTTTTTATGTAAATGTGATACACTTAAAAGAATAAGTAGTTAATTATGCCATACATTTAATATTTAGGAACAAAAAATTAAGTAGCATATACGAAAAACATAATGCCGACTAAACACTTAATTACAACACATTTATTTACGAAAGCTTAACCAAACATGTTTTTTTTCATCAAAACATGTGAAACACTTAAGCGTAAAAGTTGCTCAGGGAAAGACCTGATGCCATACATAATATTGATGCACAACAATCAAGTAGCATATACTAAAGAACAAATTGCAACTAAACACAGAATTACAACACATTTAGTTACGAAAGCATGACCAAACCATGTTGTTTTTATGTAAATGTGATACACTTAAAAGAATAAGTAGTTCATTATGCCATACATTTAATATTTAGGAACAAAAAATCAAGTAGCATATACGAAAAAAATAATGCCGACTAAACACAAAATTACAACACATTTAGTTACAAAGAATTTTTTTTTTCATCAATATATGTGATTGACTTGAACGAAAATGTAGCTCATGGACAGAATTGATCAATACATAATATTTAGGAACAAGAAATCAAGTAGCATATACGAAAAACATAATGTCGACTAAACACGGAATTACAACACATTTATTTACGAAAGCTTAACCAAACATGTTTTTTTTCATCAAAACATGTGAAACACTTAAGCGTAAGAGTTGCTCAGGGAAAGACCTGATGCCATACATAATATTGATGCACAACAATCAAGTAGCATGTACTAAAGAACAAATTGCAACTAAACACAGAATTACAACACATTTAGTTACGAAAGCATGACCAAACCATGTTGTTTTTATGTAAATGTGATACACTTAAAAGAATAAGTAGTTCATTATGCCATACATTTAATATTTAGGAACAAAAAATCAAGTAGGATATACGAAAAAAATAATGCCGACTAAACACAAAATTACAACACATTTAGTTACAAAGAATTTTTTTTTTCATCAATATATGTGATTGACTTGAACGAAAATGTAGCTCATGGATAGACTTGATCAATACATAATATTTAGGAACAAAAAATCAAGTAGCATATACGAAAAACATAATGCCGACTAAACACGGAATTATAACACATTTATTTACGAAAGCATAACCAAACATGTTTTTTTTCATCAAAATATGTGAAACACTTAAGCGTAAAAGTTGCTCAGGGAAAGACCTGATGCCATACATAATATTGATGCACAACAATCAAGTAGCATATACTAAAGAACAAATTGCAACTAAACACAGAATTACAACACATTTAGTTACGAAAGCATGACCAAACCATGTTGTTTTTATGTAAATGTGATACACTTAAAAGAATAAGTAGTTCATTATGCCATACATTTAATATTTAGGAACAAAAAATCAAGTAGCATATACGAAAAACATAATGCCGACTAAACACGGAATTACAACACATTTATTTACAAAAGCTTAACAAAACATGTTTTTTTTCATCAAAACATGTGAAACACTTAAGCGTAAAAGTTGCTCAGGGAAAGACCTGATGCCATACATAATATTGATGCACAACAATCAAGTAGCATATACTAAAGAACAAATTGCAACTAAACACAGAATTACAACACATTTAGTTACGAAAGCATGACCAAACCATGTTGTTTTTATGTAAATGTGATACACTTAAAAGAATAAGTAGTTCATTATGCCATACATTTAATATTTAGGAACAAAAAATCAAGTAGCATATACGAAAAACATAATGCCGACTAAACACGGAATTATAACACATTTAGTTACGAAAGCATAACCAAACATGTTTTTTTTCATCAAAATATGTGAAACACTTATGCGTAAAAGTTGTTCAGGGAAAGACCTGATGCCATACATAATATTGATGCACAACAATCAAGTAGCATATACTAAAGAACAAATTGCAACTAAACACAGAATTACAACACATTTAGTTACGAAAGCATGACCAAACCATGTTGTTTTTATGTAAATGTGATACACTTAAAAGAATAAGTAGTTCATTATGCCATACATTTAATATTTAGGAACAAAAAATTAAGTAGCATATACGAAAAAAATAATGCCGACTAAACACGGAATTATAACACATTTAGTTACGAAAGCATAACCAAACATGTTTTTTTTCATCAAAACATGTGAAACACTTAAGCGTAAAAGTTGCTCAGGGAAAGACCTGATGCCATACATAATATTGATGCACAACAATCAAGTAGCATATACTAAAGAACAAATTGCAACTAAACACAGAATTACAACACATTTAGTTACGAAAGCATGACCAAACCATGTTGTTTTTATGTAAATGTGATACACTTAAAAGAATAAGTAGTTCATTATGCCATACATTTAATATTTAGGAACAAAAAATCAAGTAGGATATACGAAAAAAATAATGCCGACTAAACACAAAATTACAACACATTTAGTTACAAAGAATTTTTTTTTTCATCAATATATGTGATTGACTTGAACGAAAATGTAGCTCATGGATAGACTTGATCAATACATAATATTTAGGAACAAGAAATCAAGTAGCATATACGAAAAACATAATGCCGACTAAACACGGAATTATAACACATTTATTTACGAAAGCATAACCAAACATGTTTTTTTTCATCAAAATATGTGAAACACTTAAGCGTAAAAGTTGCTCAGGGAAAGACCTGATGCCATACATAATATTGATGCACAACAATCAAGTAGCATATACTAAAGAACAAATTGCAACTAAACACAGAATTACAACACATTTAGTTACGAAAGCATGACCAAACCATGTTGTTTTTATGTAAATGTGATACACTTAAAAGAATAAGTAGTTCATTATGCCATACATTTAATATTTAGGAACAAAAAATCAAGTAGCATATACGAAAAACATAATGCCGACTAAACACGGAATTATAACACATTTAGTTACGAAAGCTTAACCAAACATGTTTTTTTTCATCAAAACATGTGAAACACTTAAGCGTAAAAGTTGCTCAGGGAAAGACCTGATGCCATACATAATATTGATGCACAACAATCAAGTAGCATATACTAAAGAACAAATTGCAACTAAACACAGAATTACAACACATTTAGTTACGAAAGCATGACCAAACCATGTTGTTTTTATGTAAATGTGATACACTTAAAAGAATAAGTAGTTCATTATGCCATACATTTAATATTTAGGAACAAAAAATCAAGTAGCATATACGAAAAAAATAATGCCGACTAAACACAAAATTACAACACATTTAGTTACAAAGAATTTTTTTTTTCATCAATATATGTGATTGACTTGAACGAAAATGTAGCTCATGGACAGAATTGATCAATACATAATATTTAGGAACAAGAAATCAAGTAGCATATACGAAAAACATAATGTCGACTAAACACGGAATTACAACACATTTATTTACGAAAGCTTAACCAAACATGTTTTTTTTCATCAAAACATGTGAAAAACTTAAGCGTAAAAGTTGCTCAGGGAAAGACCTGATGCCATACATAATATTGATGCACAACAATCAAGTAGCATATACTAAAGAACAAATTGCAACTAAACACAGAATTACAACACATTTAGTTACGAAAGCATGACCAAACCATGTTGTTTTTATGTAAATGTGATACACTTAAAAGAATAAGTAGTTAATTATGCCATACATTTAATATTTAGGAACAAAAAATCAAGTAGGATATACGAAAAAAATAATGCCGACTAAACACAAAATTACAACACATTTAGTTACAAAGAATTTTTTTTTTCATCAATATATGTGATTGACTTGAACGAAAATGTAGCTCATGGACAGACTTGATCAATACATAATATTTAGGAACAAGAAATCAAGTAGCATATACGAAAAACATAATGCCGACTAAACACGGAATTATAACACATTTATTTACGAAAGCATAACCAAACATGTTTTTTTTCATCAAAACATGTGAAACACTTAAGCGTAAAAGTTGTTCAGGGAAAGACCTGATGCCATACATAATATTGATGCACAACAATCAAGTAGCATATACTAAAGAACAAATTGCAACTAAACACAGAATTACAACACATTTAGTTACGAAAGCATGACCAAACCATGTTGTTTTTATGTAAATGTGATACACTTAAAAGAATAAGTAGTTCATTATGCCATACATTTAATATTTAGGAACAAAAATTCAAGTAGCATATACGAAAAACATAATGCCGACTAAACACGGAATTATAACACATTTAGTTACGAAAGCATAACCAAACATGTTTTTTTTCATCAAAATATGTGAAAAACTTAAGCGTAAAAGTTGTTCAGGGAAAGACCTGATGCCATACATAATATTGATGCACAACAATCAAGTAGCATATACTAAAGAACAAATTGCAACTAAACACAGAATTACAACACATTTAGTTACGAAAGCATGACCAAACCATGTTGTTTTTATGTAAATGTGATACACTTAAAAGAATAAGTAGTTCATTATGCCATACATTTAATATTTAGGAACAAAAAATTAAGTAGCATATACGAAAAAAATAATGCCGACTAAACACGGAATTATAACACATTTAGTTACGAAAGCATAACCAAACATGTTTTTTTTCATCAAAACATGTGAAACACTTAAGCGTAAAAGTTGCTCAGGGAAAGACCTGATGCCATACATAATATTGATGCACAACAATCAAGTAGCATATACTAAAGAACAAATTGCAACTAAACACAGAATTACAACACATTTAGTTACGAAAGCATGACCAAACCATGTTGTTTTTATGTAAATGTGATACACTTAAAAGAATAAGTAGTTCATTATGCCATACATTTAATATTTAGGAACAAAAAATCAAGTAGGATATACGAAAAAAATAATGCCGACTAAACACAAAATTACAACACATTTAGTTACAAAGAATTTTTTTTTTCATCAATATATGTGATTGACTTGAACGAAAATGTAGCTCATGGATAGACTTGATCAATACATAATATTTAGGAACAAGAAATCAAGTAGCATATACGAAAAACATAATGCCGACTAAACACGGAATTATAACACATTTATTTACGAAAGCATAACCAAACATGTTTTTTTTCATCAAAATATGTGAAACACTTAAGCGTAAAAGTTGCTCAGGGAAAGACCTGATGCCATACATAATATTGATGCACAACAATCAAGTAGCATATACTAAAGAACAAATTGCAACTAAACACAGAATTACAACACATTTAGTTACGAAAGCATGACCAAACCATGTTGTTTTTATGTAAATGTGATACACTTAAAAGAATAAGTAGTTCATTATGCCATACATTTAATATTTAGGAACAAAAAATCAAGTAGCATATACGAAAAACATAATGCCGACTAAACACGGAATTATAACACATTTAGTTACGAAAGCTTAACCAAACATGTTTTTTTTCATCAAAACATGTGAAACACTTAAGCGTAAAAGTTGCTCAGGGAAAGACCTGATGCCATACATAATATTGATGCACAACAATCAAGTAGCATATACTAAAGAACAAATTGCAACTAAACACAGAATTACAACACATTTAGTTACGAAAGCATGACCAAACCATGTTGTTTTTATGTAAATGTGATACACTTAAAAGAATAAGTAGTTCATTATGCCATACATTTAATATTTAGGAACAAAAAATCAAGTAGGATATACGAAAAAAATAATGCCGACTAAACACAAAATTACAACACATTTAGTTACAAAGAATTTTTTTTTTCATCAATATATGTGATTGACTTGAACGAAAATGTAGCTCATGGATAGACTTGATGAATACATAATATTTAGGAACAAGAAATCAAGTAGCATATACGAAAAACATAATGCCGACTAAACACGGAATTACAACACATTTATTTACAAAAGCTTAACAAAACATGTTTTTTTTCATCAAAACCTGTGAAACACTTAAGCGTAAAAGTTGCTCAGGGAAAGACCTGATGCCATACATAATATTGATGCACAACAATCAAGTAGCATATACTAAAGAACAAATTGCAACTAAACACAGAATTACAACACATTTAGTTACGAAAGCATGACCAAACCATGTTGTTTTTATGTAAATGTGATACACTTAAAAGAATAAGTAGTTAATTATGCCATACATTTAATATTTAGGAACAAAAAATTAAGTAGCATATACGAAAAACATAATGCCGACTAAACACTTAATTACAACACATTTATTTACGAAAGCTTAACCAAACATGTTTTTTTTCATCAAAACATGTGAAACACTTAAGCGTAAAAGTTGCTCAGGGAAAGACCTGATGCCATACATAATATTGATGCACAACAATCAAGTAGCATATACTAAAGAACAAATTGCAACTAAACACAGAATTACAACACATTTAGTTACGAAAGCATGACCAAACCATGTTGTTTTTATGTAAATGTGATACACTTAAAAGAATAAGTAGTTCATTATGCCATACATTTAATATTTAGGAACAAAAAATCAAGTAGCATATACGAAAAAAATAATGCCGACTAAACACAAAATTACAACACATTTAGTTACAAAGAATTTTTTTTTTCATCAATATATGTGATTGACTTGAACGAAAATGTAGCTCATGGACAGAATTGATCAATACATAATATTTAGGAACAAGAAATCAAGTAGCATATACGAAAAACATAATGTCGACTAAACACGGAATTACAACACATTTATTTACGAAAGCTTAACCAAACATGTTTTTTTTCATCAAAACATGTGAAACACTTAAGCGTAAGAGTTGCTCAGGGAAAGACCTGATGCCATACATAATATTGATGCACAACAATCAAGTAGCATGTACTAAAGAACAAATTGCAACTAAACACAGAATTACAACACATTTAGTTACGAAAGCATGACCAAACCATGTTGTTTTTATGTAAATGTGATACACTTAAAAGAATAAGTAGTTCATTATGCCATACATTTAATATTTAGGAACAAAAAATCAAGTAGGATATACGAAAAAAATAATGCCGACTAAACACAAAATTACAACACATTTAGTTACAAAGAATTTTTTTTTTCATCAATATATGTGATTGACTTGAACGAAAATGTAGCTCATGGATAGACTTGATCAATACATAATATTTAGGAACAAAAAATCAAGTAGCATATACGAAAAACATAATGCCGACTAAACACGGAATTATAACACATTTATTTACGAAAGCATAACCAAACATGTTTTTTTTCATCAAAATATGTGAAACACTTAAGCGTAAAAGTTGCTCAGGGAAAGACCTGATGCCATACATAATATTGATGCACAACAATCAAGTAGCATATACTAAAGAACAAATTGCAACTAAACACAGAATTACAACACATTTAGTTACGAAAGCATGACCAAACCATGTTGTTTTTATGTAAATGTGATACACTTAAAAGAATAAGTAGTTCATTATGCCATACATTTAATATTTAGGAACAAAAAATCAAGTAGCATATACGAAAAACATAATGCCGACTAAACACGGAATTACAACACATTTATTTACAAAAGCTTAACAAAACATGTTTTTTTTCATCAAAACATGTGAAACACTTAAGCGTAAAAGTTGCTCAGGGAAAGACCTGATGCCATACATAATATTGATGCACAACAATCAAGTAGCATATACTAAAGAACAAATTGCAACTAAACACAGAATTACAACACATTTAGTTACGAAAGCATGACCAAACCATGTTGTTTTTATGTAAATGTGATACACTTAAAAGAATAAGTAGTTCATTATGCCATACATTTAATATTTAGGAACAAAAAATCAAGTAGCATATACGAAAAACATAATGCCGACTAAACACGGAATTATAACACATTTAGTTACGAAAGCATAACCAAACATGTTTTTTTTCATCAAAATATGTGAAACACTTATGCGTAAAAGTTGTTCAGGGAAAGACCTGATGCCATACATAATATTGATGCACAACAATCAAGTAGCATATACTAAAGAACAAATTGCAACTAAACACAGAATTACAACACATTTAGTTACGAAAGCATGACCAAACCATGTTGTTTTTATGTAAATGTGATACACTTAAAAGAATAAGTAGTTCATTATGCCATACATTTAATATTTAGGAACAAAAAATTAAGTAGCATATACGAAAAAAATAATGCCGACTAAACACGGAATTATAACACATTTAGTTACGAAAGCATAACCAAACATGTTTTTTTTCATCAAAACATGTGAAACACTTAAGCGTAAAAGTTGCTCAGGGAAAGACCTGATGCCATACATAATATTGATGCACAACAATCAAGTAGCATATACTAAAGAACAAATTGCAACTAAACACAGAATTACAACACATTTAGTTACGAAAGCATGACCAAACCATGTTGTTTTTATGTAAATGTGATACACTTAAAAGAATAAGTAGTTCATTATGCCATACATTTAATATTTAGGAACAAAAAATCAAGTAGGATATACGAAAAAAATAATGCCGACTAAACACAAAATTACAACACATTTAGTTACAAAGAATTTTTTTTTTCATCAATATATGTGATTGACTTGAACGAAAATGTAGCTCATGGATAGACTTGATCAATACATAATATTTAGGAACAAGAAATCAAGTAGCATATACGAAAAACATAATGCCGACTAAACACGGAATTATAACACATTTATTTACGAAAGCATAACCAAACATGTTTTTTTTCATCAAAATATGTGAAACACTTAAGCGTAAAAGTTGCTCAGGGAAAGACCTGATGCCATACATAATATTGATGCACAACAATCAAGTAGCATATACTAAAGAACAAATTGCAACTAAACACAGAATTACAACACATTTAGTTACGAAAGCATGACCAAACCATGTTGTTTTTATGTAAATGTGATACACTTAAAAGAATAAGTAGTTCATTATGCCATACATTTAATATTTAGGAACAAAAAATCAAGTAGCATATACGAAAAACATAATGCCGACTAAACACGGAATTATAACACATTTAGTTACGAAAGCTTAACCAAACATGTTTTTTTTCATCAAAACATGTGAAACACTTAAGCGTAAAAGTTGCTCAGGGAAAGACCTGATGCCATACATAATATTGATGCACAACAATCAAGTAGCATATACTAAAGAACAAATTGCAACTAAACACAGAATTACAACACATTTAGTTACGAAAGCATGACCAAACCATGTTGTTTTTATGTAAATGTGATACACTTAAAAGAATAAGTAGTTCATTATGCCATACATTTAATATTTAGGAACAAAAAATCAAGTAGCATATACGAAAAAAATAATGCCGACTAAACACAAAATTACAACACATTTAGTTACAAAGAATTTTTTTTTTCATCAATATATGTGATTGACTTGAACGAAAATGTAGCTCATGGACAGAATTGATCAATACATAATATTTAGGAACAAGAAATCAAGTAGCATATACGAAAAACATAATGTCGACTAAACACGGAATTACAACACATTTATTTACGAAAGCTTAACCAAACATGTTTTTTTTCATCAAAACATGTGAAACACTTAAGCGTAAGAGTTGCTCAGGGAAAGACCTGATGCCATACATAATATTGATGCACAACAATCAAGTAGCATGTACTAAAGAACAAATTGCAACTAAACACAGAATTACAACACATTTAGTTACGAAAGCATGACCAAACCATGTTGTTTTTATGTAAATGTGATACACTTAAAAGAATAAGTAGTTCATTATGCCATACATTTAATATTTAGGAACAAAAATTCAAGTAGCATATACGAAAAACATAATGCCGACTAAACACGGAATTACAACACATTTATTTACGAAAGCTTAACCAAACATGTTTTTTTTCATCAAAACATGTGAAAAACTTAAGCGTAAAAGTTGCTCAGGGAAAGACCTGATGCCATACATAATATTGATGCACAACAATCAAGTAGCATATACTAAAGAACAAATTGCAACTAAACACAGAATTACAACACATTTAGTTACGAAAGCATGACCAAACCATGTTGTTTTTATGTAAATGTGATACACTTAAAAGAATAAGTAGTTAATTATGCCATACATTTAATATTTAGGAACAAAAAATCAAGTAGGATATACGAAAAAAATAATGCCGACTAAACACAAAATTACAACACATTTAGTTACAAAGAATTTTTTTTTTCATCAATATATGTGATTGACTTGAACGAAAATGTAGCTCATGGACAGACTTGATCAATACATAATATTTAGGAACAAGAAATCAAGTAGCATATACGAAAAACATAATGCCGACTAAACACGGAATTATAACACATTTATTTACGAAAGCATAACCAAACATGTTTTTTTTCATCAAAACATGTGAAACACTTAAGCGTAAAAGTTGTTCAGGGAAAGACCTGATGCCATACATAATATTGATGCACAACAATCAAGTAGCATATACTAAAGAACAAATTGCAACTAAACACAGAATTACAACACATTTAGTTACGAAAGCATGACCAAACCATGTTGTTTTTATGTAAATGTGATACACTTAAAAGAATAAGTAGTTCATTATGCCATACATTTAATATTTAGGAACAAAAATTCAAGTAGCATATACGAAAAACATAATGCCGACTAAACACGGAATTATAACACATTTAGTTACGAAAGCATAACCAAACATGTTTTTTTTCATCAAAATATGTGAAAAACTTAAGCGTAAAAGTTGTTCAGGGAAAGACCTGATGCCATACATAATATTGATGCACAACAATCAAGTAGCATATACTAAAGAACAAATTGCAACTAAACACAGAATTACAACACATTTAGTTACGAAAGCATGACCAAACCATGTTGTTTTTATGTAAATGTGATACACTTAAAAGAATAAGTAGTTCATTATGCCATACATTTAATATTTAGGAACAAAAAATTAAGTAGCATATACGAAAAAAATAATGCCGACTAAACTCGGAATTATAACACATTTAGTTACGAAAGCATAACCAAACATGTTTTTTTTCATCAAAACATGTGAAACACTTAAGCGTAAAAGTTGCTCAGGGAAAGACCTGATGCCATACATAATATTGATGCACAACAATCAAGTAGCATATACTAAAGAACAAATTGCAACTAAACACAGAATTACAACACATTTAGTTACGAAAGCATGACCAAACCATGTTGTTTTTATGTAAATGTGATACACTTAAAAGAATAAGTAGTTAATTATGCCATACATTTAATATTTAGGAACAAAAAATCAAGTAGGATATACGAAAAAAATAATGCCGACTAAACACAAAATTACAACACATTTAGTTACAAAGAATTTTTTTTTTCATCAATATATGTGATTGACTTGAACGAAAATGTAGCTCATGGACAGACTTGATCAATACATAATATTTAGGAACAAGAAATCAAGTAGCATATACGAAAAACATAATGCCGACTAAACACGGAATTATAACACATTTATTTACGAAAGCATAACCAAACATGTTTTTTTTCATCAAAACATGTGAAACACTTAAGCGTAAAAGTTGTTCAGGGAAAGACCTGATGCCATACATAATATTGATGCACAACAATCAAGTAGCATATACTAAAGAACAAATTGCAACTAAACACAGAATTACAACACATTTAGTTACGAAAGCATGACCAAACCATGTTGTTTTTATGTAAATGTGATACACTTAAAAGAATAAGTAGTTCATTATGCCATACATTTAATATTTAGGAACAAAAATTCAAGTAGCATATACGAAAAACATAATGCCGACTAAACACGGAATTATAACACATTTAGTTACGAAAGCATAACCAAACATGTTTTTTTTCATCAAAATATGTGAAAAACTTAAGCGTAAAAGTTGTTCAGGGAAAGACCTGATGCCATACATAATATTGATGCACAACAATCAAGTAGCATATACTAAAGAACAAATTGCAACTAAACACAGAATTACAACACATTTAGTTACGAAAGCATGACCAAACCATGTTGTTTTTATGTAAATGTGATACACTTAAAAGAATAAGTAGTTCATTATGCCATACATTTAATATTTAGGAACAAAAAATTAAGTAGCATATACGAAAAAAATAATGCCGACTAAACTCGGAATTATAACACATTTAGTTACGAAAGCATAACCAAACATGTTTTTTTTCATCAAAACATGTGAAACACTTAAGCGTAAAAGTTGCTCAGGGAAAGACCTGATGCCATACATAATATTGATGCACAACAATCAAGTAGCATATACTAAAGAACAAATTGCAACTAAACACAGAATTACAACACATTTAGTTACGAAAGCATGACCAAACCATGTTGTTTTTATGTAAATGTGATACACTTAAAAGAATAAGTAGTTCATTATGCCATACATTTAATATTTAGTAAAAAAAAATCAAGTAGCATATACGAAAAAAATAATGCCGACTAAACACAAAATTACAACACATTTAGTTACAAAGAATTTTTTTTTTCATCAATATATGTGATTGACTTGAACGAAAATGTAGCTCATGGATAGACTTGATGAATACATAATATTTAGGAACAAGAAATCAAGTAGCATATACGAAAAACATAATGCCGACTAAACACGGAATTATAACACATTTATTTACGAAAGCATAACCAAACATGTTTTTTTTCATCAAAATATGTGAAACACTTAAGCGTAAAAGTTGCTCAGGGAAAGACCTGATGCCATACATAATATTGATGCACAACAATCAAGTAGCATATACTAAAGAACAAATTGCAACTAAACACAGAATTACAACACATTTAGTTACGAAAGCATGACCAAACCATGTTGTTTTTATGTAAATGTGATACACTTAAAAGAATAAGTAGTTCATTATGCCATACATTTAATATTTAGGAACAAAAAATCAAGTAGCATATACGAAAAACATAATGCCGACTAAACACGGAATTATAACACATTTAGTTACGAAAGCTTAACCAAACATGTTTTTTTTCATCAAAACATGTGAAACACTTAAGCGTAAAAGTTGCTCAGGGAAAGACCTGATGCCATACATAATATTGATGCACAACAATCAAGTAGCATATACTAAAGAACAAATTGCAACTAAACACAGAATTACAACACATTTAGTTACGAAAGCATGACCAAACCATGTTGTTTTTATGTAAATGTGATACACTTAAAAGAATAAGTAGTTCATTATGCCATACATTTAATATTTAGGAACAAAAAATCAAGTAGGATATACGAAAAAAATAATGCCGACTAAACACAAAATTACAACACATTTAGTTACAAAGAATTTTTTTTTTCATCAATATATGTGATTGACTTGAACGAAAATGTAGCTCATGGATAGACTTGATCAATACATAATATTTAGGAACAAGAAATCAAGTAGCATATACGAAAAACATAATGCCGACTAAACACGGAATTACAACACATTTATTTACAAAAGCTTAACAAAACATGTTTTTTTTCATCAAAACCTGTGAAACACTTAAGCGTAAAAGTTGCTCAGGGAAAGACCTGATGCCATACATAATATTGATGCACAACAATCAAGTAGCATATACTAAAGAACAAATTGCAACTAAACACAGAATTACAACACATTTAGTTACGAAAGCATGACCAAACCATGTTGTTTTTATGTAAATGTGATACACTTAAAAGAATAAGTAGTTCATTATGCCATACATTTAATATTTAGGAACAAAAAATCAAGTAGCATATACGAAAAACATAATGCCGACTAAACACGGAATTACAACACATTTATTTACAAAAGCTTAACAAAACATGTTTTTTTTTCATCAAAACATGTGAAACACTTAAGCGTAAAAGTTGCTCAGGGAAAGACCTGATGCCATACATAATATTGATGCACAACAATCAAGTAGCATATACTAAAGAACAAATTGCAACTAAACACAGAATTACAACACATTTAGTTACGAAAGCATGACCAAACCATGTTGTTTTTATGTAAATGTGATACACTTAAAAGAATAAGTAGTTCATTATGCCATACATTTAATATTTAGGAACAAAAAATCAAGTAGCATATACGAAAAACATAATGCCGACTAAACACGGAATTATAACACATTTAGTTACGAAAGCATAACCAAACATGTTTTTTTTCATCAAAACATGTGAAACACTTAAGCGTAAAAGTTGCTCAGGGAAAGACCTGATGCCATACATAATATTGATGCACAACAATCAAGTAGCATGTACTAAAGAACAAATTGCAACTAAACACAGAATTACAACACATTTAGTTACGAAAGCATGACCAAACCATGTTGTTTTTATGTAAATGTGATACACTTAAAAGAATAAGTAGTTCATTATGCCATACATTTAATATTTAGGAACAAAAATTCAAGTAGCATATACGAAAAACATAATGCCGACTAAACACGGAATTACAACACATTTATTTACGAAAGCTTAACCAAACATGTTTTTTTTCATCAAAACATGTGAAAAACTTAAGCGTAAAAGTTGCTCAGGGAAAGACCTGATGCCATACATAATATTGATGCACAACAATCAAGTAGCATATACTAAAGAACAAATTGCAACTAAACACAGAATTACAACACATTTAGTTACGAAAGCATGACCAAACCATGTTGTTTTTATGTAAATGTGATACACTTAAAAGAATAAGTAGTTCATTATGCCATACATTTAATATTTAGGAACAAAAAATCAAGTAGGATATACGAAAAAAATAATGCCGACTAAACACAAAATTACAACACATTTAGTTACAAAGAATTTTTTTTTTCATCAATATATGTGATTGACTTGAACGAAAATGTAGCTCATGGACAGACTTGATCAATACATAATATTTAGGAACAAGAAATCAAGTAGCATATACGAAAAACATAATGCCGACTAAACACGGAATTATAACACATTTATTTACGAAAGCATAACCAAACATGTTTTTTTTCATCAAAACATGTGAAACACTTAAGCGTAAAAGTTGTTCAGGGAAAGACCTGATGCCATACATAATATTGATGCACAACAATCAAGTAGCATATACTAAAGAACAAATTGCAACTAAACACAGAATTACAACACATTTAGTTACGAAAGCATGACCAAACCATGTTGTTTTTATGTAAATGTGATACACTTAAAAGAATAAGTAGTTCATTATGCCATACATTTAATATTTAGGAACAAAAAATCAAGTAGCATATACGAAAAAAATAATGCCGACTAAACACAAAATTACAACACATTTAGTTACAAAGAATTTTTTTTTTCATCAATATATGTGATTGACTTGAACGAAAATGTAGCTCATGGACAGAATTGATCAATACATAATATTTAGGAACAAGAAATCAAGTAGCATATACGAAAAACATAATGTCGACTAAACACGGAATTACAACACATTTATTTACGAAAGCATAACCAAACATGTTTTTTTTCATCAAAATATGTGAAACACTTAAGCGTAAAAGTTGCTCAGGGAAAGACCTGATGCCATACATAATATTGATGCACAACAATCAAGTAGCATATACTAAAGAACAAATTGCAACTAAACACAGAATTACAACACATTTAGTTACGAAAGCATGACCAAACCATGTTGTTTTTATGTAAATGTGATACACTTAAAAGAATAAGTAGTTCATTATGCCATACATTTAATATTTAGGAACAAAAAATCAAGTAGCATATACGAAAAACATAATGCCGACTAAACACGGAATTATAACACATTTAGTTACGAAAGCATAACCAAACATGTTTTTTTTCATCAAAACATGTGAAACACTTAAGCGTAAAAGTTGCTCTGGGAAAGACCTGATGCCATACATAATATTGATGCACAACAATCAAGTAGCATATACTAAAGAACAAATTGCAACTAAACACAGAATTACAACACATTTAGTTACGAAAGCATGACCAAACCATGTTGTTTTTATGTAAATGTGATACACTTAAAAGAATAAGTAGTTCATTATGCCATACATTTAATATTTAGGAACAAAAAATCAAGTAGCATATACGAAAAAAATAATGCCGACTAAACACAAAATTACAACACATTTAGTTACAAAGAATTTTTTTTTTCATCAATATATGTGATTGACTTGAACGAAAATGTAGCTCATGGACAGAATTGATCAATACATAATATTTAGGAACAAGAAATCAAGTAGCATATACGAAAAACATAATGTCGACTAAACACGGAATTACAACACATTTATTTAGGAAAGCTTAACCAAACATGTTTTTTTTCATCAAAACATGTGAAACACTTAAGCGTAAGAGTTGCTCAGGGAAAGACCTGATGCCATACATAATATTGATGCACAACAATCAAGTAGCATGTACTAAAGAACAAATTGCAACTAAACACAGAATTACAACACATTTAGTTACGAAAGCATGACCAAACCATGTTGTTTTTATGTAAATGTGATACACTTAAAAGAATAAGTAGTTCATTATGCCATACATTTAATATTTAGGAACAAAAAATCAAGTAGGATATACGAAAAAAATAATGCCGACTAAACACAAAATTACAACACATTTAGTTACAAAGAATTTTTTTTTTCATCAATATATGTGATTGACTTGAACGAAAATGTAGCTCATGGATAGACTTGATCAATACATAATATTTAGGAACAAGAAATCAAGTAGCATATACGAAAAATATAATGCCGACTAAACACGGAATTACAACACATTTATTTACAAAAGCTTAACAAAACATGTTTTTTTTCATCAAAACCTGTGAAACACTTAAGCGTAAAAGTTGCTCACGGAAAGACCTGATGCCATACATAATATTGATGCACAACAATCAAGTAGCATATACTAAAGAACAAATTGCAACTAAACACAGAATTACAACACATTTAGTTACGAAAGCATGACCAAACCATGTTGTTTTTATGTAAATGTGATACACTTAAAAGAATAAGTAGTTCATTATGCCATACATTTAATATTTAGGAACAAAAAATCAAGTAGCATATACGAAAAACATAATGCCGACTAAACACGGAATTATAACACATTTAGTTACGAAAGCATAACCAAACATGTTTTTTTTCATCAAAACATGTGAAACACTTAAGCGTAAAAGTTGCTCTGGGAAAGACCTGATGCCATACATAATATTGATGCACAACAATCAAGTAGCATATACTAAAGAACAAATTGCAACTAAACACAGAATTACAACACATTTAGTTACGAAAGCATGACCAAACCATGTTGTTTTTATGTAAATGTGATACACTTAAAAGAATAAGTAGTTCATTATGCCATACATTTAATATTTAGGAACAAAAAATCAAGTAGCATATACGAAAAAAATAATGCCGACTAAACACAAAATTACAACACATTTAGTTACAAAGAATTTTTTTTTTCATCAATATATGTGATTGACTTGAACGAAAATGTAGCTCATGGACAGAATTGATCAATACATAATATTTAGGAACAAGAAATCAAGTAGCATATACGAAAAACATAATGTCGACTAAACACGGAATTACAACACATTTATTTACGAAAGCTTAACCAAACATGTTTTTTTTCATCAAAACATGTGAAACACTTAAGCGTAAGAGTTGCTCAGGGAAAGACCTGATGCCATACATAATATTGATGCACAACAATCAAGTAGCATGTACTAAAGAACAAATTGCAACTAAACACAGAATTACAACACATTTAGTTACGAAAGCATGACCAAACCATGTTGTTTTTATGTAAATGTGATACACTTAAAAGAATAAGTAGTTCATTATGCCATACATTTAATATTTAGGAACAAAAATTCAAGTAGCATATACGAAAAACATAATGCCGACTAAACACGGAATTACAACACATTTATTTACGAAAGCTTAACCAAACATGTTTTTTTTCATCAAAACATGTGAAAAACTTAAGCGTAAAAGTTGCTCAGGGAAAGACCTGATGCCATACATAATATTGATGCACAACAATCAAGTAGCATATACTAAAGAACAAATTGCAACTAAACACAGAATTACAACACATTTAGTTACGAAAGCATGACCAAACCATGTTGTTTTTATGTAAATGTGATACACTTAAAAGAATAAGTAGTTAATTATGCCATACATTTAATATTTAGGAACAAAAAATCAAGTAGGATATACGAAAAAAATAATGCCGACTAAACACAAAATTACAACACATTTAGTTACAAAGAATTTTTTTTTTCATCAATATATGTGATTGACTTGAACGAAAATGTAGCTCATGGACAGACTTGATCAATACATAATATTTAGGAACAAGAAATCAAGTAGCATATACGAAAAACATAATGCCGACTAAACACGGAATTATAACACATTTATTTACGAAAGCATAACCAAACATGTTTTTTTTCATCAAAACATGTGAAACACTTAAGCATAAAAGTTGTTCAGGGAAAGACCTGATGCCATACATAATATTGATGCACAACAATCAAGTAGCATATACTAAAGAACAAATTGCAACTAAACACAGAATTACAACACATTTAGTTACGAAAGCATGACCAAACCATGTTGTTTTTATGTAAATGTGATACACTTAAAAGAATAAGTAGTTCATTATGCCATACATTTAATATTTAGGAACAAAAAATCAAGTAGCATATACGAAAAACATAATGCCGACTAAACACGGAATTATAACACATTTAGTTACGAAAGCATAACCAAACATGTTTTTTTTCATCAAAACATGTGAAACACTTAAGCGTAAAAGTTGCTCAGGGAAAGACCTGATGCCATACATAATATTGATGCACAACAATCAAGTAGCATATACTAAAGAACAAATTGCAACTAAACACAGAATTACAACACATTTAGTTACGAAAGCATGACCAAACCATGTTGTTTTTATGTAAATGTGATACACTTAAAAGAATAAGTAGTTCATTATGCCATACATTTAATATTTAGGAACAAAAAATCAAGTAGCATATACGAAAAAAATAATGCCGACTAAACACAAAATTACAACACATTTAGTTACAAAGAATTTTTTTTTTCATCAATATATGTGATTGACTTGAACGAAAATGTAGCTCATGGACAGAATTGATCAATACATAATATTTAGGAACAAGAAATCAAGTAGCATATACGAAAAACATAATGTCGACTAAACACGGAATTACAACACATTTATTTACGAAAGCTTAACCAAACATGTTTTTTTTCATCAAAACATGTGAAACACTTAAGCGTAAGAGTTGCTCAGGGAAAGACCTGATGCCATACATAATATTGATGCACAACAATCAAGTAGCATGTACTAAAGAACAAATTGCAACTAAACACAGAATTACAACACATTTAGTTACGAAAGCATGACCAAACCATGTTGTTTTTATGTAAATGTGATACACTTAAAAGAATAAGTAGTTCATTATGCCATACATTTAATATTTAGGAACAAAAAATCAAGTAGGATATACGAAAAAAATAATGCCGACTAAACACAAAATTACAACACATTTAGTTACAAAGAATTTTTTTTTTCATCAATATATGTGATTGACTTGAACGAAAATGTAGCTCATGGATAGACTTGATCAATACATAATATTTAGGAACAAGAAATCAAGTAGCATATACGAAAAACATAATGCCGACTAAACACGGAATTATAACACATTTATTTACGAAAGCATAACCAAACATGTTTTTTTTCATCAAAATATGTGAAACACTTAAGCGTAAAAGTTGCTCAGGGAAAGACCTGATGCCATACATAATATTGATGCACAACAATCAAGTAGCATATACTAAAGAACAAATTGCAACTAAACACAGAATTACAACACATTTAGTTACGAAAGCATGACCAAACCATGTTGTTTTTATGTAAATGTGATACACTTAAAAGAATTAGTTCATTATGCCATACATTTAATATTTAGGAACAAAAAATCAAGTAGCATATACGAAAAACATAATGCCGACTAAACACGGAATTATAACACATTTAGTTACGAAAGCATAACCAAACATGTTTTTTTTCATCAAAACATGTGAAACACTTAAGCGTAAAAGTTGCTCAGGGAAAGACCTGATGCCATACATAATATTGATGCACAACAATCAAGTAGCATATACTAAAGAACAAATTGCAACTAAACACAGAATTACAACACATTTAGTTACGAAAGCATGACCAAACCATGTTGTTTTTATGTAAATGTGATACACTTAAAAGAATAAGTAGTTCATTATGCCATACATTTAATATTTAGGAACAAAAAATCAAGTAGCATATACGAAAAAAATAATGCCGACTAAACACAAAATTACAACACATTTAGTTACAAAGAATTTTTTTTTTCATCAATATATGTGATTGACTTGAACGAAAATGTAGCTCATGGACAGAATTGATCAATACATAATATTTAGGAACAAGAAATCAAGTAGCATATACGAAAAACATAATGTCGACTAAACACGGAATTACAACACATTTATTTAGGAAAGCTTAACCAAACATGTTTTTTTTCATCAAAACATGTGAAACACTTAAGCGTAAGAGTTGCTCAGGGAAAGACCTGATGCCATACATAATATTGATGCACAACAATCAAGTAGCATGTACTAAAGAACAAATTGCAACTAAACACAGAATTACAACACATTTAGTTACGAAAGCATGACCAAACCATGTTGTTTTTATGTAAATGTGATACACTTAAAAGAATAAGTAGTTCATTATGCCATACATTTAATATTTAGGAACAAAAATTCAAGTAGCATATACGAAAAACATAATGCCGACTAAACACGGAATTACAACACATTTATTTACGAAAGCTTAACCAAACATGTTTTTTTTCATCAAAACATGTGAAAAACTTAAGCGTAAAAGTTGCTCAGGGAAAGACCTGATGCCATACATAATATTGATGCACAACAATCAAGTAGCATATACTAAAGAACAAATTGCAACTAAACACAGAATTACAACACATTTAGTTACGAAAGCATGACCAAACCATGTTGTTTTTATGTAAATTAAAAGAATAAGTAGTTAATTATGCCATACATTTAATATTTAGGAACAAAAAATCAAGTAGGATATACGAAAAAAATAATGCCGACTAAACACAAAATTACAACACATTTAGTTACAAAGAATTTTTTTTTTCATCAATATATGTGATTGACTTGAACGAAAATGTAGCTCATGGACAGACTTGATCAATACATAATATTTAGGAACAAGAAATCAAGTAGCATATACGAAAAACATAATGCCGACTAAACACGGAATTATAACACATTTATTTACGAAAGCATAACCAAACATGTTTTTTTTCATCAAAACATGTGAAACACTTAAGCGTAAAAGTTGTTCAGGGAAAGACCTGATGCCATACATAATATTGATGCACAACAATCAAGTAGCATATACTAAAGAACAAATTGCAACTAAACACAGAATTACAACACATTTAGTTACGAAAGCATGACCAAACCATGTTGTTTTTATGTAAATGTGATACACTTAAAAGAATAAGTAGTTCATTATGCCATACATTTAATATTTAGGAACAAAAAATCAAGTAGCATATACGAAAAACATAATGCCGACTAAACACGGAATTATAACACATTTAGTTACGAAAGCATAACCAAACATGTTTTTTTTCATCAAAACATGTGAAACACTTAAGCGTAAAAGTTGCTCAGGGAAAGACCTGATGCCATACATAATATTGATGCACAACAATCAAGTAGCATATACTAAAGAACAAATTGCAACTAAACACAGAATTACAACACATTTAGTTACGAAAGCATGACCAAACCATGTTGTTTTTATGTAAATGTGATACACTTAAAAGAATAAGTAGTTCATTATGCCATACATTTAATATTTAGGAACAAAAAATCAAGTAGCATATACGAAAAAAATAATGCCGACTAAACACAAAATTACAACACATTTAGTTACAAAGAATTTTTTTTTTCATCAATATATGTGATTGACTTGAACGAAAATGTAGCTCATGGACAGAATTGATCAATACATAATATTTAGGAACAAGAAATCAAGTAGCATATACGAAAAACATAATGTCGACTAAACACGGAATTACAACACATTTATTTACGAAAGCTTAACCAAACATGTTTTTTTTCATCAAAACATGTGAAACACTTAAGCGTAAGAGTTGCTCAGGGAAAGACCTGATGCCATACATAATATTGATGCACAACAATCAAGTAGCATGTACTAAAGAACAAATTGCAACTAAACACAGAATTACAACACATTTAGTTACGAAAGCATGACCAAACCATGTTGTTTTTATGTAAATGTGATACACTTAAAAGAATAAGTAGTTCATTATGCCATACATTTAATATTTAGGAACAAAAAATCAAGTAGCATATACGAAAAACATAATGCCGACTAAACACGGAATTATAACACATTTAGTTACGAAAGCATAACCAAACATGTTTTTTTTCATCAAAACATGTGAAACACTTAAGCGTAAAAGTTGCTCAGGGAAAGACCTGATGCCATACATAATATTGATGCACAACAATCAAGTAGCATATACTAAAGAACAAATTGCAACTAAACACAGAATTACAACACATTTAGTTACGAAAGCATGACCAAACCATGTTGTTTTTATGTAAATGTGATACACTTAAAAGAATAAGTAGTTCATTATGCCATACATTTAATATTTAGTAAAAAAAAATCAAGTAGCATATACGAAAAACATAATGCCGACTAAACACGGAATTACAACACATTTATTTACGAAAGCTTAACCAAACATGTTTTTTTTCATCAAAACATGTGAAACACTTAAGCGTAAAAGTTGCTCAGGGAAAGACCTGATGCCATACATAATATTGATGCACAACAATCAAGTAGCATATACTAAAGAACAAATTGCAACTAAACACAGAATTACAACACATTTAGTTACGAAAGCATGACCAAACCATGTTGTTTTTATGTAAATGTGATACACTTAAAAGAATAAGTAGTTAATTATGCCATACATTTAATATTTAGGAACAAAAAATCAAGTAGGATATACGAAAAAAATAATGCCGACTAAACACAAAATTACAAGACATTTAGTTACAAAGAATTTTTTTTTTCATCAATATATGTGATTGACTTGAACGAAAATGTAGCTCATGGACAGACTTGATCAATACATAATATTTAGGAACAAGAAATCAAGTAGCATATACGAAAAACATAATGCCGACTAAACACGGAATTATAACACATTTATTTACGAAAGCATAACCAAACATGTTTTTTTTCATCAAAACATGTGAAACACTTCAGCGTAAAAGTTGTTCAGGGAAAGACCTGATGCCATACATAATATTGATGCACAACAATCAAGTAGCATATACTAAAGAACAAATTGCAACTAAACACAGAATTACAACACATTTAGTTACGAAAGCATGACCAAACCATGTTGTTTTTATGTAAATGTGATACACTTAAAAGAATAAGTAGTTCATTATGCCATACATTTAATATTTAGGAACAAAAAATCAAGTAGCATATACGAAAAACATAATGCCGACTAAACACGGAATTATAACACATTTAGTTACGAAAGCATAACCAAACATGTTTTTTTTCATCAAAACATGTGAAACACTTAAGCGTAAAAGTTGCTCAGGGAAAGACCTGATGCCATACATAATATTGATGCACAACAATCAAGTAGCATATACTAAAGAACAAATTGCAACTAAACACAGAATTACAACACATTTAGTTACGAAAGCATGACCAAACCATGTTGTTTTTATGTAAATGTGATACACTTAAAAGAATAAGTAGTTCATTATGCCATACATTTAATATTTAGGAACAAAAAATCAAGTAGCATATACGAAAAAAATAATGCCGACTAAACACAAAATTACAACACATTTAGTTACAAAGAATTTTTTTTTTCATCAATATATGTGATTGACTTGAACGAAAATGTAGCTCATGGACAGAATTGATCAATACATAATATTTAGGAACAAGAAATCAAGTAGCATATACGAAAAACATAATGTCGACTAAACACGGAATTACAACACATTTATTTACGAAAGCTTAACCAAACATGTTTTTTTTCATCAAAACATGTGAAACACTTAAGCGTAAGAGTTGCTCAGGGAAAGACCTGATGCCATACATAATATTGATGCACAACAATCAAGTAGCATGTACTAAAGAACAAATTGCAACTAAACACAGAATTACAACACATTTAGTTACGAAAGCATGACCAAACCATGTTGTTTTTATGTAAATGTGATACACTTAAAAGAATAAGTAGTTCATTATGCCATACATTTAATATTTAGGAACAAAAATTCAAGTAGCATATACGAAAAACATAATGCCGACTAAACACGGAATTACAACACATTTATTTACGAAAGCTTAACCAAACATGTTTTTTTTCATCAAAACATGTGAAAAACTTAAGCGTAAAAGTTGCTCAGGGAAAGACCTGATGCCATACATAATATTGATGCACAACAATCAAGTAGCATATACTAAAGAACAAATTGCAACTAAACACAGAATTACAACACATTTAGTTACGAAAGCATGACCAAACCATGTTGTTTTTATGTAAATGTGATACACTTAAAAGAATAAGTAGTTCATTATGCCATACATTTAATATTTAGGAACAAAAAATCAAGTAGCATATACGAAAAACATAATGCCGACTAAACACGGAATTATAACACATTTAGTTACGAAAGCATAACCAAACATGTTTTTTTTCATCAAAACATGTGAAACACTTAAGCGTAAAAGTTGCTCAGGGAAAGACCTGATGCCATACATAATATTGATGCACAACAATCAAGTAGCATATACTAAAGAACAAATTGCAACTAAACACAGAATTACAACACATTTAGTTACGAAAGCATGACCAAACCATGTTGTTTTTATGTAAATGTGATACACTTAAAAGAATAAGTAGTTCATTATGCCATACATTTAATATTTAGTAAAAAAAAATCAAGTAGCATATACGAAAAACATAATGCCGACTAAACACGGAATTACAACACATTTATTTACGAAAGCTTAACCAAACATGTTTTTTTTCATCAAAACATGTGAAACACTTAAGCGTAAAAGTTGCTCAGGGAAAGACCTGATGCCATACATAATATTGATGCACAACAATCAAGTAGCATATACTAAAGAACAAATTGCAACTAAACACAGAATTACAACACATTTAGTTACGAAAGCATGACCAAACCATGTTGTTTTTATGTAAATGTGATACACTTAAAAGAATAAGTAGTTCATTATGCCATACATTTAATATTTAGGAACAAAAAATCAAGTAGCATATACGAAAAAAATAATGCCGACTAAACACAAAATTACAACACATTTAGTTACAAAGAATTTTTTTTTTCATCAATATATGTGATTGACTTGAACGAAAATGTAGCTCATGGACAGAATTGATCAATACATAATATTTAGGAACAAGAAATCAAGTAGCATATACGAAAAACATAATGTCGACTAAACACGGAATTACAACACATTTATTTACGAAAGCTTAACCAAACATGTTTTTTTTCATCAAAACATGTGAAAAACTTAAGCGTAAAAGTTGCTCAGGGAAAGACCTGATGCCATACATAATATTGATGCACAACAATCAAGTAGCATATACTAAAGAACAAATTGCAACTAAACACAGAATTACAACACATTTAGTTACGAAAGCATGACCAAACCATGTTGTTTTTATGTAAATGTGATACACTTAAAAGAATAAGTAGTTAATTATGCCATACATTTAATATTTAGGAACAAAAAATCAAGTAGGATATACGAAAAAAATAATGCCGACTAAACACAAAATTACAAGACATTTAGTTACAAAGAATTTTTTTTTTCATCAATATATGTGATTGACTTGAACGAAAATGTAGCTCATGGACAGACTTGATCAATACATAATATTTAGGAACAAGAAATCAAGTAGCATATACGAAAAACATAATGCCGACTAAACACGGAATTATAACACATTTATTTACGAAAGCATAACCAAACATGTTTTTTTTCATCAAAACATGTGAAACACTTAAGCGTAAAAGTTGTTCAGGGAAAGACCTGATGCCATACATAATATTGATGCACAACAATCAAGTAGCATATACTAAAGAACAAATTGCAACTAAACACAGAATTACAACACATTTAGTTACGAAAGCATGACCAAACCATGTTGTTTTTATGTAAATGTGATACACTTAAAAGAATAAGTAGTTCATTATGCCATACATTTAATATTTAGGAACAAAAAATAAAGTAGCATATACGAAAAACATAATGCCGACTAAACACGGAATTATAACACATTTAGTTACGAAAGCATAACCAAACATGTTTTTTTTCATCAAAACATGTGAAACACTTAAGCGTAAAAGTTGCTCAGGGAAAGACCTGATGCCATACATAATATTGATGCACAACAATCAAGTAGCATATACTAAAGAACAAATTGCAACTAAACACAGAATTACAACACATTTAGTTACGAAAGCATGACCAAACCATGTTGTTTTTATGTAAATGTGATACACTTAAAAGAATAAGTAGTTCATTATGCCATACATTTAATATTTAGGAACAAAAAATCAAGTAGCATATACGAAAAAAATAATGCCGACTAAACACAAAATTACAACACATTTAGTTACAAAGAATTTTTTTTTTCATCAATATATGTGATTGACTTGAACGAAAATGTAGCTCATGGACAGAATTGATCAATACATAATATTTAGGAACAAGAAATCAAGTAGCATATACGAAAAACATAATGTCGACTAAACACGGAATTACAACACATTTATTTACGAAAGCTTAACCAAACATGTTTTTTTTCATCAAAACATGTGAAACACTTAAGCGTAAAAGTTGCTCAGGGAAAGACCTGATGCCATACATAATATTGATGCACAACAATCAAGTAGCATATACTAAAGAACAAATTGCAACTAAACACAGAATTA
The DNA here is from genome assembly GCA_963585895.1 of Sepioteuthis lessoniana. NCBI lineage: Eukaryota > Metazoa > Mollusca > Cephalopoda > Myopsida > Loliginidae > Sepioteuthis > Sepioteuthis lessoniana. Next base: position 24,034,414 of record OY757933.1, read on the forward strand.
CAACACATTTAGTTACGAAAGCATGACCAAACCATGTTGTTTTTATGTAAATGTGATACACTTAAAAGAATAAGTAGTTCATTATGCCATACATTTAATATTTAGGAACAAAAAATCAAGTAGCATATACGAAAAACATAATGCCGACTAAACACGGAATTATAACACATTTAGTTACGAAAGCATAACCAAACATGTTTTTTTTCATCAAAACATGTGAAACACTTAAGCGTAAAAGTTGCTCAGGGAAAGACCTGATGCCATACATAATATTGATGCACAACAATCAAGTAGCATATACTAAAGAACAAATTGCAACTAAACACAGAATTACAACACATTTAGTTACGAAAGCATGACCAAACCATGTTGTTTTTATGTAAATGTGATACACTTAAAAGAATAAGTAGTTCATTATGCCATACATTTAATATTTAGGAACAAAAAATCAAGTAGCATATACGAAAAAAATAATGCCGACTAAACACAAAATTACAACACATTTAGTTACAAAGAATTTTTTTTTTCATCAATATATGTGATTGACTTGAACGAAAATGTAGCTCATGGACAGAATTGATCAATACATAATATTTAGGAACAAGAAATCAAGTAGCATATACGAAAAACATAATGTCGACTAAACACGGAATTACAACACATTTATTTACGAAAGCTTAACCAAACATGTTTTTTTTCATCAAAACATGTGAAAAACTTAAGCGTAAAAGTTGCTCAGGGAAAGACCTGATGCCATACATAATATTGATGCACAACAATCAAGTAGCATATACTAAAGAACAAATTGCAACTAAACACAGAATTACAACACATTTAGTTACGAAAGCATGACCAAACCATGTTGTTTTTATGTAAATGTGATACACTTAAAAGAATAAGTAGTTAATTATGCCATACATTTAATATTTAGGAACAAAAAATCAAGTAGGATATACGAAAAAAATAATGCCGACTAAACACAAAATTACAAGACATTTAGTTACAAAGAATTTTTTTTTTCATCAATATATGTGATTGACTTGAACGAAAATGTAGCTCATGGACAGACTTGATCAATACATAATATTTAGGAACAAGAAATCAAGTAGCATATACGAAAAACATAATGCCGACTAAACACGGAATTATAACACATTTATTTACGAAAGCATAACCAAACATGTTTTTTTTCATCAAAACATGTGAAACACTTAAGCGTAAAAGTTGTTCAGGGAAAGACCTGATGCCATACATAATATTGATGCACAACAATCAAGTAGCATATACTAAAGAACAAATTGCAACTAAACACAGAATTACAACACATTTAGTTACGAAAGCATGACCAAACCATGTTGTTTTTATGTAAATGTGATACACTTAAAAGAATAAGTAGTTCATTATGCCATACATTTAATATTTAGGAACAAAAAATAAAGTAGCATATACGAAAAACATAATGCCGACTAAACACGGAATTATAACACATTTAGTTACGAAAGCATAACCAAACATGTTTTTTTTCATCAAAACATGTGAAACACTTAAGCGTAAAAGTTGCTCAGGGAAAGACCTGATGCCATACATAATATTGATGCACAACAATCAAGTAGCATATACTAAAGAACAAATTGCAACTAAACACAGAATTACAACACATTTAGTTACGAAAGCATGACCAAACCATGTTGTTTTTATGTAAATGTGATACACTTAAAAGAATAAGTAGTTCATTATGCCATACATTTAATATTTAGGAACAAAAAATCAAGTAGCATATACGAAAAAAATAATGCCGACTAAACACAAAATTACAACACATTTAGTTACAAAGAATTTTTTTTTTCATCAATATATGTGATTGACTTGAACGAAAATGTAGCTCATGGACAGAATTGATCAATACATAATATTTAGGAACAAGAAATCAAGTAGCATATACGAAAAACATAATGTCGACTAAACACGGAATTACAACACATTTATTTACGAAAGCTTAACCAAACATGTTTTTTTTCATCAAAACATGTGAAACACTTAAGCGTAAAAGTTGCTCAGGGAAAGACCTGATGCCATACATAATATTGATGCACAACAATCAAGTAGCATATACTAAAGAACAAATTGCAACTAAACACAGAATTACAACACATTTAGTTACGAAAGCATGACCAAACCATGTTGTTTTTATGTAAATGTGATACACTTAAAAGAATAAGTAGTTCATTATGCCATACATTTAATATTTAGGAACAAAAAATCAAGTAGCATATACGAAAAACATAATGCCGACTAAACACGGAATTATAACACATTTAGTTACGAAAGCATAACCAAACATGTTTTTTTTCATCAAAACATGTGAAACACTTAAGCGTAAAAGTTGCTCAGGGAAAGACCTGATGCCATACATAATATTGATGCACAACAATCAAGTAGCATATACTAAAGAACAAATTGCAACTAAACACAGAATTACAACACATTTAGTTACGAAAGCATGACCAAACCATGTTGTTTTTATGTAAATGTGATACACTTAAAAGAATAAGTAGTTCATTATGCCATACATTTAATATTTAGGAACAAAAAATCAAGTAGGATATACGAAAAAAATAATGCCGACTAAACACAAAATTACAACACATTTAGTTACAAAGAATTTTTTTTTTCATCAATATATGTGATTGACTTGAACGAAAATGTAGCTCATGGATAGACTTGATCAATACATAATATTTAGGAACAAGAAATCAAGTAGCATATACGAAAAACATAATGCCGACTAAACACGGAATTATAACACATTTATTTACGAAAGCATAACCAAACATGTTTTTTTTCATCAAAATATGTGAAACACTTAAGCGTAAAAGTTGCTCGGGGAAAGACCTGATGCCATACATAATATTGATGCACAACAATCAAGTAGCATATACTAAAGAACAAATTGCAACTAAACACAGAATTACAACACATTTAGTTACGAAAGCATGACCAAACCATGTTGTTTTTATGTAAATGTGATACACTTAAAAGAATAAGTAGTTCATTATGCCATACATTTAATATTTAGGAACAAAAAATCAAGTAGCATATACGAAAAACATAATGCCGACTAAACACGGAATTACAACACATTTATTTACAAAAGCTTAACAAAACATGTTTTTTTTCATCAAAACATGTGAAACACTTAAGCGTAAAAGTTGCTCAGGGAAAGACCTGATGCCATACATAATATTGATGCACAACAATCAAGTAGCATATACTAAAGAACAAATTGCAACTAAACACAGAATTACAACACATTTAGTTACGAAAGCATGACCAAACCATGTTGTTTTTATGTAAATGTGATACACTTACAAGAATAAGTAGTTCATTATGCCATACATTTAATATTTAGGAACAAAAAATCAAGTAGCATATACGAAAAACATAATGCCGACTAAACACGGAATTATAACACATTTAGTTACGAAAGCATAACCAAACATGTTTTTTTTCATCAAAACATGTGAAACACTTAAGCGTAAAAGTTGCTCAGGGAAAGACCTGATGCCATACATAATATTGATGCACAACAATCAAGTAGCATATACTAAAGAACAAATTGCAACTAAACACAGAATTACAACACATTTAGTTACGAAAGCATGACCAAACCATGTTGTTTTTATGTAAATGTGATACACTTAAAAGAATAAGTAGTTCATTATGCCATACATTTAATATTTAGGAACAAAAAATCAAGTAGCATATACGAAAAAAATAATGCCGACTAAACACAAAATTACAACACATTTAGTTACAAAGAATTTTTTTTTTCATCAATATATGTGATTGACTTGAACGAAAATGTAGCTCATGGACAGAATTGATCAATACATAATATTTAGGAACAAGAAATCAAGTAGCACATACGAAAAACATAATGTCGACTAAACACGGAATTACAACACATTTATTTACGAAAGCTTAACCAAACATGTTTTTTTTCATCAAAACATGTGAAACACTTAAGCGTAAGAGTTGCTCAGGGAAAGACCTGATGCCATACATAATATTGATGCACAACAATCAAGTAGCATGTACTAAAGAACAAATTGCAACTAAACACAGAATTACAACACATTTAGTTACGAAAGCATGACCAAACCATGTTGTTTTTATGTAAATGTGATACACTTAAAAGAATAAGTAGTTCATTATGCCATACATTTAATATTTAGGAACAAAAATTCAAGTAGCATATACGAAAAACATAATGCCGACTAAACACGGAATTACAACACATTTATTTACGAAAGCTTAACCAAACATGTTTTTTTTCATCAAAACATGTGAAAAACTTAAGCGTAAAAGTTGCTCAGGGAAAGACCTGATGCCATACATAATATTGATGCACAACAATCAAGTAGCATATACTAAAGAACAAATTGCAACTAAACACAGAATTACAACACATTTAGTTACGAAAGCATGACCAAACCATGTTGTTTTTATGTAAATGTGATACACTTAAAAGAATAAGTAGTTCATTATGCCATACATTTAATATTTAGGAACAAAAAATCAAGTAGGATATACGAAAAAAATAATGCCGACTAAACACAAAATTACAACACATTTAGTTACAAAGAATTTTTTTTTTCATCAATATATGTGATTGACTTGAACGAAAATGTAGCTCATGGATAGACTTGATCAATACATAATATTTAGGAACAAGAAATCAAGTAGCATATACGAAAAACATAATGCCGACTAAACACGGAATTATAACACATTTATTTACGAAAGCATAACCAAACATGTTTTTTTTCATCAAAATATGTGAAACACTTAAGCGTAAAAGTTGCTCAGGGAAAGACCTGATGCCATACATAATATTGATGCACAACAATCAAGTAGCATGTACTAAAGAACAAATTGCAACTAAACACAGAATTACAACACATTTAGTTACGAAAGCATGACCAAACCATGTTGTTTTTATGTAAATGTGATACACTTAAAAGAATAAGTAGTTCATTATGCCATACATTTAATATTTAGGAACAAAAATTCAAGTAGCATATACGAAAAACATAATGCCGACTAAACACGGAATTACAACACATTTATTTACGAAAGCTTAACCAAACATGTTTTTTTTCATCAAAACATGTGAAAAACTTAAGCGTAAAAGTTGCTCAGGGAAAGACCTGATGCCATACATAATATTGATGCACAACAATCAAGTAGCATATACTAAAGAACAAATTGCAACTAAACACAGAATTACAACACATTTAGTTACGAAAGCATGACCAAACCATGTTGTTTTTATGTAAATGTGATACACTTAAAAGAATAAGTAGTTCATTATGCCATACATTTAATATTTAGGAACAAAAAATCAAGTAGCATATACGAAAAACATAATGCCGACTAAACACGGAATTACAACACATTTATTTACAAAAGCTTAACAAAACATGTTTTTTTTCATCAAAACATGTGAAACACTTAAGCGTAAAAGTTGCTCAGGGAAAGACCTGATGCCATACATAATATTGATGCACAACAATCAAGTAGCATATACTAAAGAACAAATTGCAACTAAACACAGAATTACAACACATTTAGTTACGAAAGCATGACCAAACCATGTTGTTTTTATGTAAATGTGATACACTTAAAAGAATAAGTAGTTCATTATGCCATACATTTAATATTTAGGAACAAAAAATCAAGTAGCATATACAAAAAACATAATGCCGACTAAACACGGAATTATAACACATTTAGTTACGAAAGCATAACCAAACATGTTTTTTTTCATCAAAACATGTGAAACACTTAAGCGTAAAAGTTGCTCAGGGAAAGACCTGATGCCATACATAATATTGATGCACAACAATCAAGTAGCATATACTAAAGAACAAATTGCAACTAAACACAGAATTACAACACATTTAGTTACGAAAGCATGACCAAACCATGTTGTTTTTATGTAAATGTGATACACTTAAAAGAATAAGTAGTTCATTATGCCATACATTTAATATTTAGGAACAAAAATTCAAGTAGCATATACGAAAAACATAATGCCGACTAAACACGGAATTACAACACATTTATTTACGAAAGCTTAACCAAACATGTTTTTTTTCATCAAAACATGTGAAAAACTTAAGCGTAAAAGTTGCTCAGGGAAAGACCTGATGCCATACATAATATTGATGCACAACAATCAAGTAGCATATACTAAAGAACAAATTGCAACTAAACACAGAATTACAACACATTTAGTTACGAAAGCATGACCAAACCATGTTGTTTTTATGTAAATGTGATACACTTAAAAGAATAAGTAGTTAATTATGCCATACATTTAATATTTAGGAACAAAAAATCAAGTAGCATATACGAAAAAAATAATGCCGACTAAACACAAAATTACAAAACATTTAGTTACAAAGAATTTTTTTTTTCATCAATATATGTGATTGACTTGAACGAAAATGTAGCTCATGGACAGAATTGATCAATACATAATATTTAGGAACAAGAAATCAAGTAGCATATACGAAAAACATAATGTCGACTAAACACGGAATTACAACACATTTATTTACGAAAGCTTAACCAAACATGTTTTTTTTCATCAAAACATGTGAAACACTTAAGCGTAAGAGTTGCTCAGGGAAAGACCTGATGCCATACATAATATTGATGCACAACAATCAAGTAGCATGTACTAAAGAACAAATTTCAACTAAACACAGAATTACAACACATTTAGTTACGAAAGCATGACCAAACCATGTTGTTTTTATGTAAATGTGATACACTTAAAAGAATAAGTAGTTCATTATGCCATACATTTAATATTTAGGAACAAAAAATCAAGTAGGATATACGAAAAAAATAATGCCGACTAAACACAAAATTACAACACATTTAGTTACAAAGAATTTTTTTTTTCATCAATATATGTGATTGACTTGAACGAAAATGTAGCTCATGGATAGACTTGATCAATACATAATATTTAGGAACAAGAAATCAAGTAGCATATACGAAAAACATAATGCCGACTAAACACGGAATTATAACACATTTATTTACGAAAGCATAACCAAACATGTTTTTTTTCATCAAAATATGTGAAACACTTAAGCGTAAAAGTTGCTCAGGGAAAGACCTGATGCCATACATAATATTGATGCACAACAATCAAGTAGCATATACTAAAGAACAAATTGCAACTAAACACAGAATTACAACACATTTAGTTACGAAAGCATGACCAAACCATGTTGTTTTTATGTAAATGTGATACACTTAAAAGAATAAGTAGTTCATTATGCCATACATTTAATATTTAGGAACAAAAAATCAAGTAGCATATACGAAAAACATAATGCCGACTAAACACGGAATTACAACACATTTATTTACAAAAGCTTAACAAAACATGTTTTTTTTCATCAAAACATGTGAAACACTTAAGCGTAAAAGTTGCTCAGGGAAAGACCTGATGCCATACATAATATTGATGCACAACAATCAAGTAGCATATACTAAAGAACAAATTGCAACTAAACACAGAATTACAACACATTTAGTTACGAAAGCATGACCAAACCATGTTGTTTTTATGTAAATGTGATACACTTAAAAGAATAAGTAGTTCATTATGCCATACATTTAATATTTAGGAACAAAAAATCAAGTAGCATATACGAAAAAAATAATGCCGACTAAACACAAAATTACAACACATTTAGTTACAAAGAATTTTTTTTTTCAACAATATATGTGATTGACTTGAACGAAAATGTAGCTCATGGACAGAATTGATCAATACATAATATTTAGGAACAAGAAATCAAGTAGCATATACGAAAAACATAATGTCGACTAAACACGGAATTACAACACATTTATTTACGAAAGCTTAACCAAACATGTTTTTTTTCATCAAAACATGTGAAACACTTAAGCGTAAGAGTTGCTCAGGGAAAGACCTGATGCCATACATAATATTGATGCACAACAATCAAGTAGCATGTACTAAAGAACAAATTGCAACTAAACACAGAATTACAACACATTTAGTTACGAAAGCATGACCAAACCATGTTGTTTTTATGTAAATGTGATACACTTAAAAGAATAAGTAGTTCATTATGCCATACATTTAATATTTAGGAACAAAAATTCAAGTAGCATATACGAAAAACATAATGCCGACTAAACACGGAATTACAACACATTTATTTACGAAAGCTTAACCAAACATGTTTTTTTTCATCAAAACATGTGAAAAACTTAAGCGTAAAAGTTGCTCAGGGAAAGACCTGATGCCATACATAATATTGATGCACAACAATCAAGTAGCATATACTAAAGAACAAATTGCAACTAAACACAGAATTACAACACATTTAGTTACGAAAGCATGACCAAACCATGTTGTTTTTATGTAAATGTGATACACTTAAAAGAATAAGTAGTTCATTATGCCATACATTTAATATTTAGGAACAAAAAATCAAGTAGGATATACGAAAAAAATAATGCCGACTAAACACAAAATTACAACACATTTAGTTACAAAGAATTTTTTTTTTCATCAATATATGTGATTGACTTGAACGAAAATGTAGCTCATGGATAGACTTGATCAATACATAATATTTAGGAACAAGAAATCAAGTAGCATATACGAAAAACATAATGCCGACTAAACACGGAATTATAACACATTTATTTACGAAAGCATAACCAAACATGTTTTTTTTCATCAAAATATGTGAAACACTTAAGCGTAAAAGTTGCTCAGGGAAAGACCTGATGCCATACATAATATTGATGCACAACAATCAAGTAGCATATACTAAAGAACAAATTGCAACTAAACACAGAATTACAACACATTTAGTTACGAAAGCATGACCAAACCATGTTGTTTTTATGTAAATGTGATACACTTAAAAGAATAAGTAGTTCATTATGCCATACATTTAATATTTAGGAACAAAAAATCAAGTAGCATATACGAAAAACATAATGCCGACTAAACACGGAATTACAACACATTTATTTACAAAAGCTTAACAAAACATGTTTTTTTTCATCAAAACATGTGAAACACTTAAGCGTAAAAGTTGCTCAGGGAAAGACCTGATGCCATACATAATATTGATGCACAACAATCAAGTAGCATATACTAAAGAACAAATTGCAACTAAACACAGAATTACAACACATTTAGTTACGAAAGCATGACCAAACCATGTTGTTTTTATGTAAATGTGATACACTTAAAAGAATAAGTAGTTCATTATGCCATACATTTAATATTTAGGAACAAAAAATCAAGTAGCATATACGAAAAACATAATGCCGACTAAACACGGAATTATAACACATTTAGTTACGAAAGCATAAACAAACATGTTTTTTTTCATCAAAACATGTGAAACACTTAAGCGTAAAAGTTGCTCAGGGAAAGACCTGATGCCATACATAATATTGATGCACAACAATCAAGTAGCATATACTAAAGAACAAATTGCAACTAAACACAGAATTACAACACATTTAGTTACGAAAGCATGACCAAACCATGTTGTTTTTATGTAAATGTGATACACTTAAAAAAATAAGTAGTTCATTATGCCATACATTTAATATTTAGTAAAAAAAAATCAAGTAGCATATACGAAAAACATAATGCCGACTAAACACGGAATTACAACACATTTATTTACGAAAGCTTAACCAAACATGTTTTTTTTCATCAAAACATGTGAAACACTTAAGCGTAAAAGTTGCTCAGGGAAAGACCTGATGCCATACATAATATTGATGCACAACAATCAAGTAGCATATACTAAAGAACAAATTGCAACTAAACACAGAATTACAACACATTTAGTTACGAAAGCATGACCAAACCATGTTGTTTTTATGTAAATGTGATACACTTAAAAGAATAAGTAGTTCATTATGCCATACATTTAATATTTAGGAACAAAAAATCAAGTAGCATATACGAAAAAAATAATGCCGACTAAACACAAAATTACAACACATTTAGTTACAAAGAATTTTTTTTTTCATCAATATATGTGATTGACTTGAACGAAAATGTAGCTCATGGACAGAATTGATCAATACATAATATTTAGGAACAAGAAATCAAGTAGCATATACGAAAAACATAATGTCGACTAAACACGGAATTACAACACATTTATTTACGAAAGCTTAACCAAACATGTTTTTTTTCATCAAAACATGTGAAACACTTAAGCGTAAGAGTTGCTCAGGGAAAGACCTGATGCCATACATAATATTGATGCACAACAATCAAGTAGCATATACTAAAGAACAAATTGCAACTAAACACAGAATTACAACACATTTAGTTACGAAAGCATGACCAAACCATGTTGTTTTTATGTAAATGTGATACACTTAAAAGAATAAGTAGTTCATTATGCCATACATTTAATATTTAGGAACAAAAAATCAAGTAGCATATACGAAAAACATAATGCCGACTAAACACGGAATTATAACACATTTAGTTACGAAAGCATAACCAAACATGTTTTTTTTCATCAAAACATGTGAAACACTTAAGCGTAAAAGTTGCTCAGGGAAAGACCTGATGCCATACATAATATTGATGCACAACAATCAAGTAGCATATACTAAAGAACAAATTGCAACTAAACACAGAATTACAACACATTTAGTTACGAAAGCATGACCAAACCATGTTGTTTTTATGTAAATGTGATACACTTAAAAGAATAAGTAGTTCATTATGCCATACATTTAATATTTAGGAACAAAAAATCAAGTAGCATATACGAAAAAAATAATGCCGACTAAACACAAAATTACAACACATTTAGTTACAAAGAATTTTTTTTTTCATCAATATATGTGATTGACTTGAACGAAAATGTAGCTCATGGACAGAATTGATCAATACATAATATTTAGGAACAAGAAATCAAGTAGCATATACGAAAAACATAATGTCGACTAAACACGGAATTACAACACATTTATTTACGAAAGCTTAACCAAACATGTTTTTTTTCATCAAAACATGTGAAACACTTAAGCGTAAGAGTTGCTCAGGGAAAGACCTGATGCCATACATAATATTGATGCACAACAATCAAGTAGCATGTACTAAAGAACAAATTGCAACTAAACACAGAATTACAACACATTTAGTTACGAAAGCATGACCAAACCATGTTGTTTTTATGTAAATGTGATACACTTAAAAGAATAAGTAGTTCATTATGCCATACATTTAATATTTAGGAACAAAAAATCAAGTAGGATATACGAAAAAAATAATGCCGACTAAACACAAAATTACAACACATTTAGTTACAAAGAATTTTTTTTTTCATCAATATATGTGATTGACTTGAACGAAAATGTAGCTCATGGATAGACTTGATCAATACATAATATTTAGGAACAAGAAATCAAGTAGCATATACGAAAAACATAATGCCGACTAAACACGGAATTATAACACATTTATTTACGAAAGCATAACCAAACATCTTTTTTTTCATCAAAATATGTGAAACACTTAAGCGTAAAAGTTGCTCAGGGAAAGACCTGATGCCATACATAATATTGATGCACAACAATCAAGTAGCATATACTAAAGAACAAATTGCAACTAAACACAGAATTACAACACATTTAGTTACGAAAGCATGACCAAACCATGTTGTTTTTATGTAAATGTGATACACTTAAAAGAATAAGTAGTTCATTATGCCATACATTTAATATTTAGGAACAAAAAATCAAGTAGCATATACGAAAAACATAATGCCGACTAAACACGGAATTACAACACATTTATTTACAAAAGCTTAACAAAACATGTTTTTTTTCATCAAAACATGTGAAACACTTAAGCGTAAAAGTTGCTCAGGGAAAGACCTGATGCCATACATAATATTGATGCACAACAATCAAGTAGCATATACTAAAGAACAAATTGCAACTAAACACAGAATTACAACACATTTAGTTACGAAAGCATGACCAAACCATGTTGTTTTTATGTAAATGTGATACACTTAAAAGAATAAGTAGTTCATTATGCCATACATTTAATATTTAGGAACAAAAAATCAAGTAGCATATACGAAAAACATAATGCCGACTAAACACGGAATTATAACACATTTAGTTACGAAAGCATAAATAAACATGTTTTTTTTCATCAAAACATGTAAAACACTTAAGCGTAAAAGTTGCTCAGGGAAAGACCTGATGCCATACATAATATTGATGCACAACAATCAAGTAGCATATACTAAAGAACAAATTGCAACTAAACACAGAATTACAACACATTTAGTTACGAAAGCATGACCAAACCATGTTGTTTTTATGTAAATGTGATACACTTAAAAGAATAAGTAGTTCATTATGCCATACATTTAATATTTAGTAAAAAAAAATCAAGTAGCATATACGAAAAACATAATGCCGACTAAACACAAAATTACAACACATTTAGTTACAAAGAATTTTTTTTTTCATCAATATATGTGATTGACTTGAACGAAAATGTAGCTCATGGACAGAATTGATCAATACATAATATTTAGGAACAAGAAATCAAGTAGCATATACGAAAAACATAATGTCGACTAAACACGGAATTACAACACATTTATTTACGAAAGCTTAACCAAACATGTTTTTTTTCATCAAAACATGTGAAACACTTAAGCGTAAGAGTTGCTCAGGGAAAGACCTGATGCCATACATAATATTGATGCACAACAATCAAGTAGCATGTACTAAAGAACAAATTGCAACTAAACACAGAATTACAACACATTTAGTTACGAAAGCATGACCAAACCATGTTGTTTTTATGTAAATGTGATACACTTAAAAGAATAAGTAGTTCATTATGCCATACATTTAATATTTAGGAACAAAAATTCAAGTAGCATATACGAAAAACATAATGCCGACTAAACACGGAATTACAACACATTTATTTACGAAAGCTTAACCAAACATGTTTTTTTTCATCAAAACATGTGAAAAACTTAAGCGTAAAAGTTGCTCAGGGAAAGACCTGATGCCATACATAATATTGATGCACAACAATCAAGTAGCATATACTAAAGAACAAATTGCAACTAAACACAGAATTACAACACATTTAGTTACGAAAGCATGACCAAACCATGTTGTTTTTATGTAAATGTGATACACTTAAAAGAATAAGTAGTTAATTATGCCATACATTTAATATTTAGGAACAAAAAATCAAGTAGGATATACGAAAAAAATAATGCCGACTAAACACAAAATTACAACACATTTAGTTACAAAGAATTTTTTTTTTCATCAATATATGTGATTGACTTGAACGAAAATGTAGCTCATGGACAGAATTGATCAATACATAATATTTAGGAACAAGAAATCAAGTAGCATATACGAAAAACATAATGTCGACTAAACACGGAATTACAACACATTTATTTACGAAAGCTTAACCAAACATGTTTTTTTTCATCAAAACATGTGAAACACTTAAGCGTAAGAGTTGCTCAGGGAAAGACCTGATGCCATACATAATATTGATGCACAACAATCAAGTAGCATGTACTAAAGAACAAATTGCAACTAAACACAGAATTACAACACATTTAGTTACGAAAGCATGACCAAACCATGTTGTTTTTATGTAAATGTGATACACTTAAAAGAATAAGTAGTTCATTATGCCATACATTTAATATTTAGGAACAAAAATTCAAGTAGCATATACGAAAAACATAATGCCGACTAAACACGGAATTACAACACATTTATTTACGAAAGCTTAACCAAACATGTTTTTTTTCATCAAAACATGTGAAAAACTTAAGCGTAAAAGTTGCTCAGGGAAAGACCTGATGCCATACATAATATTGATGCACAACAATCAAGTAGCATATACTAAAGAACAAATTGCAACTAAACACAGAATTACAACACATTTAGTTACGAAAGCATGACCAAACCATGTTGTTTTTATGTAAATGTGATACACTTAAAAGAATAAGTAGTTAATTATGCCATACATTTAATATTTAGGAACAAAAAATCAAGTAGGATATACGAAAAAAATAATGCCGACTAAACACAAAATTACAAGACATTTAGTTACAAAGAATTTTTTTTTTCATCAATATATGTGATTGACTTGAACGAAAATGTAGCTCATGGACAGACTTGATCAATACATAATATTTAGGAACAAGAAATCAAGTAGCATATACGAAAAACATAATGCCGACTAAACACGGAATTATAACACATTTATTTACGAAAGCATAACCAAACATGTTTTTTTTCATCAAAACATGTGAAACACTTAAGCGTAAAAGTTGTTCAGGGAAAGACCTGATGCCATACATAATATTGATGCACAACAATCAAGTAGCATATACTAAAGAACAAATTGCAACTAAACACAGAATTACAACACATTTAGTTACGAAAGCATGACCAAACCATGTTGTTTTTATGTAAATGTGATACACTTAAAAGAATAAGTAGTTCATTATGCCATACATTTAATATTTAGGAAAAAAAATCAAGTAGCATATACGAAAAACATAATGCCGACTAAACACGGATTTATAACACATTTAGTTACGAAAGCATAACCAAACATGTTTTTTTTCATCAAAACATGTGAAACACTTAAGCGTAAAAGTTGCTCAGGGAAAGACCTGATGCCATACATAATATTGATGCACAACAATCAAGTAGCATGTACTAAAGAACAAATTGCAACTAAACACAGAATTACAACACATTTAGTTACGAAAGCATGACCAAACCATGTTGTTTTTATGTAAATGTGATACACTTAAAAGAATAAGTAGTTCATTATGCCATACATTTAATATTTAGGAACAAAAATTCAAGTAGCATATACGAAAAACATAATGCCGACTAAACACGGAATTACAACACATTTATTTACGAAAGCTTAACCAAACATGTTTTTTTTCATCAAAACATGTGAAAAACTTAAGCGTAAAAGTTGCTCAGGGAAAGACCTGATGCCATACATAATATTGATGCACAACAATCAAGTAGCATATACTAAAGAACAAATTGCAACTAAACACAGAATTACAACACATTTAGTTACGAAAGCATGACCAAACCATGTTGTTTTTATGTAAATGTGATACACTTAAAAGAATAAGTAGTTAATTATGCCATACATTTAATATTTAGGAACAAAAAATCAAGTAGGATATACGAAAAAAATAATGCCGACTAAACACAAAATTACAACACATTTAGTTACAAAGAATTTTTTTTTTCATCAATATATGTGATTGACTTGAACGAAAATGTAGCTCATGGACAGACTTGATCAATACATAATATTTAGGAACAAGAAATCAAGTAGCATATACGAAAAACATAATGCCGACTAAACACGGAATTATAACACATTTATTTACGAAAGCATAACCAAACATGTTTTTTTTCATCAAAACATGTGAAACACTTAAGCGTAAAAGTTGTTCAGGGAAAGACCTGATGCCATACATAATATTGATGCACAACAATCAAGTAGCATATACTAAAGAACAAATTGCAACTAAACACAGAATTACAACACATTTAGTTACGAAAGCATGACCAAACCATGTTGTTTTTATGTAAATGTGATACACTTAAAAGAATAAGTAGTTCATTATGCCATACATTTAATATTTAGGAACAAAAAATCAAGTAGCATATACGAAAAACATAATGCCGACTAAACACGGAATTATAACACATTTAGTTACGAAAGCATAACCAAACATGTTTTTTTTCATCAAAACATGTGAAACACTTAAGCGTAAAAGTTGCTCAGGGAAAGACCTGATGCCATACATAATATTGATGCACAACAATCAAGTAGCATATACTAAAGAACAAATTGCAACTAAACACAGAATTACAACACATTTAGTTACGAAAGCATGACCAAACCATGTTGTTTTTATGTAAATGTGATACACTTAAAAGAATAAGTAGTTCATTATGCCATACATTTAATATTTAGGAACAAAAAATCAAGTAGCATATACGAAAAAAATAATGCCGACTAAACACAAAATTACAACACATTTAGTTACAAAGAATTTTTTTTTTCATCAATATATGTGATTGACTTGAACGAAAATGTAGCTCATGGACAGAATTGATCAATACATAATATTTAGGAACAAGAAATCAAGTAGCATATACGAAAAACATAATGTCGACTAAACACGGAATTACAACACATTTATTTACGAAAGCTTAACCAAACATGTTTTTTTTCATCAAAACATGTGAAACACTTAAGCGTAAGAGTTGCTCAGGGAAAGACCTGATGCCATACATAATATTGATGCACAACAATCAAGTAGCATGTACTAAAGAAAAAATTGCAACTAAACACAGAATTACAACACATTTAGTTACGAAAGCATGACCAAACCATGTTGTTTTTATGTAAATGTGATACACTTAAAAGAATAAGTAGTTCATTATGCCATACATTTAATATTTAGGAACAAAAAATCAAGTAGGATATACGAAAAAAATAATGCCGACTAAACACAAAATTACAACACATTTAGTTACAAAGAATTTTTTTTTTCATCAATATATGTGATTGACTTGAACGAAAATGTAGCTCATGGATAGACTTGATCAATACATAATATTTAGGAACAAGAAATCAAGTAGCATATACGAAAAACATAATGCCGACTAAAAACGGAATTATAACACATTTATTTACGAAAGCATAACCAAACATGTTTTTTTTCATCAAAATATGTGAAACACTTAAGCGTAAAAGTTGCTCAGGGAAAGACCTGATGCCATACATAATATTGATGCACAACAATCAAGTAGCATATACTAAAGAACAAATTGCAACTAAACACAGAATTACAACACATTTAGTTACGAAAGCATGACCAAACCATGTTGTTTTTATGTAAATGTGATACACTTAAAAGAATAAGTAGTTCATTATGCCATACATTTAATATTTAGGAACAAAAAATCAAGTAGCATATACGAAAAACATAATGCCGACTAAACACGGAATTACAACACATTTATTTACAAAAGCTTAACAAAACATGTTTTTTTTCATCAAAACATGTGAAACACTTAAGCGTAAAAGTTGCTCAGGGAAAGACCTGATGCCATACATAATATTGATGCACAACAATCAAGTAGCATATACTAAAGAACAAATTGCAACTAAACACAGAATTACAACACATTTAGTTACGAAAGCATGACCAAACCATGTTGTTTTTATGTAAATGTGATACACTTAAAAGAATAAGTAGTTCATTATGCCATACATTTAATATTTAGGAACAAAAAATCAAGTAGCATATACGAAAAACATAATGCCGACTAAACACGGAATTATAACACATTTAGTTACGAAAGCATAACCAAACATGTTTTTTTTCATCAAAACATGTGAAACACTTAAGCGTAAAAGTTGCTCAGGGAAAGACCTGATGCCATACATAATATTGATGCACAACAATCAAGTAGCATATACTAAAGAACAAATTGCAACTAAACACAGAATTACAACACATTTAGTTACGAAAGCATGACCAAACCATGTTGTTTTTATGTAAATGTGATACACTTAAAAGAATAAGTAGTTCATTATGCCATACATTTAATATTTAGTAAAAAAAAATCAAGTAGCATATACGAAAAAAATAATGCCGACTAAACACAAAATTACAACACATTTAGTTACAAAGAATTTTTTTTTTCATCAATATATGTGATTGACTTGAACGAAAATGTAGCTCATGGACAGAATTGATCAATACATAATATTTAGGAACAAGAAATCAAGTAGCATATACGAAAAACATAATGTCGACTAAACACGGAATTACAACACATTTATTTACGAAAGCTTAACCAAACATGTTTTTTTTCATCAAAACATGTGAAACACTTAAGCGTAAGAGTTGCTCAGGGAAAGACCTGATGCCATACATAATATTGATGCACAACAATCAAGTAGCATGTACTAAAGAACAAATTGCAACTAAACACAGAATTACAACACATTTAGTTACGAAAGCATGACCAAACCATGTTGTTTTTATGTAAATGTGATACACTTAAAAGAATAAGTAGTTCATTATGCCATACATTTAATATTTAGGAACAAAAATTCAAGTAGCATATACGAAAAACATAATGCCGACTAAACACGGAATTACAACACATTTATTTACGAAAGCTTAACCAAACATGTTTTTTTTCATCAAAACATGTGAAAAACTTAAGCGTAAAAGTTGCTCAGGGAAAGACCTGATGCCATACATAATATTGATGCACAACAATCAAGTAGCATATACTAAAGAACAAATTGCAACTAAACACAGAATTACAACACATTTAGTTACGAAAGCATGACCAAACCATGTTGTTTTTATGTAAATGTGATACACTTAAAAGAATAAGTAGTTAATTATGCCATACATTTAATATTTAGGAACAAAAAATCAAGTAGGATATACGAAAAAAATAATGCCGACTAAACACAAAATTACAACACATTTAGTTACAAAGAATTTTTTTTTTCATCAATATATATGATTGACTTGAACGAAAATGTAGCTCATGGACAGACTTGATCAATACATAATATTTAGGAACAAGAAATCAAGTAGCATATACGAAAAACATAATGCCGACTAAACACGGAATTATAACACATTTATTTACGAAAGCATAACCAAACATGTTTTTTTTCATCAAAACATGTGAAACACTTAAGCGTAAAAGTTGCTCAGGGAAAGACCTGATGCCATACATAATATTGATGCACAACAATCAAGTAGCATATACTAAAGAACAAATTGCAACTAAACACAGAATTACAACACATTTAGTTACGAAAGCATGACCAAACCATGTTGTTTTTATGTAAATGTGATACACTTAAAAGAATAAGTAGTTCATTATGCCATACATTTAATATTTAGTAAAAAAAAATCAAGTAGCATATACGAAAAACATAATGCCGACTAAACACGGAATTACAACACATTTATTTACGAAAGCTTAACCAAACATGTTTTTTTTCATCAAAACATGTGAAACACTTAAGCGTAAAAGTTGCTCAGGGAAAGACCTGATGCCATACATAATATTGATGCACAACAATCAAGTAGCATATACTAAAGAACAAATTGCAACTAAACACAGAATTACAACACATTTAGTTACGAAAGCATGACCAAACCATGTTGTTTTTATGTAAATGTGATACACTTAAAAGAATAAGTAGTTCATTATGCCATACATTTAATATTTAGGAACAAAAAATCAAGTAGCATATACGAAAAAAATAATGCCGACTAAACACAAAATTACAACACATTTAGTTACAAAGAATTTTTTTTTTCATCAATATATGTGATTGACTTGAACGAAAATGTAGCTCATGGACAGAATTGATCAATACATAATATTTAGGAACAAGAAATCAAGTAGCATATACGAAAAACATAATGTCGACTAAACACGGAATTACAACACATTTATTTACGAAAGCTTAACCAAACATGTTTTTTTTCATCAAAACATGTGAAACACTTAAGCGTAAGAGTTGCTCAGGGAAAGACCTGATGCCATACATAATATTGATGCACAACAATCAAGTAGCATGTACTAAAGAACAAATTGCAACTAAACACAGAATTACAACACATTTAGTTACGAAAGCATGACCAAACCATGTTGTTTTTATGTAAATGTGATACACTTAAAAGAATAAGTAGTTCATTATGCCATACATTTAATATTTAGGAACAAAAATTCAAGTAGCATATACGAAAAACATAATGCCGACTAAACACGGAATTACAACACATTTATTTACGAAAGCTTAACCAAACATGTTTTTTTTCATCAAAACATGTGAAAAACTTAAGCGTAAAAGTTGCTCAGGGAAAGACCTGATGCCATACATAATATTGATGCACAACAATCAAGTAGCATATACTAAAGAACAAATTGCAACTAAACACAGAATTACAACACATTTAGTTACGAAAGCATGACCAAACCATGTTGTTTTTATGTAAATGTGATACACTTAAAAGAATAAGTAGTTCATTATGCCATACATTTAATATTTAGGAACAAAAAATCAAGTAGCATATACGAAAAACATAATGCCGACTAAACACGGAATTATAACACATTTAGTTACGAAAGCATAACCAAACATGTTTTTTTTCATCAAAACATGTGAAACACTTAAGCGTAAAAGTTGCTCAGGGAAAGACCTGATGCCATACATAATATTGATGCACAACAATCAAGTAGCATATACTAAAGAACAAATTGCAACTAAACACAGAATTACAACACATTTAGTTACGAAAGCATGACCAAACCATGTTGTTTTTATGTAAATGTGATACACTTAAAAGAATAAGTAGTTCATTATGCCATACATTTAATATTTAGGAACAAAAAATCAAGTAGCATATACGAAAAAAATAATGCCGACTAAACACAAAATTACAACACATTTAGTTACAAAGAATTTTTTTTTTCATCAATATATGTGATTGACTTGAACGAAAATGTAGCTCATGGACAGAATTGATCAATACATAATATTTAGGAACAAGAAATCAAGTAGCATATACGAAAAACATAATGTCGACTAAACACGGAATTACAACACATTTATTTACGAAAGCTTAACCAAACATGTTTTTTTTCATCAAAACATGTGAAACACTTAAGCGTAAGAGTTGCTCAGGGAAAGACCTGATGCCATACATAATATTGATGCACAACAATCAAGTAGCATATACTAAAGAACAAATTGCAACTAAACACAGAATTACAACACATTTAGTTACGAAAGCATGACCAAACCATGTTGTTTTTATGTAAATGTGATACACTTAAAAGAATAAGTAGTTAATTATGCCATACATTTAATATTTAGGAACAAAAAATCAAGTAGGATATACGAAAAAAATAATGCCGACTAAACACAAAATTACAAGACATTTAGTTACAAAGAATTTTTTTTTTCATCAATATATGTGATTGACTTGAACGAAAATGTAGCTCATGGACAGAATTGATCAATACATAATATTTAGGAACAAGAAATCAAGTAGCATATACGAAAAACATAATGTCGACTAAACACGGAATTACAACACATTTATTTTCGAAAGCTTAACCAAACATGTTTTTTTTCATCAAAACATGTGAAACACTTAAGCGTAAGAGTTGCTCAGGGAAAGACCTGATGCCATACATAATATTGATGCACAACAATCAAGTAGCATGTACTAAAGAACAAATTGCAACTAAACACAGAATTACAACACATTTAGTTACGAAAGCATGACCAAACCATGTTGTTTTTATGTAAATGTGATACACTTAAAAGAATAAGTAGTTCATTATGCCATACATTTAATATTTAGGAACAAAAATTCAAGTAGCATATACGAAAAACATAATGCCGACTAAACACGGAATTACAACACATTTATTTACGAAAGCTTAACCAAACATGTTTTTTTTCATCAAAACATGTGAAAAACTTAAGCGTAAAAGTTGCTCAGGGAAAGACCTGATGCCATACATAATATTGATGCACAACAATCAAGTAGCATATACTAAAGAACAAATTGCAACTAAACACAGAATTACAACACATTTAGTTACGAAAGCATGACCAAACCATGTTGTTTTTATGTAAATGTGATACACTTAAAAGAATAAGTAGTTAATTATGCCATACATTTAATATTTAGGAACAAAAAATCAAGTAGGATATACGAAAAAAATAATGCCGACTAAACTCAAAATTACAACACATTTAGTTACAAAGAATTTTTTTTTTCATCAATATATGTGATTGACTTGAACGAAAATGTAGCTCATGGACAGAATTGATCAATACATAATATTTAGGAACAAGAAATCAAGTAGCATATACGAAAAACATAATGTCGACTAAACACGGAATTACAACACATTTATTTACGAAAGCTTAACCAAACATGTTTTTTTTCATCAAAACATGTGAAACACTTAAGCGTAAGAGTTGCTCAGGGAAAGACCTGATGCCATACATAATATTGATGCACAACAATCAAGTAGCATGTACTAAAGAACAAATTGCAACTAAACACAGAATTACAACACATTTAGTTACGAAAGCATGACCAAACCATGTTGTTTTTATGTAAATGTGATACACTTAAAAGAATAAGTAGTTCATTATGCCATACATTTAATATTTAGGAACAAAAATTCAAGTAGCATATACGAAAAACATAATGCCGACTAAACACGGAATTACAACACATTTATTTACGAAAGCTTAACCAAACATGTTTTTTTTCATCAAAACATGTGAAAAACTTAAGCGTAAAAGTTGCTCAGGGAAAGACCTGATGCCATACATAATATTGATGCACAACAATCAAGTAGCATATACTAAAGAACAAATTGCAACTAAACACAGAATTACAACACATTTAGTTACGAAAGCATGACCAAACCATGTTGTTTTTATGTAAATGTGATACACTTAAAAGAATAAGTAGTTCATTATGCCATACATTTAATATTTAGGAACAAAAAATCAAGTAGCATATACGAAAAACATAATGCCGACTAAACACGGAATTATAACACATTTAGTTACGAAAGCATAACCAAACATGTTTTTTTTCATCAAAACATGTGAAACACTTAAGCGTAAAAGTTGCTCAGGGAAAGACCTGATGCCATACATAATATTGATGCACAACAATCAAGTAGCATATACTAAAGAACAAATTGCAACTAAACACAGAATTACAACACATTTAGTTACGAAAGCATGACCAAACCATGTTGTTTTTATGTAAATGTGATACACTTAAAAGAATAAGTAGTTCATTATGCCATACATTTAATATTTAGGAACAAAAAATCAAGTAGCATATACGAAAAAAATAATGCCGACTAAACACAAAATTACAACACATTTAGTTACAAAGAATTTTTTTTTTCATCAATATATGTGATTGACTTGAACGAAAATGTAGCTCATGGACAGAATTGATCAATACATAATATTTAGGAACAAGAAATCAAGTAGCATATACGAAAAACATAATGTCGACTAAACACGGAATTACAACACATTTATTTACGAAAGCTTAACCAAACATGTTTTTTTTCATCAAAACATGTGAAACACTTAAGCGTAAGAGTTGCTCAGGGAAAGACCTGATGCCATACATAATATTGATGCACAACAATCAAGTAGCATATACTAAAGAACAAATTGCAACTAAACACAGAATTACAACACATTTAGTTACGAAAGCATGACCAAACCATGTTGTTTTTATGTAAATGTGATACACTTAAAAGAATAAGTAGTTAATTATGCCATACATTTAATATTTAGGAACAAAAAATCAAGTAGGATATACGAAAAAAATAATGCCGACTAAACACAAAATTACAAGACATTTAGTTACAAAGAATTTTTTTTTTCATCAATATATGTGATTGACTTGAACGAAAATGTAGCTCATGGACAGACTTGATCAATACATAATATTTAGGAACAAGAAATCAAGTAGCATATACGAAAAACATAATGCCGACTAAACACGGAATTATAACACATTTATTTACGAAAGCATAACCAAACATGTTTTTTTTCATCAAAACATGTGAAACACTTAAGCGTAAAAGTTGTTCAGGGAAAGACCTGATGCCATACATAATATTGATGCACAACAATCAAGTAGCATATACTAAAGAACAAATTGCAACTAAACACAGAATTACAACACATTTAGTTACGAAAGCATGACCAAACCATGTTGTTTTTATGTAAATGTGATACACTTAAAAGAATAAGTAGTTCATTATGCCATACATTTAATATTTAGGAACAAAAAATCAAGTAGCATATACGAAAAACATAATGCCGACTAAACACGGAATTATAACACATTTAGTTACGAAAGCATAACCAAACATGTTTTTTTTCATCAAAACATGTGAAACACTTAAGCGTAAAAGTTGCTCAGGGAAAGACCTGATGCCATACATAATATTGATGCACAACAATCAAGTAGCATATACTAAAGAACAAATTGCAACTAAACACAGAATTACAACACATTTAGTTACGAAAGCATGACCAAACCATGTTGTTTTTATGTAAATGTGATACACTTAAAAGAATAAGTAGTTCATTATGCCATACATTTAATATTTAGGAACAAAAAATCAAGTAGCATATACGAAAAAAATAATGCCGACTAAACACAAAATTACAACACATTTAGTTACAAAGAATTTTTTTTTTCATCAATATATGTGATTGACTTGAACGAAAATGTAGCTCATGGACAGAATTGATCAATACATAATATTTAGGAACAAGAAATCAAGTAGCATATACGAAAAACATAATGTCGACTAAACACGGAATTACAACACATTTATTTACGAAAGCTTAACCAAACATGTTTTTTTTCATCAAAACATGTGAAACACTTAAGCGTAAGAGTTGCTCAAAGAAAGACCTGATGCCATACATAATATTGATGCACAACAATCAAGTAGCATGTACTAAAGAACAAATTGCAACTAAACACAGAATTACAACACATTTAGTTACGAAAGCATGACCAAACCATGTTGTTTTTATGTAAATGTGATACACTTAAAAGAATAAGTAGTTCATTATGCCATACATTTAATATTTAGGAACAAAAATTCAAGTAGCATATACGAAAAACATAATGCCGACTAAACACGGAATTACAACACATTTATTTACGAAAGCTTAACCAAACATGTTTTTTTTCATCAAAACATGTGAAAAACTTAAGCGTAAAAGTTGCTCAGGGAAAAACCTGATGCCATACATAATATTGATGCACAACAATCAAGTAGCATATACTAAAGAACAAATTGCAACTAAACACAGAATTACAACACATTTAGTTACGAAAGCATGACCAAACCATGTTGTTTTTATGTAAATGTGATACACTTAAAAGAATAAGTAGTTAATTATGCCATACATTTAATATTTAGGAACAAAAAATCAAGTAGGATATACGAAAAAAATAATGCCGACTAAACACAAAATTACAACACATTTAGTTACAAAGAATTTTTTTTTTCATCAATATATGTGATTGACTTGAACGAAAATGTAGCTCATGGACAGACTTGATCAATACATAATATTTAGGAACAAGAAATCAAGTAGCATATACGAAAAACATAATGCCGACTAAACACGGAATTATAACACATTTATTTACGAAAGCATAACCAAACATGTTTTTTTTCATCAAAACATGTGAAACACTTAAGCGTAAAAGTTGTTCAGGGAAAGACCTGATGCCATACATAATATTGATGCACAACAATAAAGTAGCATATACTAAAGAACAAATTGCAACTAAACACAGAATTACAACACATTTAGTTACGAAAGCATGACCAAACCATGTTGTTTTTATGTAAATGTGATACACTTAAAAGAATAAGTAGTTCATTATGCCATACATTTAATATTTAGGAACAAAAAATCAAGTAGCATATACGAAAAACATAATGCCGACTAAACACGGAATTATAACACATTTAGTTACGAAAGCATAACCAAACATGTTTTTTTTCATCAAAACATGTGAAACACTTAAGCGTAAAAGTTGCTCAGGGAAAGACCTGATGCCATACATAATATTGATGCACAACAATCAAGTAGCATATACTAAAGAACAAATTGCAACTAAACACAGAATTACAACACATTTAGTTACGAAAGCATGACCAAACCATGTTGTTTTTATGTAAATGTGATACACTTAAAAGAATAAGTAGTTCATTATGCCATACATTTAATATTTAGTAAAAAAAAATCAAGTAGCATATACGAAAAACATAATGCCGACTAAACACGGAATTACAACACATTTATTTACGAAAGCTTAACCAAACATGTTTTTTTTCATCAAAACATGTGAAACACTTAAGCGTAAAAGTTGCTCAGGGAAAGACCTGATGCCATACATAATATTGATGCACAACAATCAAGTAGCATATACTAAAGAACAAATTGCAACTAAACACAGAATTACAACACATTTAGTTACGAAAGCATGACCAAACCATGTTGTTTTTATGTAAATGTGATACACTTAAAAGAATAAGTAGTTCATTATGCCATACATTTAATATTTAGGAACAAAAAATCAAGTAGCATATACGAAAAAAATAATGCCGACTAAACACAAAATTACAACACATTTAGTTACAAAGAATTTTTTTTTTCATCAATATATGTGATTGACTTGAACGAAAATGTAGCTCATGGACAGAATTGATCAATACATAATATTTAGGAACAAGAAATCAAGTAGCATATACGAAAAACATAATGTCGACTAAACACGGAATTACAACACATTTATTTACGAAAGCTTAACCAAACATGTTTTTTTTCATCAAAACATGTGAAACACTTAAGCGTAAGAGTTGCTCAGGGAAAGACCTGATGCCATACATAATATTGATGCACAACAATCAAGTAGCATGTACTAAAGAACAAATTGCAACTAAACACAGAATTACAACACATTTAGTTACGAAAGCATGACCAAACCATGTTGTTTTTATGTAAATGTGATACACTTAAAAGAATAAGTAGTTCATTATGCCATACATTTAATATTTAGGAACAAAAATTCAAGTAGCATATACGAAAAACATAATGCCGACTAAACACGGAATTACAACACATTTATTTACGAAAGCTTAACCAAACATGTTTTTTTTCATCAAAACATGTGAAAAACTTAAGCGTAAAAGTTGCTCAGGGAAAGACCTGATGCCATACATAATATTGATGCACAACAATCAAGTAGCATATACTAAAGAACAAATTGCAACTAAACACAGAATTACAACACATTTAGTTACGAAAGCATGACCAAACCATGTTGTTTTTATGTAAATGTGATACACTTAAAAGAATAAGTAGTTAATTATGCCATACATTTAATATTTAGGAACAAAAAATCAAGTAGGATATACGAAAAAAATAATGCCGACTAAACACAAAATTACAAGACATTTAGTTACAAAGAATTTTTTTTTTCATCAATATATGTGATTGACTTGAACGAAAATGTAGCTCATGGACAGACTTGATCAATACATAATATTTAGGAACAAGAAATCAAGTAGCATATACGAAAAACATAATGCCGACTAAACACGGAATTATAACACATTTATTTACGAAAGCATAACCAAACATGTTTTTTTTCATCAAAACATGTGAAACACTTAAGCGTAAAAGTTGTTCAGGGAAAGACCTGATGCCATACATAATATTGATGCACAACAATCAAGTAGCATATACTAAAGAACAAATTGCAACTAAACACAGAATTACAACACATTTAGTTACGAAAGCATGACCAAACCATGTTGTTTTTATGTAAATGTGATACACTTAAAAGAATAAGTAGTTCATTATGCCATACATTTAATATTTAGGAACAAAAAATCAAGTAGCATATACGAAAAACATAATGCCGACTAAACACGGAATTATAACACATTTAGTTACGAAAGCATAACCAAACATGTTTTTTTTCATCAAAACATGTGAAACACTTAAGCGTAATAGTTGCTCAGGGAAAGACCTGATGCCATACATAATATTGATGCACAACAATCAAGTAGCTTATACTAAAGAACAAATTGCAACTAAACACAGAATTACAACACATTTAGTTACGAAAGCATGACCAAACCATGTTGTTTTTATGTAAATGTGATACACTTAAAAGAATAAGTAGTTCATTATGCCATACATTTAATATTTAGGAACAAAAAATCAAGTAGCATATACGAAAAAAATAATGCCGACTAAACACAAAATTACAACACATTTAGTTACAAAGAATTTTTTTTTTCATCAATATATGTGATTGACTTGAACGAAAATGTAGCTCATGGACAGAATTGATCAATACATAATATTTAGGAACAAGAAATCAAGTAGCATATACGAAAAACATAATGTCGACTAAACACGGAATTACAACACATTTATTTACGAAAGCTTAACCAAACATGTTTTTTTTCATCAAAACATGTGAAACACTTAAGCGTAAGAGTTGCTCAGGGAAAGACCTGATGCCATACATAATATTGATGCACAACAATCAAGTAGCATGTACTAAAGAACAAATTGCAACTAAACACAGAATTACAACACATTTAGTTACGAAAGCATGACCAAACCATGTTGTTTTTATGTAAATGTGATACACTTAAAAGAATAAGTAGTTAATTATGCCATACATTTAATATTTAGGAACAAAAAATCAAGTAGGATATACGAAAAAAATAATGCCGACTAAACACAAAATTACAAGACATTTAGTTACAAAGAATTTTTTTTTTCATCAATATATGTGATTGACTTGAACGAAAATGTAGCTCATGGACAGACTTGATCAATACATAATATTTAGGAACAAGAAATCAAGTAGCATATACGAAAAACATAATGCCGACTAAACACGGAATTATAACACATTTATTTACGAAAGCATAACCAAACATGTTTTTTTTCATCAAAACATGTGAAACACTTAAGCGTAAAAGTTGTTCAGGGAAAGACCTGATGCCATACATAATATTGATGCACAACAATCAAGTAGCATATACTAAAGAACAAATTGCAACTAAACACAGAATTACAACACATTTAGTTACGAAAGCATGACCAAACCATGTTGTTTTTATGTAAATGTGATACACTTAAAAGAATAAGTAGTTCATTATGCCATACATTTAATATTTAGGAACAAAAAATCAAGTAGCATATACGAAAAACATAATGCCGACTAAACACGGAATTATAACACATTTAGTTACGAAAGCATAACCAAACATGTTTTTTTTCATCAAAACATGTGAAACACTTAAGCGTAAAAGTTGCTCAGGGAAAGACCTGATGCCATACATAATATTGATGCACAACAATCAAGTAGCTTATACTAAAGAACAAATTGCAACTAAACACAGAATTACAACACATTTAGTTACGAAAGCATGACCAAACCATGTTGTTTTTATGTAAATGTGATACACTTAAAAGAATAAGTAGTTCATTATGCCATACATTTAATATTTAGGAACAAAAAATCAAGTAGCATATACGAAAAAAATAATGCCGACTAAACACAAAATTACAACACATTTAGTTACAAAGAATTTTTTTTTTCATCAATATATGTGATTGACTTGAACGAAAATGTAGCTCATGGACAGAATTGATCAATACATAATATTTAGGAACAAGAAATCAAGTAGCATATACGAAAAACATAATGTCGACTAAACACGGAATTACAACACATTTATTTACGAAAGCTTAACCAAACATGTTTTTTTTCATCAAAACATGTGAAACACTTAAGCGTAAGAGTTGCTCAGGGAAAGACCTGATGCCATACATAATATTGATGCACAACAATCAAGTAGCATGTACTAAAGAACAAATTGCAACTAAACACAGAATTACAACACATTTAGTTACGAAAGCATGACCAAACCATGTTGTTTTTATGTAAATGTGATACACTTAAAAGAATAAGTAGTTCAGTATGCCATACATTTAATATTTAGGAACAAAAATTCAAGTAGCATATACGAAAAACATAATGCCGACTAAACACGGAATTACAACACATTTATTTACGAAAGCTTAACCAAACATGTTTTTTTTCATCAAAACATGTGAAAAACTTAAGCGTAAAAGTTGCTCAGGGAAAGACCTGATGCCATACATAATATTGATGCACAACAATCAAGTAGCATATACTAAAGAACAAATTGCAACTAAACACAGAATTACAACACATTTAGTTACGAAAGCATGACCAAACCATGTTGTTTTTATGTAAATGTGATACACTTAAAAGAATAAGTAGTTCATTATGCCATACATTTAATATTTAGGAACAAAAAATCAAGTAGCATATACGAAAAACATAATGCCGACTAAACACGGAATTATAACACATTTAGTTACGAAAGCATAACCAAACATGTTTTTTTTCATCAAAACATGTGAAACACTTAAGCGTAAAAGTTGCTCAGGGAAAGACCTGATGCCATACATAATATTGATGCACAACAATCAAGTAGCATATACTAAAGAACAAATTGCAACTAAACACAGAATTACAACACATTTAGTTACGAAAGCATGACCAAACCATGTTGTTTTTATGTAAATGTGATACACTTAAAAGAATAAGTAGTTCATTATGCCATACATTTAATATTTAGTAAAAAAAAATCAAGTAGCATATACGAAAAACATAATGCCGACTAAACACGGAATTACAACACATTTATTTACGAAAGCTTAACCAAACATGTTTTTTTTCATCAAAACATGTGAAACACTTAAGCGTAAAAGTTGCTCAGGGAAAGACCTGATGCCATACATAATATTGATGCACAACAATCAAGTAGCATATACTAAAGAACAAATTGCAACTAAACACAGAATTACAACACATTTAGTTACGAAAGCATGACCAAACCATGTTGTTTTTATGTAAATGTGATACACTTAAAAGAATAAGTAGTTCATTATGCCATACATTTAATATTTAGGAACAAAAAATCAAGTAGCATATACGAAAAAAATAATGCCGACTAAACACAAAATTACAACACATTTAGTTACAAAGAATTTTTTTTTTCATCAATATATGTGATTGACTTGAACGAAAATGTAGCTCATGGACAGAATTGATCAATACATAATATTTAGGAACAAGAAATCAAGTAGCATATACGAAAAACATAATGTCGACTAAACACGGAATTACAACACATTTATTTACTAAAGCTTAACCAAACATGTTTTTTTTCATCAAAACATGTGAAACACTTAAGCGTAAGAGTTGCTCAGGGAAAGACCTGATGCCATACATAATATTGATGCACAACAATCAAGTAGCATGTACTAAAGAACAAATTGCAACTAAACACAGAATTACAACACATTTAGTTACGAAAGCATGACCAAACCATGTTGTTTTTATGTAAATGTGATACACTTAAAAGAATAAGTAGTTAATTATGCCATACATTTAATATTTAGGAACAAAAAATCAAGTAGGATATACGAAAAAAATAATGCCGACTAAACACAAAATTACAAGACATTTAGTTACAAAGAATTTTTTTTTTCATCAATATATGTGATTGACTTGAACGAAAATGTAGCTCATGGACAGACTTGATCAATACATAATATTTAGGAACAAGAAATCAAGTAGCATATACGAAAAATATAATGCCGACTAAACACGGAATTATAACACATTTATTTACGAAAGCATAACCAAACATGTTTTTTTTCATCAAAACATGTGAAACACTTAAGCGTAAAAGTTGTTCAGGGAAAGACCTGATGCCATACATAATATTGATGCACAACAATCAAGTAGCATATACTAAAGAACAAATTGCAACTAAACACAGAATTACAACACATTTAGTTACGAAAGCATGACCAAACCATGTTGTTTTTATGTAAATGTGATACACTTAAAAGAATAAGTAGTTCATTATGCCATACATTTAATATTTAGGAACAAAAAATCAAGTAGCATATACGAAAAACATAATGCCGACTAAACACGGAATTATAACACATTTAGTTACGAAAGCATAACCAAACATGTTTTTTTTCATCAAAACATGTGAAACACTTAAGCGTAAAAGTTGCTCAGGGAAAGACCTGATGCCATACATAATATTGATGCACAACAATCAAGTAGCTTATACTAAAGAACAAATTGCAACTAAACACAGAATTACAACACATTTAGTTACGAAAGCATGACCAAACCATGTTGTTTTTATGTAAATGTGATACACTTAAAAGAATAAGTAGTTCATTATGCCATACATTTAATATTTAGGAACAAAAAATCAAGTAGCATATACGAAAAAAATAATGCCGACTAAACACAAAATTACAACACATTTAGTTACAAAGAATTTTTTTTTTCATCAATATATGTGATTGACTTGAACGAAAATGTAGCTCATGGACAGAATTGATCAATACATAATATTTAGGAACAAAAAATCAAGTAGCATATACGAAAAACATAATGCCGACTAAACACGGAATTATAACACATTTATTTACGAAAGCATAACCAAACATGTTTTTTTTCATCAAAACATGTGAAACACTTAAGCGTAAAAGTTGCTCAGGGAAAGACCTGATGCCATACATAATATTGATGCACAACAATCAAGTAGCATATACTAAAGAACAAATTGCAACTAAACACAGAATTACAACACATTTAGTTACGAAAGCATGACCAAACCATGTTGTTTTTATGTAAATGTGATACACTTAAAAGAATAAGTAGTTCATTATGCCATACATTTAATATTTAGTAAAAAAAAATCAAGTAGCATATACGAAAAACATAATGCCGACTAAACACGGAATTACAACACATTTATTTACGAAAGCTTAACCAAACATGTTTTTTTTCATCAAAACATGTGAAACACTTAAGCGTAAAAGTTGCTCAGGGAAAGACCTGATGCCATACATAATATTGATGCACAACAATCAAGTAGCATATACTAAAGAACAAATTGCAACTAAACACAGAATTACAACACATTTAGTTACGAAAGCATGACCAAACCATGTTGTTTTTATGTAAATGTGATACACTTAAAAGAATAAGTAGTTCATTATGCCATACATTTAATATTTAGGAACAAAAAATCAAGTAGCATATACGAAAAAAATAATGCCGACTAAACACAAAATTACAACACATTTAGTTACAAAGAATTTTTTTTTTCATCAATATATGTGATTGACTTGAACGAAAATGTAGCTCATGGACAGAATTGATCAATACATAATATTTAGGAACAAGAAATCAAGTAGCATATACGAAAAACATAATGTCGACTAAACACGGAATTACAACACATTTATTTACGAAAGCTTAACCAAACATGTTTTTTTTCATCAAAACATGTGAAACACTTAAGCGTAAGAGTTGCTCAGG
Organism: Sepioteuthis lessoniana; assembly: GCA_963585895.1. Classification (NCBI taxonomy): domain Eukaryota; kingdom Metazoa; phylum Mollusca; class Cephalopoda; order Myopsida; family Loliginidae; genus Sepioteuthis; species Sepioteuthis lessoniana. Next base: position 24,067,713 of record OY757933.1, read on the forward strand.
GAAAGACCTGATGCCATACATAATATTGATGCACAACAATCAAGTAGCATGTACTAAAGAACAAATTTCAACTAAACACAGAATTACAACACATTTAGTTACGAAAGCATGACCAAACCATGTTGTTTTTATGTAAATGTGATACACTTAAAAGAATAAGTAGTTCATTATGCCATACATTTAATATTTAGGAACAAAAAATCAAGTAGGATATACGAAAAAAATAATGCCGACTAAACACAAAATTACAAGACATTTAGTTACAAAGAATTTTTTTTTTCATCAATATATGTGATTGACTTGAACGAAAATGTAGCTCATGGACAGACTTGATCAATACATAATATTTAGGAACAAGAAATCAAGTAGCATATACGAAAAACATAATGCCGACTAAACACGGAATTATAACACATTTATTTACGAAAGCATAACCAAACATGTTTTTTTTCATCAAAACATGTGAAACACTTAAGCGTAAAAGTTGTTCAGGGAAAGACCTGATGCCATACATAATATTGATGCACAACAATCAAGTAGCATATACTAAAGAACAAATTGCAACTAAACACAGAATTACAACACATTTAGTTACGAAAGCATGACCAAACCATGTTGTTTTTATGTAAATGTGATACACTTAAAAGAATAAGTAGTTCATTATGCCATACATTTAATATTTAGGAACAAAAAATCAAGTAGCATATACGAAAAACATAATGCCGACTAAACACGGAATTATAACACATTTAGTTACGAAAGCATAACCAAACATGTTTTTTTTCATCAAAACATGTGAAACACTTAAGCGTAAAAGTTGCTCAGGGAAAGACCTGATGCCATACATAATATTGATGCACAACAATCAAGTAGCTTATACTAAAGAACAAATTGCAACTAAACACAGAATTACAACACATTTAGTTACGAAAGCATGACCAAACCATGTTGTTTTTATGTAAATGTGATACACTTAAAAGAATAAGTAGTTCATTATGCCATACATTTAATATTTAGGAACAAAAAATCAAGTAGCATATACGAAAAAAATAATGCCGACTAAACACAAAATTACAACACATTTAGTTACAAAGAATTTTTTTTTTCATCAATATATGTGATTGACTTGAACGAAAATGTAGCTCATGGACAGAATTGATCAATACATAATATTTAGGAACAAGAAATCAAGTAGCATATACGAAAAACATAATGTCGACTAAACACGGAATTACAACACATTTATTTACGAAAGCTTAACCAAACATGTTTTTTTTCATCAAAACATGTGAAACACTTAAGCGTAAGAGTTGCTCAGGGAAAGACCTGATGCCATACATAATATTGATGCACAACAATCAAGTAGCATGTACTAAAGAACAAATTGCAACTAAACACAGAATTACAACACATTTAGTTACGAAAGCATGACCAAACCATGTTGTTTTTATGTAAATGTGATACACTTAAAAGAATAAGTAGTTCATTATGCCATACATTTAATATTTAGGAACAAAAATTCAAGTAGCATATACGAAAAACATAATGCCGACTAAACACGGAATTACAACACATTTATTTACGAAAGCTTAACCAAACATGTTTTTTTTCATCAAAACATGTGAAAAACTTAAGCGTAAAAGTTGCTCAGGGAAAGACCTGATGCCATACATAATATTGATGCACAACAATCAAGTAGCATATACTAAAGAACAAATTGCAACTAAACACAGAATTACAACACATTTAGTTACGAAAGCATGACCAAACCATGTTGTTTTTATGTAAATGTGATACACTTAAAAGAATAAGTAGTTCATTATGCCATACATTTAATATTTAGGAACAAAAAATCAAGTAGCATATACGAAAAACATAATGCCGACTAAACACGGAATTATAACACATTTAGTTACGAAAGCATAACCAAACATGTTTTTTTTCATCAAAACATGTGAAACACTTAAGCGTAAAAGTTGCTCAGGGAAAGACCTGATGCCATACATAATATTGATGCACAACAATCAAGTAGCATATACTAAAGAACAAATTGCAACTAAACACAGAATTACAACACATTTAGTTACGAAAGCATGACCAAACCATGTTGTTTTTATGTAAATGTGATACACTTAAAAGAATAAGTAGTTCATTATGCCATACATTTAATATTTAGTAAAAAAAAATCAAGTAGCATATACGAAAAACATAATGCCGACTAAACACGGAATTACAACACATTTATTTACGAAAGCTTAACCAAACATGTTTTTTTTCATCAAAACATGTGAAACACTTAAGCGTAAAAGTTGCTCAGGGAAAGACCTGATGCCATACATAATATTGATGCACAACAATCAAGTAGCATATACTAAAGAACAAATTGCAACTAAACACAGAATTACAACACATTTAGTTACGAAAGCATGACCAAACCATGTTGTTTTTATTTAAATGTGATACACTTAAAAGAATAAGTAGTTCATTATGCCATACATTTAATATTTAGGAACAAAAAATCAAGTAGCATATACGAAAAAAATAATGCCGACTAAACACAAAATTACAACACATTTAGTTACAAAGAATTTTTTTTTTCATCAATATATGTGATTGACTTGAACGAAAATGTAGCTCATGGACAGAATTGATCAATACATAATATTTAGGAACAAGAAATCAAGTAGCATATACGAAAAACATAATGTCGACTAAACACGGAATTACAACACATTTATTTACGAAAGCTTAACCAAACATGTTTTTTTTCATCAAAACATGTGAAACACTTAAGCGTAAGAGTTGCTCAGGGAAAGACCTGATGCCATACATAATATTGATGCACAACAATCAAGTAGCATGTACTAAAGAACAAATTGCAACTAAACACAGAATTACAACACATTTAGTTACGAAAGCATGACCAAACCATGTTGTTTTTATGTAAATGTGATACACTTAAAAGAATAAGTAGTTCATTATGCCATACATTTAATATTTAGGAACAAAAATTCAAGTAGCATATACGAAAAACATAATGCCGACTAAACACGGAATTACAACACATTTATTTACGAAAGCTTAACCAAACATGTTTTTTTTCATCAAAACATGTGAAAAACTTAAGCGTAAAAGTTGCTCAGGGAAAGACCTGATGCCATACATAATATTGATGCACAACAATCAAGTAGCATATACTAAAGAACAAATTGCAACTAAACACAGAATTACAACACATTTAGTTACGAAAGCATGACCAAACCATGTTGTTTTTATGTAAATGTGATACACTTAAAAGAATAAGTAGTTCATTATGCCATACATTTAATATTTAGGAACAAAAAATCAAGTAGGATATACGAAAAAAATAATGCCGACTAAACACAAAATTACAACACATTTAGTTACAAAGAATTTTTTTTTTCATCAATATATGTGATTGACTTGAACGAAAATGTAGCTCATGGACAGAATTGATCAATACATAATATTTAGGAACAAGAAATCAAGTAGCATATACGAAAAACATAATGTCGACTAAACACGGAATTACAACACATTTATTTACGAAAGCTTAACCAAACATGTTTTTTTTCATCAAAACATGTGAAACACTTAAGCGTAAGAGTTGCTCAGGGAAAGACCTGATGCCATACATAATATTGATGCACAACAATCAAGTAGCATGTACTAAAGAACAAATTGCAACTAAACACAGAATTACAACACATTTAGTTACGAAAGCATGACCAAACCATGTTGTTTTTATGTAAATGTGATACACTTAAAAGAATAAGTAGTTCATTATGCCATACATTTAATATTTAGGAACAAAAAATCAAGTAGCATATACGAAAAACATAATGCCGACTAAACACGGAATTACAACACATTTATTTACGAAAGCTTAACCAAACATGTTTTTTTTCATCAAAACATGTGAAAAACTTAAGCGTAAAAGTTGCTCAGGGAAAGACCTGATGCCATACATAATATTGATGCACAACAATCAAGTAGCATATACTAAAGAACAAATTGCAACTAAACACAGAAATACAACACATTTAGTTACGAAAGCATGACCAAACCATGTTGTTTTTATGTAAATGTGATACACTTAAAAGAATAAGTAGTTAATTATGCCATACATTTAATATTTAGGAACAAAAAATCAAGTAGGATATACGAAAAAAATAATGCCGACTAAACACAAAATTACAAGACATTTAGTTACAAAGAATTTTTTTTTTCATCAATATATGTGATTGACTTGAACGAAAATGTAGCTCATGGACAGACTTGATCAATACATAATATTTAGGAACAAGAAATCAAGTAGCATATACGAAAAACATAATGCCGACTAAACACGGAATTATAACACATTTATTTACGAAAGCATAACCAAACATGTTTTTTTTCATCAAAACATGTGAAACACTTGAGCGTAAAAGTTGTTCAGGGAAAGACCTGATGCCATACATAATATTGATGCACAACAATCAAGTAGCATATACTAAAGAACAAATTGCAACTAAACACAGAATTACAACACATTTAGTTACGAAAGCATGACCAAACCATGTTGTTTTTATGTAAATGTGATACACTTAAAAGAATAAGTAGTTCATTATGCCATACATTTAATATTTAGGAACAAAAAATCAAGTAGCATATACGAAAAACATAATGCCGACTAAACACGGAATTATAACACATTTAGTTACGAAAGCATAACCAAACATGTTTTTTTTCATCAAAACATGTGAAACACTTAAGCGTAAAAGTTGCTCAGGGAAAGACCTGATGCCATACATAATATTGATGCACAACAATCAAGTAGCATATACTAAAGAACAAATTGCAACTAAACACAGAATTACAACACATTTAGTTACGAAAGCATTACCAAACCATGTTGTTTTTATGTAAATGTGATACACTTAAAAGAATAAGTAGTTCATTATGCCATACATTTAATATTTAGGAACAAAAAATCAAGTAGCATATACGAAAAAAATAATGCCGACTAAACACAAAATTACAACACATTTAGTTACAAAGAATTTTTTTTTTCATCAATATATGTGATTGACTTGAACGAAAATGTAGCTCATGGACAGAATTGATCAATACATAATATTTAGGAACAAGAAATCAAGTAGCATATACGAAAAACATAATGTCGACTAAACACGGAATTACAACACATTTATTTACGAAAGCTTAACCAAACATGTTTTTTTTCATCAAAACATGTGAAACACTTAAGCGTAAGAGTTGCTCAGGGAAAGACCTGATGCCATACATAATATTGATGCACAACAATCAAGTAGCATGTACTAAAGAACAAATTGCAACTAAACACAGAATTACAACACATTTAGTTACGAAAGCATGACCAAACCATGTTGTTTTTATGTAAATGTGATACACTTAAAAGAATAAGTAGTTCATTATGCCATACATTTAATATTTAGGAACAAAAATTCAAGTAGCATATACGAAAAACATAATGCCGACTAAACACGGAATTACAACACATTTATTTACGAAAGCTTAACCAAACATGTTTTTTTTCATCAAAACATGTGAAAAACTTAAGCGTAAAAGTTGCTCAGGGAAAGACCTGATGCCATACATAATATTGATGCACAACAATCAAGTAGCATATACTAAAGAACAAATTGCAACTAAACACAGAATTACAACACATTTAGTTACGAAAGCATGACCAAACCATGTTGTTTTTATGTAAATGTGATACACTTAAAAGAATAAGTAGTTCATTATGCCATACATTTAATATTTAGGAACAAAAAATCAAGTAGCATATACGAAAAACATAATGCCGACTAAACACGGAATTATAACACATTTAGTTACGAAAGCATAACCAAACATGTTTTTTTTCATCAAAACATGTGAAACACTTAAGCGTAAAAGTTGCTCAGGGAAAGACCTGATGCCATACATAATATTGATGCACAACAATCAAGTAGCATATACTAAAGAACAAATTGCAACTAAACACAGAATTACAACACATTTAGTTACGAAAGCATGACCAAACCATGTTGTTTTTATGTAAATGTGATACACTTAAAAGAATAAGTAGTTAATTATGCCATACATTTAATATTTAGGAACAAAAAATCAAGTAGCATATACGAAAAAAATAATGCCGACTAAACACAAAATTACAAGACATTTAGTTACAAAGAATTTTTTTTTTCATCAATATATGTGATTGACTTGAACGAAAATGTAGCTCATGGACAGACTTGATCAATACATAATATTTAGGAACAAGAAATCAAGTAGCATATACGAAAAACATAATGCCGACTAAACACGGAATTATAACACATTTATTTACGAAAGCATAACCAAACATGTTTTTTTTCATCAAAACATGTGAAACACTTGAGCGTAAAAGTTGTTCAGGGAAAGACCTGATGCCATACATAATATTGATGCACAACAATCAAGTAGCATATACTAAAGAACAAATTGCAACTAAACACAGAATTACAACACATTTAGTTACGAAAGCATGACCAAACCATGTTGTTTTTATGTAAATGTGATACACTTAAAAGAATAAGTAGTTCATTATGCCATACATTTAATATTTAGGAACAAAAAATCAAGTAGCATATACGAAAAACATAATGCCGACTAAACACGGAATTATAACACATTTAGTTACGAAAGCATAACCAAACATGTTTTTTTTCATCAAAACATGTGAAACACTTAAGCGTAAAAGTTGCTCAGGGAAAGACCTGATGCCATACATAATATTGATGCACAACAATCAAGTAGCATATACTAAAGAACAAATTGCAACTAAACACAGAATTACAACACATTTAGTTACGAAAGCATGACCAAACCATGTTGTTTTTATGTAAATGTGATACACTTAAAAGAATAAGTAGTTCATTATGCCATACATTTAATATTTAGGAACAAAAAATCAAGTAGCATATACGAAAAAAATAATGCCGACTAAACACAAAATTACAACACATTTAGTTACAAAGAATTTTTTTTTTCATCAATATATGTGATTGACTTGAACGAAAATGTAGCTCATGGACAGAATTGATCAATACATAATATTTAGGAACAAGAAATCAAGTAGCATATACGAAAAACATAATGTCGACTAAACACGGAATTACAACACATTTATTTACGAAAGCTTAACCAAACATGTTTTTTTTCATCAAAACATGTGAAACACTTAAGCGTAAGAGTTGCTCAGGGAAAGACCTGATGCCATACATAATATTGATGCACAACAATCAAGTAGCATGTACTAAAGAACAAATTGCAACTAAACACAGAATTACAACACATTTAGTTACGAAAGCATGACCAAACCATGTTGTTTTTATGTAAATGTGATACACTTAAAAGAATAAGTAGTTCATTATGCCATACATTTAATATTTAGGAACAAAAATTCAAGTAGCATATACGAAAAACATAATGCCGACTAAACACGGAATTACAACACATTTATTTACGAAAGCTTAACCAAACATGTTTTTTTTCATCAAAACATGTGAAAAACTTAAGCGTAAAAGTTGCTCAGGGAAAGACCTGATGCCATACATAATATTGATGCACAACAATCAAGTAGCATATACTAAAGAACAAATTGCAACTAAACACAGAATTACAACACATTTAGTTACGAAAGCATGACCAAACCATGTTGTTTTTATGTAAATGTGATACACTTAAAAGAATAAGTAGTTCATTATGCCATACATTTAATATTTAGGAACAAAAAATCAAGTAGCATATACGAAAAACATAATGCCGACTAAACACGGAATTATAACACATTTAGTTACGAAAGCATAACCAAACATGTTTTTTTTCATCAAAACATGTGAAACACTTAAGCGTAAAAGTTGCTCAGGGAAAGACCTGATGCCATACATAATATTGATGCACAACAATCAAGTAGCATATACTAAAGAACAAATTGCAACTAAACACAGAATTACAACACATTTAGTTACGAAAGCATGACCAAACCATGTTGTTTTTATGTAAATGTGATACACTTAAAAGAATAAGTAGTTCATTATGCCATACATTTAATATTTAGGAACAAAAAATCAAGTAGGATATACGAAAAAAATAATGCCGACTAAACACAAAATTACAACACATTTAGTTACAAAGAATTTTTTTTTTCATCAATATATGTGATTGACTTGAACGAAAATGTAGCTCATGGACAGAATTGATCAATACATAATATTTAGGAACAAGAAATCAAGTAGCATATACGAAAAACATAATGTCGACTAAACACGGAATTACAACACATTTATTTACGAAAGCTTAACCAAACATGTTTTTTTTCATCAAAACATGTGAAACACTTAAGCGTAAGAGTTGCTCAGGGAAAGACCTGATGCCATACATAATATTGATGCACAACAATCAAGTAGCATGTACTAAAGAACAAATTGCAACTAAACACAGAATTACAACACATTTAGTTACGAAAGCATGACCAAACCATGTTGTTTTTATGTAAATGTGATACACTTAAAAGAATAAGTAGTTCATTATGCCATACATTTAATATTTAGGAACAAAAATTCAAGTAGCATATACGAAAAACATAATGCCGACTAAACACGGAATTACAACACATTTATTTACGAAAGCTTAACCAAACATGTTTTTTTTCATCAAAACATGTGAAAAACTTAAGCGTAAAAGTTGCTCAGGGAAAGACCTGATGCCATACATAATATTGATGCACAACAATCAAGTAGCATATACTAAAGAACAAATTGCAACTAAACACAGAATTACAACACATTTAGTTACGAAAGCATGACCAAACCATGTTGTTTTTATGTAAATGTGATACACTTAAAAGAATAAGTAGTTCATTATGCCATACATTTAATATTTAGGAACAAAAAATCAAGTAGCATATACGAAAAACATAATGCCGACTAAACACGGAATTATAACACATTTAGTTACGAAAGCATAACCAAACATGTTTTTTTTCATCAAAACATGTGAAACACTTAAGCGTAAAAGTTGCTCAGGGAAAGACCTGATGCCATACATAATATTGATGCACAACAATCAAGTAGCATATACTAAAGAACAAATTGCAACTAAACACAGAATTACAACACATTTAGTTACGAAAGCATGACCAAACCATGTTGTTTTTAAGTAAATGTGATACACTTAAAAGAATAAGTAGTTCATTATGCCATACATTTAATATTTAGGAACAAAAAATCAAGTAGCATATACGAAAAAAATAATGCCGACTAAACACAAAATTACAACACATTTAGTTACAAAGAATTTTTTTTTTCATCAATATATGTGATTGACTTGAACGAAAATGTAGCTCATGGACAGAATTGATCAATACATAATATTTAGGAACAAGAAATCAAGTAGCATATACGAAAAACATAATGTCGACTAAACACGGAATTACAACACATTTATTTACGAAAGCTTAACCAAACATGTTTTTTTTCATCAAAACATGTGAAACACTTAAGCGTAAGAGTTGCTCAGGGAAAGACCTGATGCCATACATAATATTGATGCACAACAATCAAGTAGCATGTACTAAAGAACAAATTGCAACTAAACACAGAATTACAACACATTTAGTTACGAAAGCATGACCAAACCATGTTGTTTTTATGTAAATGTGATACACTTAAAAGAATAAGTAGTTCATTATGCCATACATTTAATATTTAGGAACAAAAATTCAAGTAGCATATACGAAAAACATAATGCTGACTAAACACGGAATTACAACACATTTATTTACGAAAGCTTAACCAAACATGTTTTTTTTCATCAAAACATGTGAAAAACTTAAGCGTAAAAGTTGCTCAGGGAAAGACCTGATGCCATACATAATATTGATGCACAACAATCAAGTAGCATATACTAAAGAACAAATTGCAACTAAACACAGAATTACAACACATTTAGTTACGAAAGCATGACCAAACCATGTTGTTTTTATGTAAATGTGATACACTTAAAAGAATAAGTAGTTAATTATGCCATACATTTAATATTTAGGAACAAAAAATCAAGTAGGATATACGAAAAAAATAATGCCGACTAAACACAAAATTACAACACATTTAGTTACAAAGAATTTTTTTTTTCATCAATATATGTGATTGACTTGAACGAAAATGTAGCTCATGGACAGACTTGATCAATACATAATATTTAGGAACAAGAAATCAAGTAGCATATACGAAAAACATAATGCCGACTAAACACGGAATTATAACACATTTATTTACGAAAGCATAACCAAACATGTTTTTTTTCATCAAAACATGTGAAACACTTAAGCGTAAAAGTTGTTCAGGGAAAGACCTGATGCCATACATAATATTGATGCACAACAATCAAGTAGCATATACTAAAGAACAAATTGCAACTAAACACAGAATTACAACACATTTAGTTACGAAAGCATGACCAAACCATGTTGTTTTTATGTAAATGTGATACACTTAAAAGAATAAGTAGTTCATTATGCCATACATTTAATATTTAGGAACAAAAAATCAAGTAGCATATACGAAAAACATAATGCCGACTAAACACGGAATTATAACACATTTAGTTACGAAAGCATAACCAAACATGTTTTTTTTCATCAAAACATGTGAAACACTTAAGCGTAAAAGTTGCTCAGGGAAAGACCTGATGCCATACATAATATTGATGCACAACAATCAAGTAGCATATACTAAAGAACAAATTGCAACTAAACACAGAATTACAACACATTTAGTTACGAAAGCATGACCAAACCATGTTGTTTTTATGTAAATGTGATACACTTAAAAGAATAAGTAGTTCATTATGCCATACATTTAATATTTAGGAACAAAAAATCAAGTAGGATATACGAAAAAAATAATGCCGACTAAACACAAAATTACAACACATTTAGTTACAAAGAATTTTTTTTTTCATCAATATATGTGATTGACTTGAACGAAAATGTAGCTCATGGACAGAATTGATCAATACATAATATTTAGGAACAAGAAATCAAGTAGCATATACGAAAAACATAATGTCGACTAAACACGGAATTACAACACATTTATTTACGAAAGCTTAACCAAACATGTTTTTTTTCATCAAAACATGTGAAACACTTAAGCGTAAGAGTTGCTCAGGGAAAGACCTGATGCCACACATAATATTGATGCACAACAATCAAGTAGCATGTACTAAAGAACAAATTGCAAATAAACACAGAATTACAACACATTTAGTTACGAAAGCATGACCAAACCATGTTGTTTTTATGTAAATGTGATACACTTAAAAGAATAAGTAGTTCATTATGCCATACATTTAATATTTAGGAACAAAAATTCAAGTAGCATATACGAAAAACATAATGCCGACTAAACACGGAATTACAACACATTTATTTACGAAAGCTTAACCAAACATGTTTTTTTTCATCAAAACATGTGAAAAACTTAAGCGTAAAAGTTGCTCAGGGAAAGACCTGATGCCATACATAATATTGATGCACAACAATCAAGTAGCATATACTAAAGAACAAATTGCAACTAAACACAGAATTACAACACATTTACTTACGAAAGCATGACCAAACCATGTTGTTTTTATGTAAATGTGATACACTTAAAAGAATAAGTAGTTCATTATGCCATACATTTAATATTTAGGAACAAAAAATCAAGTAGCATATACGAAAAAAATAATGCCGACTAAACACGGAATTACAACACATTTATTTACGAAAGCTTAACCAAACATGTTTTTTTTCATCAAAACATGTGAAACACTTAAGCGTAAAAGTTGCTCAGGGAAAGACCTGATGCCATACATAAAATTGATGCACAACAATCAAGTAGCATATACTAAAGAACAAAATACAACTAAACACAGAATTACAACACATTTAGTTACGAAAGCATGACCAAACCATGTTGTTTTTATGTAAATGTGATACACTTAAAAGAATAAGTAGTTCATTATGCCATACATTTAATATTTAGGAACAAAAAATCAAGTAGGATATACGAAAAAAATAATGCCGACTAAACACAAAATTACAACACATTTAGTTACAAAGAATTTTTTTTTTCATCAATATGGTGATTGACTTGAACGAAAATGTAGCTCATGGACAGACTTGATCAATACATAATATTTAGGAACAAGAAATCAAGTAGCATATACGAAAAACATAATGCCGACTAAACACGGAATTATAACACATTTAGTTACGAAAGCATAACCAAACATGTTTTTTTTCATCAAAACATGTGAAACACTTAAGCGTAAAAGTTGCTCAGGGAAAGACCTGATGCCATACATAATATTGATGCACAACAATCAAGTAGCATATACTAAAGAACAAATTGCAACTAAACACAGAATTACAACACATTTAGTTACGAAAGCATGACCAAACCATGTTGTTTTTATGTAAATGTGATACACTTAAAAGAATAAGTAGTTCATTATGCCATACATTTAATATTTAGGAACAAAAATTCAAGTAGCATATACGAAAAACATAATGCCGACTAAACACGGAATTACAACACATTTATTTACGAAAGCTTAACCAAACATGTTTTTTTTCATCAAAACATGTGAAAAACTTAAGCGTAAAAGTTGCTCAGGGAAAGACCTGATGCCATACATAATATTGATGCACAACAATCAAGTAGCATATACTAAAGAACAAATTGCAACTAAACACAGAATTACAACACATTTAGTTACGAAAGCATGACCAAACCATGTTGTTTTTATGTAAATGTGATACACTTAAAAGAATAAGTAGTTCATTATGCCATACATTTAATATTTAGGAACAAAAAATCAAGTAGGATATACGAAAAAAATAATGCCGACTAAACACAAAATTACAACACATTTAGTTACAAAGAATTTTTTTTTTCATCAATATATGTGATTGACTTGAACGATAATGTAGCTCATGGACAGACTTGATCAATACATAATATTTAGGAACAAGAAATCAAGTAGCATATACGAAAAACATAATGCCGACTAAACACGGAATTATAACACATTTATTTACGAAAGCATAACCAAACATGTTTTTTTTCATCAAAACATGTGAAACACTTAAGCGTAAAAGTTGTTCAGGGAAAGACCTGATGCCATACATAATATTGATGCACAACAATCAAGTAGCATATACTAAAGAACAAATTGCAACTAAACACAGAATTACCACACATTTAGTTACGAAAGCATGACCAAATCATGTTGTTTTTATGTAAATGTGATACACTTAAAAGAATAAGTACTTCATTATGCCATACATTTAATATTTAGGAACAAAAAATCAAGTAGCATATACGAAAAATATAATGCCGACTAAACACGGAATTACAACACATTTATTTACGAAAGCTTAACCAAACATGTTTTTTTTCATCAAAACATGTGAAACACTTAAGCGTAAAAGTTGCTCAGGGAAAGACCTGATGCCATACATAATATTGATGCACAACAATCAAGTAGCATGTTCTAAAGAACAAATTGCAACTAAACACAGAATTACAACACATTTAGTTACGAAAGCATGACCAAACCATGTTGTTTTTATGTAAATGTGATACACTTAAAAGAATAAGTAGTTTATTATGCCATACATTTAATATTTAGGAACAAAAAATCAAGTAGCATATACGAAAAACATAATGCCGACTAAACACGGAATTACAACACATTTATTTACGAAAGCTTAACCAAACATGTTTTTTTTCATCAAAACATGTGAAACACTTAAGCGTAAAAGTTGCTCAGGGAAAGACCTGATGCCATACATAAAATTGATGCACAACAATCAAGTAGCATATACTAAAGAACAAAATACAACTAAACACAGAATTACAACACATTTAGTTACGAAAGCATGACCAAACCATGTTGTTTTTATGTAAATGTGATACACTTAAAAGAATAAGTATTTCATTATG